>JBAIZL010000005.1:50373616-50818616 GCA_036971475.1 Prosapia bicincta
CCATATAGCTCTATCCGCAAACATAAGAAGCTCGATGCTGGTGAAACATTACCGATGCATTTAGGCTTTAGCCATACAGCTCTATCCGCAAACATAAGAAGCACAATGCTGGTGAAACATTATCGATACATTTAGGCTTTAGCCATATAGCTCTATCCGCAAACATAAGAAGCACAATGCTGGTGAAACATTACCGATGCATTTAGGCTTTAGCCATATAGCTCTATCCACATAAGACACTCTATTCTGCAGTAACAGTATCAACGAAATTAGAATTTAGCTAAGAAGTTTTATTTGAAAACATAGGATGTCCTTATCTCAATAACACTATCGATGAAGTCAGACATTGGTGATGCAGGTTATGTTTGGTGTCTACAATTATATGCTGCGGCAATGGTCTAGTTACACTTAATACATACTGCTTTTTTGGCAAACATAGGATGCATCATGCGGCGGTATCAGAATCTATACAGTTAGACTTTAGCCATACATCTCTATCTGAAAGCTCGACACACTTCATGGTAAAAGCTATTACTAAATTAGATGTTAGATAAGGAGCTCTGTTTGTAAACATATGAGACTTTATGCATTAGAACAGTATCAACGCACCTAGACTATGCCAAGCCCTACTATTTGCGAATGTAGCACACCCTATGCTGCGGTAACAGTGTTAATGTTTTAGACTTTAGTCACCTAAGTTTGCCAAACTGACTCTCTATTGTGTGGAATCAGTAACGATGCATTTATACTTTGGTCAAGCAGGTCTATTTGGAAAAAAAATAGAAACATTATGCTGCGAAGAAGTAATATCGATGAAGTACTGCAGTAAATGTATCGTATCGGTTAGACTTTATTCATACGTTTATATTTGCAAACATAGGACGCACTATGCTGCGATAACAATATCGATTAAGTTAGACTTTATTCACGCAGGTCTATTTGCTCTACACCCTATGCTGCGGTAACCGTATCGATGCGATTTGATTTTAGTCTTGCATTTCTATCTAAAAACATAAGATGTCATATAGTGCGGTAATAGTATCGATCCATTTAGACTTTAGTCATGCAGCTCTGTTCCCAAGGCGCCCTATAATACGGTAACAGAATCGATACAGTTTAAAATTAGTCATACAACTAATTTGCAAAGATTGGGAACTATATGCTGAAGTATCTATGACAATGTGGTAGACATTAGTCATGGATTTATGTTTGTAAAAAAACATTTAGTGTTTGCTCTGTGGTAACAGGATTTGCGAATTTAGACTATACTCATGCAAAACTACTTAGAAGATAATATGATCATAAAATAATACTTCTGAAAAACTATAGATTGTAGTTTAAAACTATAAATTTTAGTTTATGCAGCAGACATATAACGCTCTATACTGAAGTAAAATATTGATGACTCTGGTCATGCAGCTCTATTTGCAAAACATAAAATCTAAAAACCCTATATAGTGTGGTGACAGTATAAACGCGTCTATATTGTAGTACAAAAGTTCTTTTCGCAAACTTAAGAGACGCAGTACTGCGGTAACAGTATATACTCGTATGCAGACTTTGGCCATACGACGCTATTTACTGAAGTGACAGTATCGATGCATTTAACTTTTAGTTTGGCAGCTCTATTTGCAGAAAGGAAGACACTTCTTTGCTGCGGTAAAAATAGCAGGGCAGCTAGACTTCGGCCACAGAGCTCTGTCCACAAACACAAGACGATCTATGCTGTGGGAACATTAAGGATGTAGCTTACTACTTTAGGGCTTTAGATCTGACGAGATGCTACCAGAATACCCTATACTGTGAGAAGATTTTCAATGCGGCTAGACTTTAACCATGTAGCTCTATCTACAACTATAAGATGGCCTATACTGCGGAAACGGTTTCGATGATGTTAGACTTTTACTCATGTGGTTCTATCTGTAAATAGGAAAACCTATGCTGTGATAGCAATAACGATATAGACTTCAGGAATGCAAACCTAACTATAAGCAAAATACAGCGAATACAGTGGGAAAAGTTTAAAGGCAGCTAAGCTTTTACCATCGAGTTCTATCTACAAATATAAGATGACCTATGCTGAGGTAACAGTTTCGATGAAGTTAGACTTTACTCATGTAGATCTATCTGCAAATAGAAACAACCTATGGTGTGATAGGAACAACAATGTAGACTTGACTAATGGAACCCTAACTGTAAGCACAAGACACCCTATACCTTGGGAACAGTTTAAATGCGGCTAGACGTTAACCATGAAGTCCTACCTGCAAAAATAAGATGACCTATACTGCGGTAACCGTATCGATGAAGTAAGACTTTACCCATGCAGACTTATCTACAAATAGAACCATCCTATTCTGAGGTAGAAACAACGATGTAGACTTTAGGAATGCAGCCCTAACTGTAAGCAGAAGACGCCCTATACAGTGGTAGCCATGACGATATAACTGGGGTGTATATATAGCACTCTGTCAGTCCCATTGACCGATTTCTGTACCTATTTCATAAAGGTGAATGGTTTTATGACGGGATAACATAACATAATAATGTGTTACATCTCCCAATTTTTAAATATATTTACGATTTATAAATATATCTTTACACACACACACACACACACACACAGACACAACACACACACACACACACACACACACACATACACACACACACAAAACACACACACACACACAGACAAACACACACACACACACAACACACACAGACAAACACACACACACACACACACACACATACACACACACACACACACACACACACACACACAGTGAAGCTTTCTTTGATGTGTTTCCTTTAAAGAGGAGTCAAAATATTACATTCGCCTAATCGTGATTCCTCATTACTCTGTTGTAGTGAGTTAACCTTCAAGTAATCACCTTATCTGTCTAACGATGAATTGTGCCAATTAAAGTAGGTTTACACTAAAAATCATTACAGCTGGAAGTGTATAGGGTTTGAACTAAACTTCTTAACGAATGCTCTTGTATAACATAAGGAGGTATTAGTAATGATACAGAACGAGAATGAGATGTTTCATGCTTTTGTCAAATAAATTTTTTTTAATGCTGTAACTCATCCCAGGGATTCGATATTCCTTGGTACATTTCTAAAATTACGCTGAAAATATTTTGTACCAGAACTTATATATATATATATATATATATATATATATATATATATATATATGTATGTATGTATATATATATTTTTAAAACAACATAGTTTAATCAAATACAAGAATATTTATTAATTTATATTCAAAGCTTCTCGTTGGTAAACAGTACCAACATAATCAGGAATGAAAATCACAATTGTAATTTTCATTCCTGATGATGTTGATACTGTTTACCAACGAAAAGCTTTGAATATAAATTAATAAATATTCTTGTATTTGAATAACCTATGTTGTTTTAAATTATTATAGAAGAAAACGTATTATATATATATATATATATATATATATATATATATATATATATATATATATATATATATATGTATATATATAGTATAACAAAAGAGTATTGGATAAACCTAATAGTTATCAAAGTAGATTCTTTTTTGGCGAAAGCCGAATGATTTAGTTGGACTCATTCCAAAACTAGGCTTTCAAAGAGGGACAGATAGTTTCATTACCGCTACAAAGCAAATGCAAGACAGGCAATGATTGACTATGTTTTGAACAAGGAAGGTGGTTGGTAAAGAAGTTAGGAGAAAGAGAAGCCATGGAAGTGAGTGCGATGGGAGTGAGTCGAGAAAGAATGGTCATTGAAGCTCTGTCAGACGGGAGGGGTGAATGCGCAAGTAGCTGGAGAGGCCGCCGGAGGTCAGTTACATTTTAGAAGCAGTTCGTGGAGCTAGAAAAGAAGTCCAACCCTGGGAGCTGAAGATGAAAGGATAAAAAGAACTTATCCTTGGTTACAAAGTGGATTACGTTTCCAACGCATGACAACTGTAGAAGATATTTAATTACAAATAAGTACCAATCAATTAGTTATTAATTAACTGATTTTTTTCTAAATTTCATGTATTTTAAACCAACAAGTAATTTTAAAAACGAGCATGGTAATTAAAATGATATAAATACCTCGAGATAGGATAAATTTAACATAAGTTGTTGTTACGATGATATGGTTATTATCATAATACTTGTTAGTTCTTTCTGTTTTACCAATGAAACTATCCCGAAATTCATTAAATGTTATTGTTAATTTCATCACATTTACTGGTAATTTACATTTATAAATTAGATTTACTACTAATTTATAAATGTAAATTAGATGTAAATCTTTTACTAAATTAATGTTCAAATTGATAGATATTCAGTGAGTTTGTTTTCTTTTAGACCAGATATTTATCACTGATTATATCTGATTTATCTAGATTATATGGTGTTCAGCATACAGATTTGGTGCCTAACTTTGTGTAATTAAATAAATTATATATAATTATTATTTCATTTTATTATAATATAATAAAATTAATAGTTTTTATAATTTTAATTCATAACATAACAGAAATGAGGTGATGTTAGAGTTTGCTTCCAAAGTAGTAGAGTTCTGATATATTAGAAACACGTGAGCTTTTTATGTTTATATTATATTAAATTATTGAGGCAGGAGATCGTCTGTTTTACACATTTCATTTCATAGCAATAAATTCAGAGGATGTTAGATGTTGATTTTTATAATTAAGGTTAACCTTATGTTGTAAAATTGAGAAATAATGCATTTTAAAATTAAAAAATTTATTTAAGTCAAGGTCAATACCAATATATAATTTTTGTGCTGTAGTATGGCATAAAGACACACAGATAAAAATAGATAGATAGATTGGTAGAGAGATAGACAAATACATAGATAGGTGGATGGAGTTATAGATAGATAGAATCGACATATGCTTAAAGAGCTTCAGTAGGTCGACCGTGGCTTTGAGAAAAATAAAAATAACTGTTTCATTTCTTAACTGCAAGTTTTACACAGATGAAAAAAATCAACCATCATTTCGAACTCTTCAGATTTGAATCTATTTAATAAAAAATTATAATTTATTGCATAGTTAATGTGTAGAAAATATATAAATTGTCTTGACTGAAGCCCTTTTAGCACGTTTCTCGAGTATTCACGGGTATTTGTAAGGTTAAAATGCATTATACATTTTATTAAATATTTTTCTTTCAATGTAAATGAAGGTTTACAACACATAGACAAACAATGACACATTAATAAGACGTCTTATGCATCATCATCTGCCAGTAAATCTTGACCGCAAAATTTTTATTTCTTCAAAAAAATCAAAATGATCATGTGGAAAGTACCTCAACAACTTCATAATATCGTGTAACTTGCCTTTCTTAAGTGGCACTTTCCCTAGGACGTAGACCTTGTTGATAGGTAGCGTTACTCGACTTAGTGTCCCAGGTAATTTAAGTCGAAACGTATTAACTACGATGCCGTCAAGTTCGCTGACCCACGATACAACCTGGATTATTTCCATCATATGAAAGTTGTGCCATGTTGATTATTAAAAAAAGAAAATCATCTTATTTTTTGGGACAATTCTGTTTGCAGTTTCTAGCGAAATGAAGTTTCTTTTATAATACTGGGTCCACCAGTTCTTAAAATCCAAAATATATTGATTATCCGCCTTATCAACCACAAATTTGTTTGATTTGCTTGATGTTATGATCAGTTCTATTACATCATGTACAGAATAAAATGTGTCATGTTTATTCATTTCTCTTTTTACCATGCTAAAATCTCTATCAAACCGTAGAAATGGGTGGCCCCTCACGGGGAAAAGTGTTCGACTTTATTAATCAGTTTGATATCTGATAATGCAAGAAGTTACATCGTCAAGAGGTGATTTTGTTTTGCCCCTGCAATTGTCAGAGAAAAAGCAAGTCTGTGCATTTTTTCTGAGCTGCTATATCTTTGATGTAATATAAAAGAAATGAGCAGACATCGTTTGGGCCTTTTCTAGCAATGCCCTCGTGGTAGACATACATTATTGATTTGTTATCATTAATATTATGTTGTAACACTTGAGAAAATAACTTACCTTTAATATGTTGTATGTAGAATATTGCAGTGACAATATTACATAGACAAGAGTTAACCTACAAAGTTAAAATTCTAAAATTAAATTTTATGAGTGGTACGATCAATAAAAGACTCTTATTTAGTTTTGAGTAATTGAGTTTTTCAAAATTTTATTTAACATGTGTGAATTCACATATAAAGAAATACATTCTAAGAAATTCATACAATCGTTACCCTCATTTTTGAAATATTTAACTTGTAAAAATTTATAATAATCCTTATTCTTTTAGAACAAGTGGTATAGATACGAGATATCCACAGCAAGATTGCTTCATTAATTAAATGCATTACAAATCGATTATAAAATAAAGATATTGATTCTGCTTGGGTGTTGAAAATTGCAATTAATTACATTATGTGGATTTAACTATAACGTTCACTTTGACTTGAAATTTCAAAACTTGCACTATATTACCGGCCCTAGGTCGATTTAGACAAATATTTAATTGAATTTTAACAGCAAACATTGTATTAATAGTTGATCACTTAGCTGATTATAACGTTTGTGGTAGCGTGGTTCCTGGATGCAGCTTGCCAATCTTCCATTTGGGTAGTTTCGCGTTTACTATTGAGAAGTAAATAATTGAATAGTCTAAAGACCAAATCATAATTAAAAGAAAGAGAAACAACTTCTTATGAACTCATACTTAAAAAAGGATTAAAACTTATAAATAAAAAAATTCTTTAAATCGCTACATCTCGTAACGCGTGCCACTACGAAGGCTGCCGGAAGACCAAGAACGCTTACCGTTGTATATGGCGACAACAAGGCCTTCTTCGCGCCTTCCGTCTCGCGAATCTCGAATTGTCAGCGGTTTTCTTAAAAATGCTTGTGGAAATCATATCTCAACCAGTATTACTGTACAAATTTATTATTAATATACAATTCACAATTTTTTTAAAATGTTCTCTTCAAATAATTATTCCTATTTGCTCTCTGAATGCTGCTGTAATATTAGTATTATATTACTGCATATAATAATGATACAATGTATGCAGAAAATGTTTACTGACAGTTACCGTAGGTAGAATGTCTCTTGAATATGTATTTTTAGAATTTAAATGTTCTCCATAAAATCAATAGTGATTGATAAAATTTTAGGTTTTTCCACATAAATAATAATATTCTTCTTCCATAAAGACTTATCGGCTTTCCTTTTCTTTCTAAAATTCTGATCTTCCATTTTTTTACTGAACAGTCCCAGGCTTATAATATTTGCTGTTAATTAACTACGAACGCTCGACATCAATATAAAACACAGTTAAACAAATACCACACCAGACCAGACAAACATGTATACACATATATCAGCTAATTATGATTGAAGGTCAATAACAAGCTAAAAGGGCTTCCGTCCTGTGACCAAGGCCGTTATAACGTAGGACTGTTTAATTTTTTGTGTATTTTTTTATGGAAAACCTTGTCTGAATGAGTTTCTTTTAGCACAGGAAAAAAAGTCACTTATTCGAATATGAAAACTCGTCTTTACTCCATTTCGCCAATTTTATGACTGAGGCCCTTTTAAAATGTTTAGATTCATTTAACAAACAATTTGACAAAACAATTCGCTTGTTATTGACGAAGTTATCAGTATCAGTGATTAAAAGCAAACTTTGCAAGGCACAAAATGTAACTGCAAAAGTAAATATAACTACTGTGTTATAGAAATCACTGTTGATGACGTCTTGGTCACGTTTGATGCCCGTTATTGCGAGTGGGCGTTGGTTTTATTATTAAGTCTTTCATTTAATTCACAAGCGTAACTCCTACCTTATTCTACCAGAAATACTAATATAAATAAAGTGTACGCGCTGTTTTATTAAATAATATTTACGACTCATAGAAACATTAAAAACTTAAAAAGCTATTTAAAAGAAATTTTTAAACCCTGATCAGAGGATTTTTAAAATGTCTATATCATCATGTCTATATTCAGTCAGTCATGGAAAGAAAAATGAAGTAAAACGTACAACCTTCAACAGAATACAGGACTGTATACTTTAATAAAAACATAAAATTTGAGATATACGAATCATTGGAAACAGACCAAATAAAACTGATAAACCTTTTTTGTATTTTCTTAGATTAAGAGCAAAGAATTGTCCAGGTGCCAGCTGAAGAATGTTTTAAGGAGAAGGTCAAAATGTACCTGTCTTCAAGGGTGTGGTATTGCTTCACGAGCTAGGAACAGGAGGATATGGAGTGTCTCGTAGTATCGATATTGGAAAAAACATGGAACATTGCCTTTTGCTACTTAGTTTATAACACGTAAATGATAAATCGGCTTGAAATTGGCGAGGAGGGGCTCAAACGGCTAAGTTGAAGAGAAGAGAACAATGGGACCTTGAATGGTTAAATTTGTAACTAGTTGGAAGATACTGACTGGGTAAAGGAAATTGAAAATGATTTCAGGTCTTTTATTGGAGATTAAAGAACAATATATATTACGCTGCATATATAAACTATCTTTTATTCTGCTCGATATTCCAGTACTTGGTAAAGCAATGCACGATTTGTTGAATCCGTTTGACTAATACCTAATTACTAATGGTGCAATTGAACTTATTAGTAAAATAATATTGGAAAGTATTTAACGAATTGAACAGTGTTTCTTTATAATAGTTTAATCGGCGACCACACTAAGATAAATACCCGCTAAGATCCTTTTCAAAACTATATACCCCCGTCGGAAGGAGGGTTAATTTTCGAACTCTTCCCGAAGCAAAATGTAGAGCCCGCCTCAAGCAGAATTTTGAATAATAATCCACCCCGATGTGGATGGTATACACAGCCATAATGAAATAAATTGGTCAATTAATTTTGCAATTAATTGATGTACAATTATCTAGAACCGTAATTTTCCTGTTAACTAGTGATCATATTACGATAATGTGAGGTATTATGTGAAACAATTTTACATGTTTTGCTGCAAATATTCGCGTATATATATTGATTGTTACTTACAATAATACTTTACATAGCCGAATTAGATAAATAAATTACAAAAATGACACTGAAGTATAGAGAAGGTTTGCTTTGATTTATTCATTAAATAGGAAAGTTTTAAAATAAATCTGATAGATTATTAACTTTCAGTAAATGTATTGAAGGAATGATTCAAGATAGGTCGTCTTCAATGCGAATGGTCTGCAGAACGTTTCGGTAGAGGTTTTGGATTGAATCCGATCGGAAAAAAATTTTAAATAGATTTATTTGTTTTATATTAAATATGTTAGAAAATATAATTAAAAAGCTGAACTATCACAATAACTAAGACCCTCGTGTCGTAAAAATGAATTTATCGCCTCCATTATTTTTACATATGACTCGCAATATGAATTATATCCATATAGGTGGAATTATATGGGCTGTAGTTATTGGAATTACAATTCCGGAAATCCAGCTATGAAGTCTCAGGCCCAATACTTTGTACGTTACAGCCGAATATTTAGTGTTACAGCCTTATACGTGTTCTCAGATGTACTATTGAATAATGACAATTATAGAGTGTTTGAAATAATGTAGGATTTACAAAAAAAAAAAATAATAATTTAAGAGAGTAAATCCATAAAGACAGTTTACGACATGAATATTCAAGTTATATTAAAACAATGAAAATGATCAAACTAATAAATTATCTGATATATAATCTATATATAATACGGATTCGAATGAAAATCCAGCCATCTAGAATGAGTAAATAACTCACTTTTTGGAATGTTTAGAAAACTCATTGAACATGAAAGATTACATCTTGTTGTGAAAGGCTCAGAATAAATTGAAAAAGCTATCACATGGTTTAAACGATTTGCCTATAGATCATTCGTCTCCAATTTTACACAAAGTAGATTGTCTCTAGGCACACAAGATCATCTTCTCCTTAAACAATGACAGATCTACTTCCCACTAGGAACCGATGGCAGTGAACAGCAAACTCCTCACCAGTCCCAATGTTATTGCCAAATCTGGTAAGATCTACGCAGCTAATATAAGACTCTGTGTTGGGAAAGAGGAACGAATATTTATCTAAGGCACGAAATCGGTGTCTTGTCAAACTAAAGAGGAAAATCTCAAATTCATTAGAAATTCATCACCATATTGCAATTAATTCATTGAAAATGTTAAAATATGCTGGACTCGGCAAGGTCTGCCCAGCGTTAATCCGATGACCATATACACCTTGAAACTGATCAACCTAACATGGAACACACCAGTTTTCCAACAATGGAAACAAGTTAAAGTTGTATCATTATTGAAGGAAAGGAATCCATCAAAAACCCTAATTAGCTACTAACCCATCTTCCTAGGTTGTTAAAAAAAATGATTAAAGGCAGAATTCAAATATTTGTATAATCAAATGTACCATAACCAAGTGCCAAGCAGAATTCCGAAGGCATATATCTTCAATAGGTCAAGTTGTTGGATTCACCCAAACTTTAAAGGATGGCTTTCACAAATATGTATAAATACTCAAGGCAGCATTTGACAAAATATTCATTTTCATTCACAACGTGAAGAAGTGGGGCGTAATGAGAGGATACTGAAATGGATACGAAGCATCCTCTCACAACTTAGCATCCGGTTCTTTTATACCACTTTCTATAATATGAAACTGCATCAAGGATTGTCTGATATTCACATCATGATTGACGATCTTCAGATTCCGGTTCAATAAATTCCTTGAATATCTAGTGTCTTCTTTGCCGAAAATTTCCTGGTGTGTTCTACAGGTAGCCAGGTGCAAACCTTTGTCAGGGAGTGACAAGCATTATTTAATGCTTATCGAAAGCATTAAGTAATATCTTTTAAACATGAGAAAAATTTAACAAAAAGAAAATAGGTTTCAACAAGACAATCGCTTCGCTCTTTATAATGTCCACTAAGGTCCCACGCACCAACCTAAACTACTAAGGTATATCTCTTCAGCAAGTACAATTAACTATATGGATCTTAGGTTTTTATCAAAGTTATCTTACAGCATGCACATCACAGCCACAGTCACAACGAGCCAGAAACGCAATAACTCCCTAAAAATATTAAGCTCTAGGAAATTAGAAACCACCCAGGACATACTATCCCCGGCGTACAAGACATATATCCGTTTAGTACTTGAATACGATAGTGTTATAACGTCACTTGTAAGCAAGACCAATCTTTCTAAATTCGATGTCGTTCAAAATAACGCCCTCCGAGTGAGTGCACGAAACGCAAAATCTACAATAATACCAGGCACACAGCTACACAAACTGGCATCGAAGCTCTAGACATTTTCAGAGATAAATGGATACTACGGTTCTGAAAAAGAGCTAAATACCCGACGAAAAATACTGGAATCGTTATAAAAATAGATATCAACGGCAGAAAACTCAAACTCCACCATTTACTTATTCTGAATTCCACATAATCAAGTAGGCCTACCAAGTATCAACGTACTATCCAGAGCCTATACACTACTGTAGCCTAGTCACCTTAGCTCTTCCCACGTAAGGTCTTGACCTAATCTGTCTTACAACAAAGAAGACAGTGCCGCCGCCCCTTGAATGAGTTGGGGAAGATCAGCGTTAAGTATCCGGCAAATGAATTGACTCGTATTTACACTATGGTTCATGCTTACCTGAAACAAGAGGCACAGGAGGGGATGGTACTTTCTTCTATTTGAAAACTAACTACTATTGAGAAGGGATGTTATTAATAATGAAGGTGAGGAGTGCATAGTCTACCAATTCTTTAAATAACATCTAGCCAATTACCTAGACACATACAGAGGATTGTTCTTGATCTACTCAAAGAACATGTATCTCTGCATAAGCAGCCATCCACATTCTGACTGCTTGAGAATAATCCTGTGCCACACTTGGCTGGTAGAGTTATTTTTAACCATGTTGAAGGTACTCTACAATAGATACCCAGGGACATAGAAATTCCTCGCATAGAAAGAGCAGACATTAAAGCCAAGCAAAAGCAGCATCAGCAGCATCACCCCAACCGCTTTAGCATCTAGTATCTACCGCGAGTCCATCCCTATAGCATAGTCCACGCTGCTGATGAAAACTGCCCAGAAAGCAGTGTTTCAAAAAAGGACAGCGTACATCTATGGGTCTGTCAGGCTCTATTTACTAATTGATTGCATCACCTTACAGTTACCATGTTGGCGAGCCTATGGTAGGATTGGCAAGAGAACGAGGTATGCTGCCCAATATTGATACGTGGCCGCCCGAAAGCGAAACTGATCTGTTAAGCATGTTTAACAGGTCCAAAATAAGGTTTTTTCTGTGTTAGTCTAAACATTTCTTTCTTTAAGGTATTGGTAATATGAGGGTCCCAAGTCAAGCTTCTGTCGAGTATGACTCCAAGGTACTTGACCAGATTCCCCTAGTGAATGTCTTCACCTACTATTTTTATGTTGTGTCAAGTTTGTGTATCCTACGTTTGGAAAGAAGGAGAGCTTGGCACTTGCCACATTCACCTTAACTCTCCAGTAGCGAAGTATAAGTAAAAGTGGTCATATAATATGTATATGAATTTTGTTGTCATGGCTGAGCAAATAACTCTGTGTCATCTGAAAATATAGTCACTTGTGTGTTAAGTGTTGTCCATGTGTTGTTGAGGGACTCCGGCCCTTATAATTCACAATATAGATTGAGCTTAATCTACGTCAATCCTAAACTTGCGGTTGGACAGGTATGAGCTAACTACGTAGATAAACTGCACTTGAAGGCAAGTCAGGTCCTGCAGATTATCGCTATCGTGTGGTAGGAACTAAATGGAATTTTCTGTTCAGCTTCATTTCATGTTAAAATTTAAGTCAGTTTAAACAAAAAATACGCCACAACTATGAAGTACTGTATATCTAGTGACAATATAACTAGTGACTAAATTACTTGTCATGTGATGTATTTTGCCAAGCGCACACCGCCTTACTTGACTCAAAGGACGGTCATATCTCTCTTACATAGTCTACCAACTATATGACTAAAATTTACGGGTGGGGTGGGGGGGAGGTAGTGCCTCAGAATATTACAAAAAGTCCAGGAATAATAAATAGCATGATACTACAACTTTTAGGACTTTATCTTAGATGTGTATATTCTGAAGTTAATAGCCTAACTGAGCAGCTGTTATTTTCTTCGATTGTTAAATTTTATATTGATTTCTATTACAATGATGTGTGAAGTTTGTTGTACTTATCTGAGAATCAGAAAACTTAATTCATATTTTCATTTAAAACACGTATTTGTAAAAGACAAAAATAAATATTTCAAAATTGTAATAGTAACTACTCCTTAATTAGCAAAAATATTGCTTGGGACAGGAAGGATTGAGCCACTTCACCTGGCCTATACGATATTCAATTAAGGTAATGTGGCCAAGACTACGTTTCAGACGTCCATTCTTATCTTAAATTACTCATTTGCATAGGCTGAGTCCTGATCCTGCAGAAGCAAAAAAAAATCCGTGAGTGTTCATTAGTCAAGCCTCCATTCACTAGACCACTAAGCCGCTATTAAAAAATTCTACAAATTTTTTGTTTTAAAAATTAAGTCACCCCAATAAAAATATTTTCTTGCGTTTATGCTTGCGAAATCTTTCTAAGGCTTCATAGACCTCCTTATACTTGCAACATGTGCAGACAAAAATGCTAATTTCATGTAATTACGTATTTAAAAGTTAAACTAGAGATATAAACGTTTATGTTTTTCCTCGGAGTTCATTGTTCGAGGTAGCAAAGTGCCTGTTTCCGTGTTTTTATTTGTTTCGTCTAGTATGGGATGTAAACATTTGTTTTCAACATATACTGAACGAATGTTCATCGGATAGTACGAGTTCAGTTGTATTGACACAAAGTAGTTATTGAATTGCAATGAAATTATTTTAACGTTTGCGATATAAAAAAATATTTATACCGCAATCATTCAGCGTATTACTAATTTCTTTAATATGGTGTGTGTGTGAACAAATATTTAACTATCAGAAAATATCGAAATGGTTGCTATAAGGTGTTGGAAGTAAGTTGCGCTCGTCACGTGTGCCCATTTTATAGTGGTTTAACACAAGTAGAAAAATTCTGAGAAAATTATTTATTTATAATACAATACATCTGAGGCAAAATTTTATACGTTTCAAAGCAAAATACTTAAAGTAATTTAAACCATAATGATATTTGTGATATTCAACAACCATGTTTTATATTCTCGTTTTTATTTGATGTTTTGAAAATGATATTTTTAGATGTGTGTAGTTCTGTGGTTGGAGCCTTGACTACTCACTTGAATGGAAGGTGTTCGCATTTCGACAGCATAAAAAATTCGAGTTACTATTTCACCTCGATAATTTTTTATCAAACATCAAAGCACTTATGTCTACGTTTCTGGTTGGTGAAATTTGAAAAATTTAAATTACCAATTTCACAAACATATCTGGCTTATTAATTTAAATAAATTTTGTTTATAAAAATATGAATATTGTGGAGAGAGATATAGAAATAATAATTACTAAATGTCATGAAATATTTACGCGTCTAGAAAAATAACTAAACGTTTGTTCAGAAAATAAGATTTTGTGAAATGGGATTACTTACGAGTTATTAAGAATTGTTAGAAATAGTAACGTTAATTGCACTTAAAATTATTAGACATTTAATTAATGACTACAATTTTAAATCTATTAGAATCTTACCTTACAACCATTGAGAAGAACTAAATAGGAATATATGTGATGTTTATTTTAATTTGTTTTTTTATAATTGTATGTAAGCTAAAGCGTTGACAAGAAATTATTTAAATTTTTTATTCAAGGTGTTATATAAAATACTTTCAACCATAATTATTTTAAAAATTAGTTTATAAAAGTTAAAATTGCACTGATATAAAAGGATAACAGGCTTTTGTTTATTATACTAATATTAAAGAAAAAAGTAACTGTTTTAAAATGTTGACAATGGGGTACCTATGCTCAATAAAAGAAATGTATAGCAAATGTAAATTTTTTCATTTTCATTACATCATAAATAAAAAAAATAGTTTTTTCCAACTAGCTGTTATCAGCGTTGATATAGTTAAGTGACACCATCTTCTTACTAAAAGGTTTTAAGTAATAAACACCTCAAATAGCAGACACCCCACCCTGAGTAATATGCTGGTATGGGGAAATATTCCGCTAATTGGTTTTGTACGAAATCAAGGAATTCATTCCTAGAAGATCTAGGCAGGGATGTTACAGGTTTTGGTTGACTGACCGAAATCTCTCCTAGGTTATTATACCACTGCAGGCACCTGGTAAGTATTAGATAGACCTAGGGTTAGGGATAGAAGCATATAGGTAAAAGGTATTAGGAAAAGTAGGTCCTAATAATTACCAGGTAAGAAATAGTCTCGGTTAATAATAAATAAATAAACGTAAATATAAAAGTAGTAGGAGGAAAATAGATAAATATAAAAGATGAGTAAGGATGTTAGGGGGAAATAAAGAATTAATAATTAGGGTTTAAAGGGTAAAACGAAAGGTGGAATAAAAATACAGAACTAGTAAGCAAGTGGAATAATTTAATGAAATAAATGAAGAAACAAAAAGTAGTCGTTGGAGTGTGTAATGTTGTTTTGTGGTTCTGTATGCTACTCTGTGGTTCTGTGTGTTGTTCTGTGGTTCTTAGTTTATTATGATTTCGAAATAATATTTTTATACGAGTGTATTTCACAGTTTAGCAAGCTTTGTGTTTGGTTTTTGTGTATTACCAATTTTTCTGTTAGGTTCAGTTTGTATACGAAAACACCGATATATACAACCTAAAATTTTACCTAATCTAAGTTTTACCATAATAGCTTTTGTTTAAGTCTTTCGTCTAAAACAACACAAAACATGTCAGTGAATGAAAAAGGTACTTTTGTATATGCTGGAGTAAAATGGTACACATTTGAAATGGAAATAGATTCTCCTGATTAACAAGTCTCTATTCCTGCAAACTCAATTAGCTTATTGAGAACTGTGAATATATCAGGCAAATAAATATTTCCCCATTTAATAATAATTAAATCTGTATAAACAGATAACCCTTTTGTTGTAACCCTTTGTTTCGTAAATTTAGTCGTTTGACGACAGCTATCACAAACGTTAAATGAATAGAATAGACGTTTAAATCATTTCAGAAAAAAAATTAAATTATAATTAGCCAGAGATTTGATACGTCACTTGGCTGATGCAGCCTGTGGCCAAGAGCCTTCCAACCGTTATAGCCAGAGCCAATGCATTGCGACACTGAAGTCACGTGAATGTTTCTCATTACCCGATTGGCTGATCGATCCTCAAATGTAATTTATTAAATAAATTGGCAAAAAAATATTCGAAATAATAAATAGATTCGAACGTCAGCAGGTTTTTTGTTTCATTACAAAAAAAAGCTACAGACCATTCAATAATTATATTTCAAACAGAATCTGTACAGAACATATAAAAAATTGAGCATTTAAAACGGAAATATGTATTGAAACAGAAATATTCCGTTCACTCTGTTAGGTATTTGTCTTTCTGCACAAAATACAAGTAAAACTTGTTAATTGAAACAGTGAGCAAAACTCCTTGTAATTATGCAGGAGTTAAGTTTACAGAGCTAAACTATTTTACGTTGGTGGAATGGAAAGAAGGACTTGAATTAGAGCAGAGATAGTTGGGGTAGCTCAGATGACGCTAATTATTCTATTTTACTCCAACTGTCTTTTCATCAAAATCGTAGATCGGGTTTTATTGCTAGACGAAATAATATCTACTATCTAAGCTAAAGTTATTATAAACAATTTCATTTTTATTTGTATTACATACCCTCTAATTTTTATTTTTATAAAACGTGTTTTAAAAGGATAACATACACTTAAGAATTTTAAATTTTAAGATATTTGGTACTCATTGAAATTTGACTACAATTTTACTAACAGGTCATCTGTTGGGTCTATATATATTGGATCTAACAGTTCGATTTGTTAGTTTGGTAGCGTGCCATGACAAAGGAAAAATAACATACCCAAAGACAATCCCTCTGACCCACATAGATCTCAACCAACCCAAGCAATCACCTACACATCTTGACACAAAGACACCGAAAAATATATTTGCACTCTTCAGTATTAAATAACTGTGAGTCTTATGCAAATAATGTAGTATAGTTGATGAAAATGCTTGTACTTGTCAAATGAAAACGATTAAACTAATGATTGTTTTCATTTCATCAAAGTATTGTACTCAGCTTGTATCAGCCTTCAACTGAAATTATTACTACACAACTTTTTGTAAACTAAGTTGTAGTTCATGTACCCAGTTTTACATAGTCAAAAAACGAAATCTTTACCCTCCCGATACAAACAAACATGCTAAAAGACTCACAAACAATAACACCTTGCTAGAGACTTATGACAAACCATAGACCAAAAAGAATAAAATGAAATGTACATTTTTTTCAAAAACTAAGTAAAAGTAACAAATTCCATATAACCGAACAGATTACACATACAAACAATTTACAAACAACCAACAGTTACACTCTGATTAACTTGGGCTATTTCACATAGTTATTCATAAATTATAAATAAATATTTTCTCCACCTCGGCTCTAACTTGAGTTTTATTAAAGCAAACGAGTAATTGCCGTTCGAGCTAACAAAAAAATGTTTTACCCATAACGTCGTATTTTACAATCGAAATTACGTTTTATCGTACACATAATTTTACTTATATTAAAAATATTACACGTATATATATACGCTAGCTGTATATTTGTTTTTACAACTATTTATTGACAAGAATATTATAAATTATGAAATTGTAAATTATAAATTAAAAATTGTTACCAACAATTGTTGTCAGTAAGTAGTTCTTTAGAATGCTGACAAACTTGTCTGATAGTTTTCAGGAGTTTAGTAATTATGTTTTCAATATATATATATATATATATATATATATATATATATATATATATATATATATATATATATATATATATATAAGTTATGTGAAAATAAAATCATTTTAAAAAACCTTTCGAGCTTAATATAACACGTAGCTTATATATATATATATATATATATATATATATATATATATATATATATTATAATTTATAATAGGTTTTCTTGAAAATAATCAAAACATCTGAGGATATTGATGATATTTTATATATATATATATATATATATATATATATATATATATATATAAGTTTGTATGTGTTTATGCATGTGTGTGTGTGTGTGGGGGTGTGTTATTACTTTACTACATTATTTTCCTTCTGCTTAGAACTGCTATATGTTGCCTATTGTTAGGCATATGCTTGAGATAATACCATTGCGAACAAGAGAAAAAATAATTTCTTCAATAGAGAATATAAAAATAATAACAAACTCACAGCCTTGACTAAAAATAAGTATGACGATAATATATAAATGTTAAAATAATCCGAAAATTGAGGACCATACTAAAAAGCAAAACAAATTATAATATTGTCAACGGTTGGTGCTGCAGTCCTTAGAAAAGCTAAAAACTCTTAAAAACCAAATTTAAACTTAACTCAGTAACAGTAAAACTATCTATAATTCATTTCAATTAGTTGTTTTGCTACATTTATGTTTTAACTGTAACAGAATTTCTTAAAGGGACTTATTGAATATATTTTTAATTGAAATTCATTGTATGAAGTTTTATGTGTACAAAATATGTTCGTAGCGATAATAAGTTATCTCTATAACCTTTTTTTCGTGAATAATGTTATGAATGTCATACTCTGTCGTAATTAATAAAAATCAATGTATTCCAAAAAGGCAAGAATATTGTGAAATTACATTTTGTCTATTTTTAGAATAATAACGTTTTTAAAGGAAGTAACTATTGTCTAAACCCTTAAACAAAAACCTAATTTTTAAAAACAAAAATATTTAATAAACAAACCGAAAGTAACAAATTTTAATTTTACTTTACGTTTCATCAAAGAAGAATTTATGTGATCCATTATATTCTTACTACGAATTATTTATATCATTTCGAAATTGGTCAAATTATCATTAAAACCTAACCAACATAAAACCTTTAGGAAAATAAAATATCAAAACGAGTAAAATGCAGAGGAAATATTTATTATAATTTTACATACTTGATAGTTTTTTGACCAAGAAAAGCCTCAACTGTTAAGACAGAAATGGTAAAATTATGTTTACGCTGAAGTGTTTTTTTTGTGACCTAGAACAATCTAAACAGTTCACACTCAAATATAAAGAAGCAATTTAACAAAGAAGTGCTTTAACAAAGAAAAATCTATACATTCTTGTTTCATCTTTTTTCATACTGTAATAATATGTAAATTTGTTTATGTTAAGATACATTTATTCTCTACTGCTACTTGACTATAGACAAGCACAGACAAAAGCAATCTACACCTCTGTAGTGTGTATCTATTTTATAATAGTAAAATTAATATCTGTAACAATATACAATTACGACTAACGAATAGTGCATAATGGTACCTGAATAACAAAACATTTTAATTTAACTCCATAATGTTTTGGTACTTAACAGTTTGTTTATGGGTATTCTCGAAATTACAAATATTTAACAAAGCAGAAAATAATAAATAAAATATGCTTTTCTACGAATTGAGTTTTAAAACAACAAATATTGTCTGTGAATGTCTGTGTGTAATTAATGCCAAACATTGAAATTTTATGTGGACATGTTATGATTATAGTTATTTTTTTATATTTTGGTTATATATTTATATTAAATTATAATTGTGTTATTATTGTTATTTTGAAATTTAATTTATGATGGTTTTGTATTTATTTAAGATTTGGTTCCCAAGGATAATACCATTGTTACATCGAATCGTCATGAATATGTATGAAAAGCTATTCGAGTTTCAAATTAGTTCATAACTATCATTTTAATACCTTATTATTTTAACTCGATTATAGACGTAAAAAATAATAAATTAATTCACAACCTATTTATTATTAATATAAACGTTTTATTGTTTTTCTTTTATTAGCAATAGAATATATTAGTCCAGAGTATGGCCACTTGGAATACGTTAATAACTACAACGTTGACGAAAATGTTAACGTTACTAACTTGTTATTCAGATGTTAAATTATACTCTTGGTCAGAGTCATGAGTGTTCATTTTGTTATTAGATTTGTGTTGAGAAATTTTTTTTAATATTTAATCATTTCCTTAGCAAATATCAAATAATTACTTATATCTCTTAGCAAACGTGTTTCGCATTTATTCAGTGCATTCTTCAATGCTGTTTGTCACGGGTAAAAGGATTTTGGAATATCCAAGTACATCGAAAACGAGTCACAACACATACAATTCCGAATATCCATATAACAAACTTTACAGAATACCTCAGATCCAATAACAGAATACATCTTGAGCAACGTTCTTGTCAGAAACTACAAATTGTACAACCCAAAAACAAGTTATTCATATTTCAGTTTACACAAAAAAACTTGTTGTCTATAACGAATATTAATTATACCGTCACTTGATAACCCTGCAGAAAGTTTTAAATATTTATTAAGTGAATCTCGTTAATTCTAAAATAAAACGACAAGCACTTCGAGTATAAAGGCAAAGTAACCTCTCAGTTTAAAATGTTTACCTACTAAAGATGCCGCGGCCATATCCACGTCACTCGCGCCTCTTTATTCTCGTCACGTTATTCCGGGAGGAGCTTTATTGGGAAAGTCTTTCACTCTCTACAAATTGCGCTTTTTATTACCCCGTATAACGAGTTTCAGACATGATGGCTTTTGTCTTCCACTGTAATTAAACCACGTCAGTAGTGAGGATAGTGCCGGAAATCGGGAAACTTTTCTCAAGGATTGACGTAGGTTTTACAAGATATTATTTCATCAATGCTCATCAGATTTAAACGCCATGTAAGTTTACCAATTCATACTTTAATCTACAGAACAGGATTTTGTTGAACATAGTCTTCGTAGTAGGATCCGTATATGTTACTACAACATGAAATATTTACTCTAGACTTCTAGTGAAATATATAAGAGTAATAAAACAGGACTAACATTTATAAACTAATTTCGAACACAATTGCCATAGAATGAAATACAATATCAAGAGCACAGTGGTACAATCTATTTTAATAAAAATATTGAAAACAACACCAATAGAACAAACATAATCAAACATAACTGATAATACCTAATATTAAACCCTTATGGACATTTCGATGACCATGTCCTCATCAGAGGCTCTCATTACAAAATTACAATGTAGAAAATAATAAGTTAAAGACTATACTGACTTTCAGTCAGACCTATAGTCAGTCTAGTTTGTAACTGATTATTTATTATCTTGTAATTGTGTAATAAGTCCCTCCGATGATATTTTTAATATGTTGGTGGTAATGAGGTTGTTCCAAACATTTAAATTGTATTGTAGAGTGACGCTACAAGGGAAAGATTGGTTACATATCTCACCGGAAACCCATAATATTTTATAAAAAGTACTAGCTTCTTTTATAATTTAGATCTTCACACCTTCCCGATGCCCCAACATAGAGCAAAGGATTAGTTACTTTTAAACGTATATTGATTTAGGAAATGTTTTTTCCATCAAAACGAAACGAGTCTCCTGCCAGATTGAGTACTCAATGCTATGCGAAACGAGTCTCCTGCTAGAGGGCCTACCCAAAAGGGATGTAAAATGAGTCTCCAGCTAAAGGGCGTACTAAATGCAATGCTAAACGAGTCTCCTGCTAGAGTGTGTACTATAACCAATGCTAAATGAGTCTCCTGACACAGGCCGTAATAAAAGCAATGCAAAACAGAACTCTTGCCAGAGGGCGTACTCAAAGCAATGCGATAGATGTCTCCTACATAAGGCGTACTCAAAGCAGTGCGAAACGAATCTCCTGCCACAGGGCGTACTCAAAGCAATGCGAAACGCGTATCCCGCAAATGGACGTACTTACAACAATGCAAATTTCGTACTCAAAGTGACGCGAAACAAACCTTCTTCCAAACAATGTACTCGAGGCAATGCGAAACGAGTCTCCTGGCATAGGGTTACTAAAAGCGATGTGATGTGAGTCCCGAGCCAGAGGGCGTACTAAAGGAAATGTGAAATGTGTCTCCTGCCAAATTTTGTATGCTACCCGAGGCGAAATTAGGCTCTTGCCAGATTACGTACCCAAAGAAATGGGAAAAGAGTCTCCTGACTCCGTATTCAAAGCTTTGTGAAATGAGACTCCTGAAGAGGGCGTACTAAAAGCTATGTGAAATGAGTCTCTTGCCAGATGGCGTACTAAGAGCGACGCAAAATGAGTCTGCTGCCAGATTTCGTACTCAAAGCGATGCGATATGTGCCTCCTGCCAAGTGATGAACGCTAAACGGGGTGAAATGAGTCTCTTGGCAGATTGTACTGAAAGCGATGCGAAATGATTCTCCTGGCAGACGGCCTATTAAAAGTGATGGGAATTGAGTCTGCTGCCAAATGGTGTACTCAAAGCGATGCGAAATATGTCTTCTGCCAAATGGTGTACGCTAAGCGAGGTGAAATGAGGCTCTTGCCAGATGGCGTACTCAAAACGATGCGAAATGAGTCTCCTACCAAATTACGTAGCCAAACAAATGAGAAACGAGTCTCCTCCCAGACTCCGTATTCAAAGCTATATGAAACGAGTCCCCTGCTAGAGGGCGTACTAAAAGCAATGCGAAATGTGTTTCTTGCCAGATTGCGTACTCAAAGCGATACAAAATGGGTCTACTGCCGAATGGTGTACGCTAAGCGAGGTGAAATGAGTCCCTTGCCAGATGGCGTAATAAAGCAATTCAAAACGAGTTGCTTGCCAGATTTCTTACTTAAAATGCCACGAAACAAATCTCCTGCCAGATGGCGCAGTCGAAGCAGGGGCGAAACAAATCTCCTGCCATAGGGCGTACTAAAAGCAATGCGAAATGAGTCTCTTACCAGATGGCGTACTCAAAGCGATACGAAACAAATCTCTTGCCAAATGGAGTGCTCAAAACCATGCGAAATGTGTCTCCTACCAGATTACATACCCAAAGAAATGGGAAATGAGTCTCCTGCCAGACTCCGTATTCAAAGCTATTTGAAAGAGGGAGTACTAAAAGCAATACAAACGAATTTCATACCAGACTCGTCACCATTCAAAGTGACACGAAACAACTCTCCTGCCAGATGGCGTACTCAAAGCGATAGGAAATAATTTTCCTGCCACACGGCGTACTTTAAGCGAGGCGAAAAGAGTCTCTTGGCATATGGGATACTCAATACGACGCAAAACGTGTCTCCTGACAAATGGCGTATTCAATGTGATTGGAAACGAGTCTCCTGCCAGAAGGCGTACTCAAAGCGATGGGCCTCAAGCGATTCGTCAGCTAAGAACAATATAAATGAATTGTACGGGGTTATAGATACAGCCTTTACACACCAGTATGTTTAAAGTTCCACTCTTATGATTTGGTATACCATAAGGTTTCTGAGAAGAATAAGATAAAGGACGAGAAGTTCTAGTTTATTATTTCTTGCAGTGGAAATGGAGTTATTTATACTATAAGACTTAGATAAACACCTTAATAATATACTAACTTAAAATTATACGATTTTTCACTTTTGTTCTTTTAAGATCTCTAAACCGAACCAGTAACTTATCTGCAAGTCCTTTCGGTGCAAACCATGTTCGTTCGCATAATTAATGGAAATAAATTCCTCAAATTTACATTATGATTCATTCAAAAGAAAATAACATCAGTGAAACAATAAACTACTTTGTTCATAAAATTGATTATTTAATTTGCATGCAAATACAATGAATTGATTATGTAAATAAATTATTTAAATTTACATTAAACGCGGAGCAAGAAACAATGCAAAAGAGAAAGTTATGCAAGTATAACTTTATTAGTTCGTTAAATATTTGTTGAACAATATTTCATAGAAAGTTTTCTATTAGTTTAAAATGTTGCTCCTCTATTACATATTCTATGTGTGATTCACTTAGGTACAAAGATATTAAAAACGTATTTAAGGAAGTCTTTTATATTATGTTTTAGAATTTAGACAATTATTTAGCAAATACGATGTTGTTAGACAGTTATGATAAAAAGTAATATGTAAGGAAATACACACGGGTAACTAGTAGGTGAACGAGTCTCGCGCCATCGGTGCGTACTGTTATCTCAATCGGAGCGAGTTGGCCTTCGCTAAATCATTCACAACTTTGACCATGCCTTGCCTTGGAACATGCCAAAACCACCCTGGATTTAATAAATAGCATTGACTGTAATGCTTTTAGAGTGAAACAAGGATTCGCCTTTCGTGTTTTGATTAATAAATCCCTTTGAGTACTTGTAACACTGTCATGAAATATTTGACCAATGATAATCTAACGCCTTTGGAGTGGGAACATAGGGTTACACTTCAATAAAACAAGCAACGTACTTATTAACGAGGGTATTTCACCCAGTAATCTCTCAGTATTATTGCAGCAAAAATATTGACAAAAACCATAATACTACAAAAATAAAGAACTCACAGTATTAAAATTACCCAAGTCAATTCAATACATATCAGTTTAGTTTATAAATTATTGTATTCTAGAGTGTAATTTTGTGATGATGACGACATGGTCATCGAAATGTACGTAAGGATTTAATAGGTATAGGTAACTTGTATTATTGTTATTTTATATTTTGTTTTTGTTATTGTGGTTTTGCCAATATTTTTATTGTAATATATTGTATCACTGTTCTCTTTATATTGTATTAAAGCATTATTGTTCAACTTAAAATCCTACAACTATTCTTTGAGCTTTACTTCTGAGGCTATGACAAAACAAGTAAAACATGCACAAACTCACAAACTAATCTTTTACTAACTCATAAATGGTAAGATAATAAATGAACAATTTGTGAGTTTCTATTATATTTTTATTTGTTTTAAAAATCTTATAAATAGGCCTACCATTGCAAAACAGTATTAACGAGCATTAGTGTATTTTATTAGTTTTCTGGTTCCTAATGCGACATATATGCTAAAACAAAACATTCCAGTGACCCAGTTAAATCCTTATATTAAGGCTAAACTAAATTGCAGGAGGTAGTTAAAAGACATTAGAATCGAGGAGTAAATATATTATAATGATAAAAGGTATTATAATGATAATTATTTTAGCAAATAATGAAGAATCAAAATCAAAGTAACGCGAGAAAAAAACATAAAATAAGGGACAAAACTTAGACCAATATTTATAGAAGAAAGCTGTAAGGAACAAAAACAAAAAACGAGACAAATTCTTCCCCTGTTATAGTTAACATTTACCGGTTTGCAATGCGTGACTCATGGTTACGAGTTGATCTTACCAGTCAAAATATTGCCTATCCTGGTTATAGTAATTTTTTCGTGGTTATGGGTAGTTTTAACTGGTTCTGAGTAAATCTCTCATACTAAAGAGCATGCTTTTAGTGGTTAGCAGAATGCATTTCCAAGTTAGGAGTATGTCTTTCCTTGATAAGGGTAGACCTCTCCTGCTAGGTCTTTCATCCTTAAGATTAAATCTTTCTTGTTACGAGTACGTCCTATATGTTTAAGGATGCGACTTTTGTCGGTTATGTAATAGTTTTTCTTGTTTAGGTCTGTGAGGTCGAGTAATTAAGTAACGGTTTGAAGCCCCACTCTGACCAGGAATTCTTGTGGAATTCCTAAACGCACTTATGTTTATTTCCCACTCGTTTATGTTTAATGAAGTTGTATAGTATGTCAAATTTAGGAAAGATTGTTTTGAGTTTTAAGATTTTCTGTAAAGGGGAAAGTAATGGACTGTGTGTTCTGAATCTATTCGTGGACAGTTGGGCCCTCACATCACAGCTGTCTGCAATTTTTCATATATTTTCTCAATAATGTTAACGTATATTGCTTTTACCTTAAATAGGTTTCTAAAGTTTGCTGTGGAGAGTTTTATGAAATAGAAAAGGTTAAAAGGAAAAACTCAAACCAAATATTATGGTTGATTTACATGTTTCGTACGCATTAAATAAACGAGATCATAAATAATTTAGTAAATATAGGTTTGGGATATCAGTTACACATATGGTACGTTCATCAACGATTTCATATATGTACCATCAGTTGATATATATTTATATTTATATCTAAGATGGATGCAATCGAAAGATATATTCATTATTGTATTTTGCTTATATTCTCAAAAGAAATATAATCCGTAAAAGAATAATACAACCTAATTATATCTTTAAAATTAAATCATTGTAAATTTAAACATTATATTTAAGTAGGTTGCAATAATGCCGATTTTATTATACCTTAAATACACAAGCGGTAAGCAATTCCATTTTACGCTTGAAAGATAATTTAGGCAAACAAACAAAGATTACTGATTAGGAAATAAAATATTTTGCAGTTTTCCAAATACTTGCTAACTGTAATATAAAATCAATTATTCTCAAAAATGCTATCTGAAATATAGCCTGTACTCAAATAAGTGGATCAAAGTGGTTGAAAGAGCATTAAAAATAAATTTAGTCTAAAATATTAACGAAAAACAATCAAGAAAGTTTAGTGTGACATATATTTGTCCACTTAGGATTATGCGCCACTATCCATTATAAAACATTTGTTTACTTTTCGAAGGCGTTCCTACCTGTAGAATCTCACCCTCACTGAAACAGGTTAATGTTACACCAGAATTAAGCTTAAACCTTTTACACCTAATAAGTGCCACCATATAAGATCCACCTGTTGTTCTTTTGGCTTTACGCCCTTCTAGGTCGCCTGGTTTATTGTTTTTTTTAAAGATTTGTTACGTAAGTAATAAGGTATATTAAGGACACTAATATGGCTGTTGTATTGAGAGATATTTTTACTACAAAAATACTAAAGGAAAAAACATAAATAATATATTGAATAATCGTAACAGTTTATGATACGCCAACAGAAGGGAAACAAAAACTGGAAAATGAAGGACTACGTACGGACAATAATTAATAATTTAGTTATACTTTTTAATTCCACGTTAAGATTGAAGTTGGCAGTGTAGAATACGGGTGAGTTTTGGAATTTTGGAATCTGACTTACTATTATGTCTGGGTCACTGTAAGTTTTAGATGGGATTAAGGTAAGGTTAAAAATCTTCTTTGGTTAGGGACAATTCGTATGTTCAGAATTGAGAACTTGAAGTAGAAAACCTAATCTCTTCTATGGTGATATACAGGAATTTACTCATTTCTCGTCTTGTCAGGATATGAAACAAAAGATGGAATTAGGTCAATCTAAGGGATGACAAATCGATTAACTACTTCTAGGAAATTGGAAAATAATGGCGTCGTGTGTGCAGAATTGAGAACTTGAAGTAGACTTATTGTCGATCATGGTCATAAAGGGGAATATACCCATCACACGCTTTGTCAAGATAAGAAAAGAAAGATGGAAATCGATAAGACTAAGGGATGAGAAAATGATTAACTAGTTCTGGGAAATGGGAAAATTATGGCATAGTAAGTACACTATAGCTAACCTGAAATACCTCGTAAACCTGCTCTGATCTCATTTACACATGATATTAACGATTTGAAATAAAGATCTTAAATCATAAACAAATGCCTGGAATTTACCCATCACAAGTCTTGTCAAGATAAGAAAAGAAAGATGGAATTAATTCAAACTAAGGTATGACAAATTGATTAATTACTTCTGCGAAATGGGCAAGTTATGGTATAGTGTGGACATTGTAGCTAACCTGACATACCTCGTAAACCTGCTGTGAACTCGTTTACATTTGATATTTACCATTTGAAATAAAGATGTTAAATCCTAAACAAATGCCTGCATTAAATAAACCCACCTACAAACACAACAGGCCTATATATGACAAACTATCTACTATAAAATTCCTTTATGTGCATTTCAAATCAACTAAATAAAAGTGTAATAATAAACTAGTAAACTCACAACAGTATTAAGGTAAACGTTGGTATTTTATTAAAGAGTGTAGCTCATTCCCTAAATACGCGCAAAATTAGCCGGAAAAGGACAAAATATTTTCTAATGAAAAAACGTTTATAAAAAAGAATTTAATTCTAAATCGAAAGTAAAAGTATTTTCAATAAAAAGATTCGAGAAATCACATTTTACAACAGAAATGGAATTGATTTCAAAAGGGAGCTTTCGTTTCTCAAAGGAAGTAAACAGCATCGGTGTGGGAGAGTGAATTCTTTAATCTGCCGAAATTTATTTGAAAGTAACGCGTCACTTCCGGTAAAAAAAAATGAAGACTAAACAAATAATGTAGCAAAATAATTATCATGAGATGAATCGTTGTTGTAAATGTTTACGCGAATATGGCTTCCTTACGTCGTTTCCCTCTCATTCCCTTCGGTCATTAGATAGTTTCGATGTGACACTACTCTTTTCGTATTTCGTGTTGTCTCTCAATTTATCCTGTATAATTTACATTTTACGGCCACGGCGTTGATTTTAATAACATATTTAGCTTGTAAGATATATGTATCAATGAAAGCTTAATCCACTAAGAACCAAATTTTCACTGTTAATTATCTCTCCGTGCACCTTTCAATACATATTTACACTTTATTGAGTATAAAAAATGCAATTTAATACTATGCATTCAATACTGTGCTACATGTTTTTCAAAATGTTTAATAGTTATTTCAATGAATAAAGAACATTATTCAAAGCAATCAACAGAAGTTGTAAACAGTGTTTCTTCTATTAAAACGAAAAACCTTTATGCTGTTTAATCATGAAATCTGAAAACAAAATACCAGTGAGTGAGTGTGTATGTGTGTGTGTGTGTGTGTGTGTGTGTGTGTGTGTGTTGTGTGTTGTGTGTGGTGTGTGTGTGTGTGTTTGTCTGTGTGTGTCTGTGTTACTGTGTATTATATAAATATTACCTTTATATCTAGATACATTATATGATTTGAATCATACATTCAAGCTAGTTTAGAAAATATCACTACGCAGTGAATAGAAATAATTGAGAGGAAAAACCCCCGGAATTGATACATTTGTTAAATAGCTGTTTACAGTATCGTATGTATTTGATTTGTATACTGTAATTGTTGTCACATGTATTGCTGTAACAGATTTATCTGTGATATTTGTAAACGCGGGACAAATGTTTATTTCCGGTTCTAGGCTTTACTCGGAAATAATGCGCAATGTAACTTATTCTTATTTACAAATGGAAATAAACGAAACAAATGAAACATATCTTAGTGAAATTCTTGGAAGAGTGATCATTTAAAAGAACAAATATTTTTAAATATTGGTAATAAAACCTTAACTGTTACCGATGATAGTGTCAAATTTGTATCCGAAATCTGTTAGCAGTGTTAACAAAAATGTTATGGTTGAAATACATAGTTACCTCTAGTGTAAAATCAATCACAAGATTTCAATTTTTGTACTTTCACTCCAAGTGATATCCCTCGCCTAAGCTTAGCGATCCCCTTGGATGCATTCATTTGAAAACTTATTTGATTATATCATTTACTACACACTTGGACCTAACTCAGAGGCAACCAGAGGGAGATCGGACTTCTACCTTCTTCCTTCGCCATACCTACCCTAGACTTTCCTTTAGTTTGAAGTTACGCTAACTCGAAACTGTGTTGAACTTATAATAAATAGTTTAAAACAAACACACTCATTAATCACAGTAATTACCCATCGTCTAGTGTACACTTTGGTGCCAAATTAATCATCCTCAGGTAAAGGGATTGTTTTCTGTAGCATTTGAGGAGGTTTGCTTTTAACCGAGTAGTAGTAAACTATCGTGATGTTACTACGGTTAGTTATAAAAGAATGTTTAGAGTACACAGTTAGGTAGAAAGATTTATTCGAAGTTCTCTCAATACTTATACGAGCTATCTGGTTAGAGCAGTTTGTGCAAATATCTCAATATGTAAAAGACCTTTAAAATTTCGAATATACCAGAGATTCTCCTTCCAGCTATCACAATCCTAATGGAGGAAGATTCTCAGGAAGGCCATACAAGAGACATAATTTCAGCTATTACATCACGATGAATTTCTTCACATTAAAGAATTAATCACATATCATGTGAACAAAGAACGATTTTTCTAACTCTTCAGTGATTATAAACGTTTTACTGAAACTACCAACAATATATATCTTACTGAAATATGTAGTAAATTTATGCCGAGTATACATCGCAATGCTTCGTGTTTTAAAAATGCTTGAATACAAGTTTTAAATAATTTTGATTGTCAGCAGAAATAATTTAGAGTAAACTGTTTAATTGTACGTGCCATCAAAGTTGATTGTTGAGGGCGCTTTGTAGCGCCGTAATTAATAACGATCCTGAACACACGTTCAAAGCGTAATTAGAACTGCATTACGTGATCCATATAAAGGCAATTAGCGTCTTTATTGTGCATAATTTACTGTATAGTAGTGGTTGGAGGTCTTTGTAAAAAAAGTAGATTGCCAAGTATCTTTTAAAGACATTTCTAAATGCTTTAATGCAGTTAGAGAGATTTTAAAGTACAACTTCAACACAGCTCCGTTCAACTAAGTCTTGATCTTTACATAATTTAACTCCGTATTACGTACAATAATTATTTTTGTATAATATACATTGTTTTAGGAGAGACAATAAAAGCGGTTTCACTTAGGCCATACAATATTCAAGTAAGGTAATGATTCTGTCTGTAACATTTACAAGTTAAGTCGACTTGTAAGTCTATGAACAATACTCGACCATCATCATGACATATGGCTATCAGAGAGTTGAACGAGTAATAAAATACACTTATTTAAGAGAAATAGAAAACTCCTGTTGTGTTGAACAAAAGGAAAAAGAATTCCTAGTAAACAAAGCGAGATTATCGTTCAGAAATTTAGAGATCATGTTTACCTTAAATAATTTTATCCATTATTCATATTACTAACTCTTGACGGTTTTGTATTTCCCGTTTTATTATACAGAACGGAAGCATAGAGACTTTGATAGATAAGATAAGATCGTATATATATATATATATATATATATATATATATATATATATATATATAAGAGTCTGGTGCGTTATGCCAAGAAAGGCAAAATGAACAGTTTATTAAAAGTTAAGAAACAGATAAGACCTTCTCTTTCTCGTACGTCCATTGGTGATTGTGAATGCGGCTCTGCAAAATGCTTCGGGAAATCATGGGTAGAAAAAGGAAGTTGTAACACACCACTCACAAAAAAAAAACATGCACACACACAACCTTTTATTTCATGTTAGATTTATTTGACTTATCTATTTATCTTTTTAATTTGCTTTACATTATCCCATGTATCATATATTTATAATAATGTTAATTATTTATTATTATTAATATTATAAAAGGTTTTAGACTAAATAGATTCCCAAAACATTCAAAATTGCCTTGCAGAGTCAATATAGCCGTCAAGGTCAATCAAGAGACTTTAGTGTATCTATACAGTATCGTTGAAATTCTAGCTGCCTGAACTGAGGATAGTGTACAGTTGTACCCTAGACATACCTGTAACTAGAATAGTGGAAATACATTTAGCGTCACAGAACTAAAGATCAATCTTTCATAACGTAACTAAAGACAGTTAGATATCAGAGTTTTCCAGAAGCCAGTTTTAAGGTTGCAGACCAAATGAATTCTTAAACATTCTAAATTGCGTTGTAGAGTCAATTAAGTTGTCAAGGTTAATAAAGACACTTTATAGTATTTATTTATACAGAATAGCTGAAATTCTAGCTGCCTGAACCGAGTGTCACCGTGTCCATATACCTAGATATACGCGGTGACTCGTTGTACCCTAGATATACCTGTAACTAGAATAGTGGAAATTCATTTTACGTCATACAACTAAAGGCCAATCTTTCGAAACGTAACTGAAGACAGATTTCAGAGTTTTCCAGGAGTCAGTTAAGGGCGTATAACATGAATTTGGATTATCTTGATTACTAAAATGATGACTCTTTTTATTCTGACGCAGGCCATCAGTAATATTTTATTTATTTATTCTATTCCATAACTAACCTAGTTATTAACATGGCCCACACTCAAGGCTATTACTATTTAAACGTATTACTTTTTATAAAACTAATGAAGGAACGGTCCTAATAAATATTCTTATGTATCGTATCTAAGTATATATAATAATCAACTAATGCAATAATTCATTGGTTTAATAAAATTAAATAAAAATTTAAGATAATAAAGTCAGGTTTCACCTCATAGTAACCTTAATGTTACCCTGACCATTCACTAATATTCTCCACCATAAATACACATTTGTGAGCAGATAGTGTAAATCATTCTAATGTCAGCGTTGGTAATGTTTCCACATCGCATCACAAAAATATCTCAAAGTTTTCCTTTTCAAAGTGTTTTTTCTGCTTACAAAAGACATCGTCTGTCTTATGAATTATTCTATTGTCATATAAACAGTTTCAAGGGCGGTTGCTTCGTTGTGGAAAGAAAATAATTGTAGTACTATGAAATGTATGCATGAGAGACCTACATTTAACAACCTTCATTAGCAAAACGTTTGCTATTTATTTGAATTAATAAGGTAAATAAACATTATTTCATAGTCAGTTTCCTACGCTCAAGTAAAATGTCACGGGCAAAGTAAGTAGCGTTTCTTGGTAAAGGTTTTGCTAGTTGGCACCTTCACATTTCACTCTGCCTTTCTTATAGGCTTCTGATATCTTGATAATTTTATATCTTTCAGTATGTATCTACTACTGAAGACAAACAAGTCCAATAAAATTACAAACATGTTTAATAATGACTTTTCTGTCGTGATGTTTCATATATTTGTTGCGTAATACTTCGTCAGCTATGTATTGCCAATTTGTGTTTCGATTCTTGCGCTATTAATCGGTGGAAAATTGTAATTGTAAAAACCTTATTTCTCTGTTTAAAAAAAAACTATATAGGCTACAGTTTATAACAACAAACGATCACCTTCTAAGGAAAATAATATTTTCAAGAAAACACATATTTTGGAGGAAAGGCGTTTGTGCGTTTTTCCAAATATTTTTTAAAATATTTTGATCTTCCTAATGATACCTATAGCTTAAGCAAAAAAATGATCTCTTTATGGTTCTCCTAAATTTAGGGCTAAAACATTGCTGTTATGTTAAGGTGGAAACTAATTTCAATTTGTAGAATGCTTTCAAACAAGTAAGACATTGATTATTGGTAAGACATTTCACAACGTTTTGATATCTAAACGTAACACATCTCAACATCGCGTCATATGACGTGTAGTTCAGAAATTTTATTTCGATGTTAAAATTGTACGTAATATATTCGAGCTTTTTATCTTAGTAATAATTATAATAGACGCAAAATATTTTACAAAATGAAATTTAAATTTGTGTCTTTCCAATTTAGATTGTAAAATATGTTTTCACTCATGATCATTTCCTGAATAGCCTGCAGAGCACTTTTGGAATCACAACACACAAGATATTTAGATTTTGCAGACAAAATTGATCTTAAAGGTTGGAAAATTGCATAAAGCTCTGCAGTAAAAACGCTTTAGGCTGAGGGCAAACCGTAAGTGAAGGTTTGTCCTTCCATATAAAATGCACAACCCATTCCATTGTCCAGTTTTGAACCGTCTTTGAATATAGTCACAGTATGTTGGTGAGTTAGTTGTATCTGCAAAAACTCCTTACGATAAGTAACGTCAAGAGTATTGTGTTTTAGGTATATGGACAATGAGAAGTCACATTTTGGCTTTTGTATTATCCATGGAGGGATGTATCATGATGTTCGTTCGAATATAGGTGGATGTTCTAAATTTAGATTGCTAAAAATGCGTAAAGTTCTTATTCCGAAGTTGAACGTTGACGCACATAGTAACGATGCGTTTTGGGAGTAGTAAAAATTATGCTTTAACATCCCTCTAAACCGTAATTCAAAACACCCCTTCTCTGGATTTGTTTATTGCTCACCCTTCACATAAATACAGTTCGAGTTACAATATTTGGGAGGGGGAGGAACATTCAGAAAGGTTTTGTGAGTAACGGGCATAAAGTGATACATATCACCCCAGCCCTTCTCTTGTTTGGACTGGCAGAACGTAATTTGATTTTTGTGTTTATTTTAATAAGCAAATTTATAAGACCTTTTTTGTACGCAGAGGCATTACGATTTTTTTAAACAAAGTAATGTGTTCACTATGCGGGTGATAAGGTGTCATAAAGTAGAATTTATTGCATTTTTCAAAACGTATTCAATAAAAAGCTCTAAGAATGATAGAAAGAGAGAGAGAGAGACAGACAGAAAGAGAGAGAGAGAGAGAGATAAAGAGAGATCACATACACTGTACATTTAAATAATAAAATAATGAAATTAATAATATAATTGATAAAAATATTTTAAAAAGACAAAATATGTAGCCTACAACACCTATATAGAGCATGGAGAAATGAATAACTCTATTTAAAATATAATGTGAATTGAGCTTATAGGTTTACATTTTTAAAGTTTTGTGAGTAACGGGCATAAAGCGATACATATCACCCCAGCCCTTCTCTTGCTTGGACTGGCAGAACGTAATTTGATTTTTTTGTTTTTTTTTATAAGCACGTTTATAAGACCTATTTTTGTACAAAAACGCACTGATTTTTTAAAATCTAAGGTAAGTGATCATTACACGTGTGAAAACACGTCAAAAGTAGAATTTATTGAATTTTACGAAACGTATTCAGTACATACGTTAAGAACGAGAGAGAGAGAGAGACAGACAGAGAGAGAGAAAAAGCACATACACTGTATATTTGGATAATAAAATGTGCGGTTAAATTTGTTGACTGCTTGATCTCAAAATACTCTTAAGTAGTGACGTCAGAAATACAAATTCTTTTTTATTCATTAGTTGTACTTCCTCGTAAGGTGTTTTGAGCTATAAAGTGAGGGTTTTAAGTGCAACAAAACATATTTAGATAATTATTCAGCCCCCAGAATAATTTAAGATACGGTGTTTTGGTATTGAAAGTTTCAAGATACCCGAGCCGATGCTTTTATTAGTATATATATTATTTCCTTATAGAACATGACGAGTATTTTAATCACTACAAATTCTTTTTTATGCATTAGTTGTACTTCCTCGTAAGGTGTTTTGCTTCACAAAGGACAGTAAACAGAACTGCTTATACTACTAATTGGACATTTAGAATACCTTGAACTTTATGGTTTTCCAAATACTCTCTATAAACCTATTTTCAATTATACGTGTATATACTATACATCTCTCTCTCTCTCTCTATGTATATATATATAGATAGATAGATAGATAGATAGATAGCTGGAAATTTTGGGAAATAATTTGAAAAAGAGATCTAATAACGAATAAAAAAGCAAAAGAGTAAATAGCCATTGAGGATTCATTTAAGTTTAATGTAGCATGACCTATCTACTCTACGACGTTATTTCTAATATAAACCTATGCGTAAATTTCGCATTCAAGTATCTTAGATTAAATTTATTGGTATTTAATTATGATTTCTGAAGTTTAAGAAATATATTTGTTTAAGTCTGCGTGATGGCGCTTTGTCTTTAAATTTAATTATAATTTTTTAACAAAGGTAGCCAACACGACACATCCACAACTATGCCCGAGGGATGAGTTCTGGGCACGCGAAACATCTTAATTAGTTCTGTAATAAAGCTCGGCGTTGCGTGAAATAAAGTTTGCGTAATGCATACACCTCGATAAATATTTCCATGATTTCAGAGTATTTTAGAATTTGCTGCTTTATCTCATTCTAATTTAGTGCTTACCTAATCCGCCTTTAGAAGCCAACAAGAGAACCTATGTTTACTTTAGGAGCACGGCATCCAATTATAATTTTGTTTGAGTTCTTTGTTTTAATGGTTTCATTGAAAATCAATCCTTAATTTGGTTATTTTTATTAAAGATGGGGTAATAATAAACCGGATAAACTAAAGATGATAAAACGTTAATGTAAAACCATCGTGAAACATATGTACTATCAGGGTTAGGATATAAAACCATTTAGTATGAGGATTTCTAGGGCAAGCTTGCGTAGGTCAAGTGAACCAACTGCTTATCGAGATCAAAAAAGAGTCTACCTGTTACAACCAACGATTCCTTAAAACACAGTTTTTATAATCCAGGGACACTTTAAGTGCATCTTCTTCGTGGCTGTTGCGAACCTTGCATGTGACGAAGTTGTCAAGAATTTATTCGAAGCAGATTTGAATAGTTGGGCAGGTGACAACTCGTACTATCAATGCAAGCCATGGCTTCAAGAATGTATTCTACAAATGTGTGTCTTGGTGGTAAAATCTTTTCCCTTGCTGATTAACTGATGCATCTGAAATTACTGTACCTCGCAATATTTCCTTTAAGCATTTTTTCTCAATCCTCCATCCCGTTTCTCCTTTCTTACTCAAGGGACAGAATACTTCGTTAGTATAATGTAGACAACATTTTAAGTTTATTTTACAAGACGTTTCAGACTAGATTGTGGGATACATTTGCTAATAGAATGATATAGAAAGAAGACGCTGAATATATTAGAGGTTATTCTTAGGTTTTGGCAGCCACAGGGACAAAATATTTACTAAGAGCTACTAAATTAAATCTGACATATTATGAAATAGAAATTTAATTTTATAATCAGAAAGTAACAGTAATCATAAATAATATATATAACATACGCTGTCACATAATTACAAGCACAGTCGTTACAGCGTGAAACAAAATAAACATACTTTTAGAGGGTATAGTCGTTGTCGTGACGGAAACCTGACTAGTTGATCTGGTTTAATCTCTTCCATCCATTATTTACTCTAGATTATCTCTATAAAACCTAAAAAAACTATAACTAATTTACCTATACTTATGAATACTACTTTACTGTTTTATATGAGATCATTATTTAGAATGTCAATATTTATATTAAAAAAAATTAATAACTTTATAAATTTATTCTCAAATACTTTTATATTCTTGCAGTTTTATTAAACTCACTTGATCCAGTGGATTTGTAGCAATATCATAAACGAGATTTGTTTATTTTACAAGAAAGGTTATGAGTTAAATTTGTAGTAGTTTAAGATAGATCAGTTGGTCCTGCGATGCCACTTTTAACGTAAAAATGTATCAGAACTAAAATGTGATGAATAGGTAATACTTTTAATCAGCAAAAAAATAAATAAATAAATAAAAAAATAAGATAGGGGCTTCTTTTCTATTTGTCTTAAAAATAATTCAATGCACACATATCTAGGTAGTAAGTAATAATATAACCTTATTACTATCAAAAAAATAAAAGGTATTTGTTATTTTTTACAGAAGTCGAGCAGAGCTCTATAACCTTATGCACGAGAATTAAAAAACTATAAACTTTAAACATACTGTAAGAACCTTAAGTAAAGACTCATTTAAAAGAAAACAAATTTCTTTTTAATGATGGAAATTAATAAGCTAGTTAGGATTTCTGTACTGCATAGTTTTGCATAAGATTACGATGAATAATAACTAGACATTATGAAAAAGTCGAAAATAAAATTTAGTTGGTAGAAATTGAAAATAGCATCTAGAGAGTAATGAGGGACTTAGATGATCTATAAAGTGAGGGTGTTAAGGGTAACATAACATATTTAGAAAATTATTCAGCCCCCAGAACAATTTAAGATACGACTTTTTGGTATTGAAAGTTTCAAAATACCCGAGCCGATGCTTATATTACTTTATATATTATTTCCTTATAGAACATGACGAGTATTTTAATCACTAGTTAACATTCACATTAGGGATATCATTAAAGTTATTTATCACACACACACACATATATATATATATATATATATATATATATATATATATATATATATATATAAATTTTAGGTCGTGTCTTATTATGTAAATAGATAACTCAGCACATATTTATATCAAATAAACTAAAAAATAAACTATTTTAAAGTTATGATTTTTATTCTAAAAATTATTTCTAATAATAATATTTTACAAAACGCCCCTTATGTTTCATTTATTATTTTGATATAAACATTCTTTTTTTAAAGTACTATTTCGTTTTTCACTAATAATAAACCTCATTATAATTTTAAATATGTGAACAGTAAAACATGTTAATTGAAATTAAACGGCTTCTCAGTAACAAAATAGTTCTCTGCTTAAACATAAAAGCAATGGGATAATTTGGCATTTAGAAAATTTAAATATTAAATATCTTTCTTAATTTCTACGTGGTTAATTTCAAACAACTTAGTTTGTATAAAAAATTGTAAAATAACCGTTTTTTGAAGTCTGTGAAGCATGTTTGTGCTCGCCACTGCAAAACGATGTTTTCACAATGTTATTACATACAGAAAATATACTTAAACTACCAAAATTTTTAAAATTGTAACAAATAAATAATAATATATTGATCGAAAAATTCATTGAACAAACGATGAATCAAACACATATAACAGGCAGATAGAAACAATAAAAAAATAAAGTGAGAACGGATCATATTTTGGGAAAGTAGAAGTTAAAAATTTGAAAGATTATTCTTAGAAAAATATCATTTTAATGAAAACTATCAGTTTTTTGTAGAAAAATACTATTAAAAAAAGATTTAGCCATGTTTTTATGTCCTTTAAAAGAAATAAAATTAAAAAATTTTAATTTAATAACTATCTAAATTTCATAAACTCAAGGACTTGGATAAAAAATTCCATGACATACGATATAGTCTAGTTTTTCAGTATTTAAAACAATCCGTTTTGTAAATTATTCTCCACAATTTTCAAGGGTTACAGAAATATTTATTGGACATTCGTAGTGCATAAAGCTTGTAAAATATAGCACATTATTACAGTCGAGAATTTTAGATTTTTATTTTTTCTAAGACTGGTAAATGTATAAACTCATACAATTGCCTTTAATCATCAAAGGACTTTTCAAGATCATAGGTTAGGCGTAAACAAATTTTTGAAGGTAAATGAATAGCCTGCTTTTGTCTCCTTTGTTTACTGCAGAAACGTAATTTACTGCATTGTTTCAGTATTGCCTATCCTACGCCGCTCCGTCCACATACACATAATATAATTGCAATAAACCTCTTAAGATCTGCAAACGTTTAATACAGTCCAGTTGAATATCATACAGCCATGCCTGAGTTTTTCAGAAACAGCATACCCAAGAGTGAGGAAGAGACCTCCGACGAAGAAGCCAAGGTACAGTCCGGTGAAAGTTAAAGTTTACAGTTTTAATGTTGTTTGTAAATGGTGTTATTTGGAGTTAGAATGGTCAGCTGCAAGAGTACACAATTGTAATATTGCTTGTATACAATGTTTGTTGCGGTGCAAGAAGGTAATGGATTGTTCATTTACAATTTATTTCAATTTTTATAATACTTTAATTTCATTTAAATGATTTTAAAAGACAGATATAAACCGAGTATGATATATAATGTGCTAAAAAGGCAGGTGTTCCGAAAAAAATTTATTTACTTTGTTTGAAACTACCACTTATTGCAGGAATGGAGAAATATGCATAATGGTTCAAATTAAGTTTAGTATTACCTCAGTTTAGGTATTATACCTCATAAGTTGGTATTTTATAATGTCTTTCCTCCCGTTTTTAATAAAAGCTTCCCACGTTATAAATTAAGTGATTTCACCTCCATCTTTGTTTTTATATCTCACTAATTAGGCCCTCTGTCTTCTATTGCTTTCACATAAAATTTAATTTTAATATCAAAGAAATTTATGCCTTACAAAGTGTGAGAAATAATCAGAGATGGAGGAACACCGTTTCATATATAAATAGCTAATTTATTTTTGTGTAGGAATATATATATATATATATATATATGTGTGTGTGTGTGTGTGTGTGTGTGTGTGTGTGTGTGTGTGTGTGTGTTTGGACAGTATGGCTGACCATATTGAAATTTATCAGTTGAGTAGAAATAACTAGACTTACAATCTACCTAATATCTAGTTATAAAACGGTTTCTACCAATTAAAAGTCATGGTAATAGAAATACGTATATGTATTCATTTGTATGGTTTTAAAAATTATCTTTACATCAACGTTTGTTTAGTTATAAATAAATAAGGAGTCGTGTATTTATTTCCTCGAAAGATCGTTTTTCAAAACAACAAATGTTGAGGCCTTTTCTTAAAAACTGTCCACTGAGAATTTATTGTCTCAAGTTCATTAAATTCATCCCAACACTTTTTACCAGTAACGATTTCGAATATAAAACTGTTATTTTCCAAGAGAAAAATCTTCTCAAGGAAATTCACTTTTCACCGGAAGATAATACAAAAATTATGCTTTTTATGCAGATTTCCGCTAATCTAAGTTTATATATCTATATAGGTAACTAATCTAACGGCATATTGACGTTCTACGGTATTAAAAGAATTGATATGTATATGAGATCCAAACTAGGAGAAGTGCGGAAGAGTTCTTAGACAAATTAAATATTTTGATCATACTGTGATAAAGACGTTTTCTTAGAAAATTGGAAGAATCGAGTTGCTGCACAAGTAATCTATATAGGTTATGTTAATATCCTTCAATCCTTTGTTTTTAAGACTAAAAAGCCTTAAACTAATAAATATTACCTACTATGACACTAAATATGAATTTAACATGCTGGTAAATATAAATATAAATTCACGACAAACGAGGAGGTTTGTGCTTTCTCCAAGCTTATTAACAGTTACTTTGTTGTTTGATTTTGTGATTTAATGTCTCGTAAAGTGTTAGTTTGTCCTGAGCACACGTATCTTTAATAAAGGAAGGGCTTTTAGAAACTCGGAAAGTTGTCTAGTCTGTTTGATAATTTCACAAAATAATCTTTTCTGCAATCTTATATATTTTAAAGTCATCGTACAAAGAAATCTGTGTAGAAAAGTTTGTGTGAGAGAGAAAATGGTTCAAAGTGGGTTACCTATCGGTATTCAGGGGAGTTTTAGTTCATAAAGATAACAATATAACTGATTTAATTTGGAACTTTCATGACAGATTAAAACCACAACGTACTTTTAAAAAAAATAAATAGACTAAGATTTAACAAATTATATAAAAGTAATTTCTTTTCAAAGTACGTTTTCCTTAATATTTCTATTTTTTACTGGTATTGTATTTATGTCTCACTTTTGTTTTTATATTATTTCGACTACGAACGATTTTTAACTATTTGATTTAAAGCAAAATATAATTTTAAATTTGCTTGTTTTTATAATCGCTCCAAGTATTATACAACCCTTGTTTTTTCAACTTGAGTAGATGCTTAGCCAATTTTATAGTTCATTAAAAAACCGTTACATGCTGTGGCCGATGATTTGCTATTCTGCTTTAAGGAAAATCCAATTTCCGGTACAAAGATGAAGCCCTGTTATGAGCTACTTCCTGTTACCCCACGTTTCCGCTTTGGCTTAATAAAACGGAATTGTTACTGTTTTACACGGCTTTTAACTGCCATAGCTACGAAAAGATATTCAATAATTTTACAGTGTTCTACCCATGAACACCTTTTTACGATTTTGAAACAGCCATAACAATGGTATAATGAGATATTTCACTATGTAGTAGTCTAATATAAATAATCTATAACGTGCCAATTATGGTAGGCTTTTTTTAAAGATTGTTACGAAATCAATCTCTGTTCTTCAGGAATAGTTCACAAAAGACATACAACGCATCGTCCTCTATCATTTCTATATTATTATACCTACTTACACGATGATTGCATATAATCTACTCTTTCAAGGTAAAATGTCAGAATTTTAAATACCTGCATCGATGTTTATGAAAGTAGGCTTACTCACCTTCTCCTCAAAAGTTAAAAGAATTAAACGTGTCACTATAATTTCTACGGGTGAAACATACCATTGCTTAAAAAAACAATTAAAAATGCAGATTTAAGCATGATTCATATTTCATTCATGTTTAAATATTTTATATAAAGATATTTTAACCTATACAGAATATTTGTTATTTTGTAAAGTTATTTGCAATTTATTTAGTTTTAAAATAATCCTATTTTGCATACAAATTATTATTTACCTTTTCAAAAGGATTGTCAAAAGTCAGTTGTTTACATTTAACAATTTTCTGGGTGTCCATAAACTTGTTCTAAAAAAAAGGTTACATTAGAAATCTCATTTTAATTTTTAAAATGAATATTTATGTTAAACAATAATGTTCAACAGACTAAACTTGAACCTTTTGGACAATATTAGTTTAATTTAAAAAAATAAAATAAATCTTCTATAGTTTAAAATATATATCTTTACAAATGGTGTCATTAAAACATCTAATACCGGCTACGATGCATATTTAATGATTTTATCAAAATACTTTGAAAAACTAAATAATATAAAACACCCTTACATCCACTTAACTTAGTTTAATACCAACATAGAAACATTACCCATCTTTATCTTTAGGTTATATTAAACTTAGAAAAGCATTAATACACAAATATTTGTTAATTTATTTAAAACTAATGTCATAAAAGTTGGAATACTACATTGTTAAAAGATTAAATCATGCTCCTAACTGACTAGGATTGCAAACCAGCAGCACGTCTTCAATGAGGCAAGATCAGAACAGAATAATCGCAGAGGATTTATCACACGACCAACAGAAACACCCCTTATTCTTTTAAAATATTGGTTTTTTTATTTACCAGTTTTTTGTATCTCTACCTAACGCTGTCTAATGGTATTTATGAAATGAAATTTCATTTTGGATTAGGCCCATATTACTATAGCTATAACAAATAAATATTTATGCCACATGCTAAATTACTGCCAAATATTTAACCTGGTATAATTATATGGAATGCATTTTATACTACATACTTAATTTTCAAAAACAATAAACTGGCCTTTATGTCAAAATTTGCACAAAAATAGTTGGTTGCAGCTTTAAATTATAGTAACGCATTTAAATGTCAATGAAAGGGTATTTAATATTCATAGCTTTATTTCTTATCTATAATTGGAACACTTATAAGCAGCTAACTATTAATTTATGACAAAATATTTTTTCGATGCTTCAAAATTTTAAACTGCGTTTTAATGGTAGGATACATTTATTTTCATTATCACCAAAAAATTACAATTTTTTATTTTGTTTGGCAATTTAAAAGATTTTGTTTATTCAACTATATAATATATGTATAAATATATCACAAACAGATATCGTAAATGATGGTGGTACGATTTTATTACTTTTTACACACTATAACCGATAGTCACAAATTCTTAGTTTCACAAAAAACCACACACGTGCAAAATTAAACTTACCAAATCTGGAACAGCGTTTCTAAGACTCAACCTAAGACTCAAGCCAGTGTTTAAACTAAACTTCCATTGAGATATATTAGTGACATACTTGAAGAAGCTTCGTAGGAGCTGTCATCTCTTGTTACATTAATATGTATACCGTACGCCAATGTTTCAATTAAAGTAAACATAATGTTGATCGATGTTTTTACAAACATTGAAAAGTTTGATCAATGTGTTTATGAACATTTTTTTGATCAAAACGAAGGTAATAACAAGACATAATATTTTCAGGGTTTCTTCAGTGAACATAAAGAAAAATATATCACCATAATCATAATACTATCAGTAATGCCTTCCGTAAAGTATTTTAAAAACAAAAATCTTTTGAATCCAAGCACGAAGAATATTCATTCCATACAGAGCCACTAAACATCAGTATCTTGTAAGACCTAATGAATATGAGAGGGAAAACTTATAGTCGTATTTCTTTGTATTTACCTAATAGTAGAGCATCGAATTTCCCTCTACAGCTGACAATAAGGCATGTTACTCAAACGAGTCTCCTGCCTGATGTCGTACTCTAAGCTACACGAAGCGAGTTTCCTGCCACATGGCTGACTTAGAGCGGTGTGAAACGAGTATCGTCAGATGGCATAAACGAAGTGACACGAAACTAGTCTCCTGCCAGAGGGAGTAGTCAAAGTGATGCGAAACGAGGCTGCTGCAAGATGATACTCAAAGCGAAGAGATTCAAACTATGACCTGCCAGATGGCGTACTCGAAGTGATTTGAAATGAGTCTCCTGCCAGATGGCGTACTCGAAGCGACTCGAAACAAATCTCTGGCCCGATGGTCTACTTGAGGCAATCGAAACGGGTCTCCTGACAGATGACCTACTCAAAGCGATGAGACTCAAAAGAGTCTCCAGCCAGGCATAGCCAAAGATGCTCCTCAAACGGGTCGTCAAACCAGTACAAAGAATTGTACGGTTATTGAAACACATGTATACACCAGTATTCTATGTCCAAAGGTTCACTTTTAGGATTTATTATAGCATAAGGTTTCGGATAAGCTTACGACAAAGAACGAGAAGTTCTAGTTTATTATTTCTTGCAATGGATATGTAGTTGTACAGACTATAAGACTTAAAATTATACGATTTTTCACTTTTGTTCTTTTATGATCTCTATACCGAACGAGAAATATCTCTGCAAGTCCTTTTAACTGCTGCAAATCAGGTTCGTTAGCATAATTAATGGAAATAAATTCATTAATTAATATACACATTTATATTATGATTCATTCAAAAGAAAATAACATCAGTGAGACAATAAACAACTTTGTTTGTAAAATTGATTGTTTGATTTGCATGCAAATACATTGAATTAATTATGTAAATAAATTATTTAAATTTGCATTAAAAGCAAAGCAAGAAAAAGTACAATAGAGAAAGTTATGCAAGTAAAACTTTATAAGTTCGTTAAATATTTGTTGAACAATCATTAATTCAAAGTTTTCCATTGGTTAAATTTAGCTCTATTACATATTCCACTTATGATTAACTTACGTACAGTTGGTATTAAAAACGAGTTTAAGGAAGTTTTTTAAATTGTGTTTCAGAAATTATATTTTTAATACCATTATATGAGATTGTTAGAGCGTTATGATGAAAGGTAATAAGTAGGTATCAGACACGGGTAACTACAAGTGAACGAATTTCGCGTGAACGAGTCTCGCGCCATCGGAGCGAGTTCGCATTAGCTAAATCATTCACTACTTTGACCATGCCATGCCTTGAAACATGCCACAACCACCCTGGATTTAATAAATAACATTGACTGTAACGCTTTTAAAGTGGAACACGGATTCACCTTTTCATGTTTTGATTAATCAATCCCTTTGAGTACTTGTAACAGCGTCATGAAATATTTGACCAATGAGAATCCTACGCCTTTGGAGTGGGAACATCGGGTTACACTTCAATAAAACAATCAAGGCACTTATTAACGAGGGTATTTCATCCAGTAATCTGTCAGTATTATTACAACAAAAATATTGACAAAAATCATAATACTACAAAAATAAGGAAAATTAACAGCAATAAGAGTTACCTTAGACATTTCGATACATATCAGTCTAGTTTATAAATTATTGTATTCTTATAATAGAACCCTCTGTTGATGACATGGTAATCGAAATACGTAAGTGTATAATCATAGGTAACTTTTATTATTGCTATTTTATATTATGTATTTGGTATTATGGGTTTTGCCAATATTTTTTACGAGTATATTGTATCACTGTCCTCTTTATATTGTATTAAAGTATTATTGTTCAACTTGAAATTTTACAACTATTCATCAAGCTTTGCTTTTGAGGCTATGCTAAAATAAATAAAAACATACACACGACTTAAAAATTAATATTTTAATAACTCATTAATGGTGGGATAATAAATAATTAATTTGTGAGTTTTGTCAATGTTTTTATATGTTTTAAAAATCCTATAAATATGCCTACCTATGCAAAAGAGTATTAACGAACATTAGTGTATTTTAACAGTTTTCAGGTTCCTAATATGACATTTGCTGCAATAAAACATTTTAGTAAGCCAGATAAATCCTATTAATAAGATTAAACTAAATTGCAGGGTAGTTAAAGTTTTGAGTAGTGAGTATAATATAATATTAAAAGGTTTCTATCAAAGTAATAAAGAATCTAAACCAAAGTAACAAGAGAAAACTCAAAAAAATACATAAAATAAGGGACAATACTTCGATCAATAGTTATGAAAGAAAACTGTAAGGAACAATATTATTACAAAAAAAACGAGACAAATTCTTCCCATGTTATTGTAACATTCGCAATTAGTCACTAATGGTCTTACCAGTCAAGATAAGGTCTTTCCTGGTTAAGAGTAATTCTTTCGTATCGTGGTCAAATTTCAGCAAGAATATCAAATTTAGGGCAGAATATTTTAAATTTTGAAGATAGTCTGTGTAGGGGAAAGTAATAGACTGTGTGTTCTGAGTCTATTCCTGGAGAGTTGGACTCTCACATCACAGCTATCGACAATGTTTCATAAATTTTCTCAATAATGTTAACGTGTATTGGTTTTACCTTAAATAGGTTTTTAAGGTTTACTGCACAGAGTTCTATGAAATAGGAAAACTAGAAATTAATTAAGTCAAACTACATATTTTGGTAGATTTACGTGTCTCGTACTTATTAAATAAAGGAGATCATAAATAATTTAGTAGAAAAAAATATAGGTTTTGAAAATCAATAAAACATATTTCGTTCATCAACGATTTCTTATATGTACTATCAGCTGGTATATACTTATTTCTGGGATGGATGCAATCGAAGGCATACTTTTTCATTAGTATATTTTGCTTATATTCTTAAAATTTTTATTCAATTATTATCACTCAGTTATATCTTTAAAAATTGTATCAGAATAAATTTAAAGATTATAATTAAGTAGGTTGCAATAATGCTGATTTTAATTGTAAGTTAAAATATAAAGGAATAGCTTTAGTAATTCCTTTATACGTTTATAAGAAAATTAGGGCAAACATACAAAGATTACCGATTTGGAAATAGAATATTTTGCAGTTTTCCAGATGCTTTCTAACTGTAATATAAAATGTATTATTTTCATCATACCAACATAAACACACTCTGTACTGAAATAAGTGGATAAAAGTGTTTGAAAGAGCAATAAAAATAAACTCAGTCTAAAACATTAACTAAAACAATGAACAAAGTTCAGTTTGCTATATATTGGTCCATTTAGGATTAAGCGCCGCTATCCATTATGAAACAGTTGTTTACAGTGATTAACTAATTCTGGGAGCAGGGTTCGAGGAGATTCGAGTTTATATTCACAAAGGAGGGTGGTTTGACCGGGAACCTGGATTCTTGAAAGATGTCAAGGCTCGTGTGCTATAGGTTGATGTCCTGTCTGATGTTTTTGTCGTACTGGAGAGTAGAAGATCTTTTTATCCAGGTTTATTCCAACCAGTTCCGAAAGGTGACTTTGAGATATGTTGTTCGTGATTGTTCCTGATCTTGTTTGTGAATTTCAATGGGGCGAATCTTCTACGATTTTCTAATTGCGTTAGGCCACATTCAGTTTCAGCTTTTAAATTATTTGTAGATGAGACGGCTCCAATGATGGTTTTGGAGGCTCTGTACTGGACGGAGTCGATTTTCGAGGATGAAGATGCTGGAGCCCAGATTGGTGCTGTATATTCAAGGATTGGTCTGATGAGTGTTGTGTAAGTATTTAGGAGTGTCTTTGGTTTGGAACCCCAGTTTGAACCGCAAAGTCTCCTCAGGATGCTGAGTTTTTTCAGAGCTCTCTTTGAAACTTTTTCAGTGTGCTTAGTGAATCTCAGTTCCGCATCGAGTGTAAGACTAAGGTGTCTGGGGTGCGTGACTTGTTTGACGGTAGTATTGTGGATCCTAATGATAGGATGGTGGGTCTGCCTGTTCCTTTTGTCTGTTGAGAAAACACAAGATTTGGATTTATCAGGGTTAATAAGGATCTTAAGGTCTTTATCCCAGGTTTCGATGCCAAGCAGGTTGGTATATAAAGCTTGTTCAGAGACTGAGATATCAGAGTGGTTATGCCAGATAGCGATGTCGCAATTTTAGCCTCATTGCATATATGTTGATGGGTGGTTTTCATGTACATGAGGGAGAGCAGAGGGATGGGGACCGATCCCTGTGGGACTCCCGCCCACGATCTGTGCGTCTTGGAATACTTTCCATTAACTCTCACAACAAATTTTCTATGCCTTAGGAAGTAGTTTATCCAGAGCAATAAATTGCCATTGATGCCAGCACTGTGTAAAATCACGATGCGTTTTTGCCTCCAGACTCTGTCAAATACTGCAGAGAAGTCAAGGAAGACATCGGTAGTCTTTTTGCGGGGATTTTCTTGAAGTCCATCGATGATGGATTGAAACATGTAAAAAAGTTGGTCTTCTGTGCTGTGCCCGGCTCTAAATGCTGTTTGGTAGAAGTGTAAAATATTACAATCGATGAGCCAGTTCATGATTCTTGTGTGGATAATTCTTTCCATTAGTTTGCACAGGATGCTGGTTAAGGAGAGAGGCCGCTAATTCTTACAGTTGGTGGCATCTTTGCCTAGTTTCAAAATCGGTATAAACACAGACTTGTTCCATATAATGGGCAGTTTGCCTGTTTTCCAAGATAAGTTGAAGATTTGGAGAAGTGTAAGCTTGGCCGAAACTCCAAAGTATTTAACCATTTGGCCGAAGATAATATCTATACCTGGAGACTTTTTGGGGTCGAGGTCTTGAATTCGACTTCTTCCAAAGTGAGCTCACCAGTGAAGACGTCCTTTTGCTCAAAACGTTTGTTCGTTGCTTACACCGACGGCTCTACGAATTCTGGCTGCGATAGAGGTGGATCCGGAATCTGTAACCTACACTGATGGCTCAATTTCCAGACACAAAATTGCAGCAGGCAAAATCGCCTCCTTCTCAAGCGAACTCATCGCAATCAAAGAAGCTCTGAGTATTTACCTCACTTGGACAACACTCAACCCCTCTGATGGCATAGTAATCTTCACGGACTGCAGATCTGCTCTTCAGGCCATCCAAAAAGGGAGTACAAACATCGCCCTAAAGATCAATACCCTCCTGTCCTTAATAGAGGAAAAGAAGAAGCTTTGTCATTACAACCGAAGAAAATCATCACTTCCCGAGCTTAACTTCGACAGGGAAATAACCAAAACAATTGCCAGACTGAGGACAATGCACCTCAAAGTCATGAATATCTTGCCTGATGGATCAAGAACATACCCTGAAAGTAGGGACTGCACGGGAATACCGCTTAATCCCGATCACCTCGTCAACTGCCTGTCAATTATTGCAGGACTATTTAAAATTGACTTAAACTAATATAGGGAGACCCTTTGTACTTAGGGACAAAGCTGCAAATGTAGCCAGTGCAGTGCTTCACGCCTTTGGACCCGTGTATCTGTGCTCTCTCTACCTTTCTCTGAACACCTTTTTTTCTGTTTTTATTGTTTTTATTGCACTTGTCACACGACAACAACAACTACTACTACTACTACTTCTGGGAAGTGGGAAAATTATGGCATAGTGTGTGCAGAATTGAGAGCTTGAAGTAAACTTAATCTGTATCACGGCCATAAAGAGGAATGTACCCATCACAAGTCTTGTCAGGATAAGAAAGAAAAAAAAATTAATTCAAACTAATGGATGACAAGTTGATTAACTACTTCTGGTAAAAGGCAAATATTATGGCATCGTGTGTGCAGTATTGAGAACTTGCTCGAGAGAACTAATCTCTATCATGGGCATAGAGAGGAATTTACCCATCACAAGTCTTGTCAAGATAAGAAAAGAAAGATGGAATTAATTCAAACTAAGGTATGACAAATTGATTAATTACTTCTGCAAAATGGGCAAGTTATGGTATAGTGTGGACATTGTAGCTAACCTGACATACCTCGTAAACCTGCTGTGAACTCGTTTACACTTGATATTTACCATTTGAAATAAAGATGTTAAATCCTAAACAAATGCTTGCATTAAATAAACCAACCTACAAACACAATAGGCCTATATATGACAAACTATCCATTATACAATTCCTTTATGAGCATTTCAAATCAACTAAATAAAAGTGTAATAATAAACTAGTAAACTCACAACAGTGTTAAGGTAAACGTTGGTATTTTATTAAAGAGTGTAGCTCATTCCCTAAATACGCGCAAGCCTAGCAGGAAAAGGACAAAATATTTTCTAAAGAGAAAACGTTTATAAAAAAGAATTTAATTCTAAACTGAAAGTAAAATATTTCCAATAAAAATCCTTCCAGGAATCAAATTTTACGACAGAAAGGGAACTGATATCAAAAGGGAGCCTTAGTTTCTCAAAGGAAGTAAACAGCATTAGTGTGGGAGAGAGAATTCTTTGATCTGCGGATATTTATTTGAAAGTAACGCGTCACTTCCGGTGAAAAGATTAACGGACTAAACAAATAATGTAGCAAACTAAATATTTAGGAGGGAAAGCGTTTCTATACAGTAGAAAAACTTTTAATTTGAAAAGAGTTACTACACTACTTATTCGAAACTATGATGTATTTTAGACACAAATATTTTCCACTATTGGAAGGGAATTATAAGCTGATTTATTACCTGTTTTACTTATCTATATTATTATTAAATGCTTCCTTCTAAATTTAGTAAGTGAGTTATTTAAAATCGTTTATACTTGTAGCGCAGTTATTTATATATTTTTACAAACAACTGTACAAAGTTGAATAAACCTATTCTTGCTTTGAGATCAATAAACCTATACTATGAGATCAACTAATATAATGCATGTTAAGTACAACTATGTCAAACAATGGAGGATACTACGTGTATTTACTATGCATTTGCGAAAACATAAAGGTGTCATTGTTTGATTTTTTTCCTTATTGCTTCTGTTTTACTTTGACAGCACACTGTTATTACCTGGTAGTCCGTCAATAAAAGGCTGTATTGTGACTGCTTAGTTTATACAGCGACTGTCGCGTTGACAATGGCTGTTTGTAAGATTATAGGGAACAGGGATATTGCGAAAAGGTGAGGTATTATCAAGTGGAGGGGTTTATATTTTGGGGGGGGGATAACGTTTTTCTTTTAGAGGCCAACGTTTATTTAAGTTCATGGAAGATGACTGACAAACTGAATTATTTCACACTAGTTTATGTTTACTGGAGAATATGTATGTATGATATAATGTCAGTAAAAAATGCGCTCTATTGGAGTAAGTCAGTACTAACCGAAATGTTTCAATTTTGACATCCTTAACGACATGATTGAGAAAATTGTCTGTATATACTCAAAAGCAATAAAAGTACATTACTTACAATTTATAGGCTACTTAAATTTCTTTATTCAAATTGTAAAAGGTTTTGCTTCTAATAGTATACTTCTCTACATATATTTAATATTTGTTGTTTGTAACATTCTTGTTATTGTTGCGAATGTGAGTATCGATATTTTGAACCATTGTTGATTTGAGTAACATATTTAGTTTGTAAGATATGAGTATCTAAAAGCGTAATCCACCTGGAACAAAGTTATCACTGTTAAATATCTCCTTCCAATATAAATCAATCCATATTTACACTTTATTCAATGCAACAAATGCAATTTAACGTGAAAAGTTAATACTATGCTACATGTTTTTCGAAATGTTTCAATGACAATTTCAATAATGTAGAACATTATTCAAACAATCAACTGAAATTGTAAAAAGTGTATCTCCTATTAAAACTAAAAAACCTTTATGCTGTTTAAGCTTGCAATCTGGAAATAAAATACCTTATTTAGAAGTAACAAAATGCATTTGAATAGTTTGTTTTAGAGTAAATCTTAATTATAACCTATTCCTGACTTGTTAAAATATGTTGATGTGAATTTGATTGGAAAGCTCTCTTTCTCTCTCTCTTACTTTTTTACTCATGTTGGTTTGTGTTGTTGTTGTTGTTGTTGTTGTTGTTGTTGTGTGTGTGTGTGTGTGTGTGTGTGTGTGTGTGTGTGTGTGTATGTGTGTGTGTGTGTGTGTGTGTGTGTGTGTGTGTGTGTGTGTGTGTGTGTGTGTGTGTGTGTGTGTGTGTGTGTGTGTGTGCGTGTATGTGTTGTGACGGCCAAAACAGTTTCAAAGTTCAGATTTAGCACACACAAGTTATTAAAATATTATTTTAAATGTTTAAAATTGAAACAGCTGCAAGGACTGCAGCGGGGCTAGGCAGTATCATTATCTGATTAATTAACAAAGCCACTCCATCGGGCTGGATTTCCTAACGATTTATATATAGTAGGAAAGAATTTTTTCTTATATACAGAAATAAAATTAAAATAATTATTGTTATTTACAGAAAATAGAACTCAAAAATGAAATTACGTATTAGAAAATAAAAAAACAAGATTTTAAGAAAATTAAAAAATCAATATAGGCAAAAGACTGTAAAGTATAATTTATTAACAAATTTGTTTGATAATAATTCTAAATAATATATGGTTAATAGAATACAGCATAAAAATATAAAAATATCAAGTGCTGGAGAAAATGGTTTCGAATGCCGATAAAACGTAGCTAGCGAATGGAGTGGCATAAAACTGTCATTCAAATTTGTAGAAATATCTTATAATATGAAAAAGGCCAAAAAGTTAAGATACATGAGAATTACAAAAAACAGTTAAAAACCGAACTTAAATCTACGATATAGCAGGTTCAATAGAACACACAATTTTCGTTTTAATACAAAAGTATTTAATCGCAAACAAACGGCGTAAGCCGAGAGAGTCCCGATAGAAAGGAAACGAAAATCAGTTCTCATGGCGAACGGTCGTTTTTTCCGGTCATCCAAGAAGATTCCAAGATGTTGAGCATTGGCTAACCCGAAAATCTATCCCAAGATGGAAGTGGCACGGGTCTATCTTCGTGAGTTTACGAATTCGAAATTAAAATAATTCAAAATGTAATTAATTACAAACAGTATTAAAGGCTCCCTTAAAACCGATTATTACTCTCCAGATTATTAAAACCGATTGTTACAAATTCCAGGCTCCGAGAAAACCATGTTAGAAGGTGAGCAGGCACAGAAAAGTATATTTGGAAAGTCAGATTTTTAATAGCAAATTGATTTATTAAATTCAGTAAATTTTGTAAACTTATAGATTCAGATTTCTTTAATTGAAACTCAATAACTAATTGATTACTCATAGCTGAAAAAATATATAAGCAAATAAGTGTTTTCTAAACAGAAATAAAAAGTAGTGAAAATTAAATAAAAATTATTCAAATATAAAATGCTAGTTCAATATTGAAGTTACATCAAATTAAAACAGGTTAAAGTTTAACAATGCTAAGACAAAAAATATTTAAAGTCATTAGAAACATAATTTATTTAAATTCGACCAAAGTAATAAAATGGGGAGTTCATAGATAAAATCAATAGTAAACGATTATTTACTTAAGTTGATATAACTTATTTTATGTCTATGTAAGATATATAAAACAGTCAGGATTATATAACTGTAAAGGTGAAAATCATATACTTTTGGTTTGAAATCCTTCAGATTTATGTTTGGTTGCACAAATATAAATTAAAAATAAAGTAATTAGGAAGTAGTTTCGCCTTTACATCTAGAAATAATATATTTGCATAAAATAAATAAATTGGTACAAGTCATTCTTATGTTATATTTAAATATGTATGTAAAAATATGTGTGTAGTTGTAAGCAAAAAAAAACCAAAATATTCTCTAATGGTTACAAATAATCGAGAATTTTAAAATAATAGTGTTAACATTATGGTTATTGAACTTTATACCAGAATTACAAGAGCATTTGTGAACTTTATGAACTATTCGAGTTTGCTTCATGTTAAACAACTGCTTCTCAAAATTGCAATAAAAAGCAACAATTCAGTAAAATTAAAGTAATAATTGTAACATATTTTTGAAGAGTAAACTTTTATTCATATTGTATTTCAATTCAATTAAATCAAGATAGAACTAAAAGTGTTTACACCTATTAAAATCATCCTGGGTTTATCAAATAAATAATATATCTGAAAATTTTCCAAACATCAAAAAGAGTAAAAGTAATGAATTCAAACAAGCCGGAATAAAGGACTGTGCATGCACTAGCAAAGTAGCATGTGAATTTTACAACTAAACAAGAATTAATAATGAATATATTATTACATAAATAAGAATAAATATTTTGTTTGGTTTTTAAATAAAGTCTATCGATTTATCAACTGGCAGATCATGCTTGACACCACAGGTACCAGGTCGTGGTAAGTCGGGTAGGATCATATTTAGGACGCGGTTAAACTGGCGCTTTTCTGCCCTACAGTACCCATCATCTTCATGTACAGAGTACGGGTACAACGCGTAAATGTGGTCCTTTTTTGTAGTTTGTTGAACGCTTGTTTTGGGGGAATTAAAGGTTGGGCCACGATAGTGTGTGTGTTTGTTTGTGTGTGTGTGTGTGTGTGTGTATGTGTGTGTGTTTGTCTGTGTGAGTGTGTGTATGTGTGTGTGTTTGTCTATGTATTATATAAATTTAACCTTTATGTGTATAAACTTTATATACTTTTACTCATACATTCAAATTAGTAATGAAGAAAAACACTACGCAGCGAAAAGGAATAGTTGAGAGGAGTTTATTGTGTCGTACGTATTTGATTTGTATACTGTAATTGTTGTCACATGTATTGCTGTAACAGATTCACCTGTGATATTTGTTAATGCGGGATAAATGTTTATTTCCGGTTCTAAATTTTTATCGGAAATAATGTGCAATGTAACTTATTCTTATTTAGAAAATGGAGTAGTGATATATCGTATACTTTTCGTGTCAGGAATTAACGCATTACTGTTCGAAACAAATGAAACAATATTCAGAGAATTTCATGGAAGAGTGATCATTTGAAAGATCAAAAATGTTTAGTTATTGGTAATTAAACCTTAACTGTCACTGAAAATAGTGATAAATTTGTATCCGAATTCTGTTAGCAGTATTAACAAAAATGTTATGCCTGCAATACATAATTACTTTTAGTGATATCAATCACTAAATTTCAGCTTTAGTATTATTACTCTAAGTTATATCCCTCGCCTAAGCTTAGCGATCCACTTAGATGCGTTTGTTTGAAAATTTATTTGATTATATCATTTACTACACACTTGAACCTATCTCAGAGGCCACCAGTGAGAGATCGGAATTCTACCTTCCTCCTTCTCTACACCTTCCCTAGACTTACCTTTAGTTTGAAGTTACACTAACTTGATGAAACTTTGCTGAGGTTATAATTAATAGTTTAAAACACACACACTCTTTAATCACAGTAATTTCCTATTTTCTAGTGCACACTTCGGTTCCAAAGCAATCATCCTCAGTGAAGGGTTGGTTTTCCGTAGCCTCTGAGGAGGTTTGTTTTTGAACCGAGTTGTTAGTAGTAAACTATCGTGATGTTAGTATACTTTGTTTGTTGCTAAGGGTTAGTAAAATAAGAATGTTTGGAGTACACAGTTAGGTTGAAAGATGTATTCGAAGGTCTCTCAATACTTTTACGAACTATCTCGTGTATTTGCATGTTTGTGCAAATACCTGAAGATGTATAAGACCTTTAAAATTTCGAATATACCAGAGATATATTCATCTCATCTATCACATTTCTAATGGAGGATGTTTCTCAAGAAAGCCGTACAAGAGAGATAATTTCAGCTATTACATCACGATGAATTTTTTCATAATAAAGAATTAATCACATATCATGTGAACAAAGAACGATTTTCCTAATTCTTCGGTGATTCCACCAACAATATATATCTACCTGAAATACGTAGTAAATTTATGACGAGTATACATTGCAATGTTTCGTGTTTTAAAAATGCTTGAATCAAAGTTTTAAATTATTTTGTTTGTCAGCAGAGATAATTTCGAATAAACTGTTTAATTGTACGTGCTATCAAAGTTGATTGTTGAGGTCGCTCTGTGCGCGCTGTAATTAAGAACGATCCCGAACACACGTTCAATGCATAAATAGAACTGCATCACGTGATCCATATAAAGGTAATTTGCGATTTTATTGTGCATAATTTACTGCGTCGTAGTGGTTGGAAGTCTTTGTAAAAGTGTATATTGCAAAAATTTTAGATTATTTTTGTATAATTGACATTGTTATAGGAGAGACAATAAAAGCGGTTTCACTTTGGCGATACAATATTCAAGTAAAATAATGATTCAGTCTATAATATTCACAATTTGGGTCGACCTGGAAGTTTATGAACAATACTCGACAATCATCATGACATGTGGCATTAGGCTATCAGAGAGGTGAACGAGTAATAACATACATTTATTTAAGAGAAATAGAAAAATCATGATATGTAAAACTAAAGAAACAAGAATTAACAAATGACCGAGGCATTTATAGATAAGTTAAGATGGTATATATGAGTCTGTTGCGTTATGCCCAAAAAGGCAAAATGAACAGTTTATTAAAGGTTGAGAAACAGATAAGACCTTCTCTTTCTCGAAAGTCCGTTGGTGAGTGTGAATGCGGCTCTGCAAAATGATTCGGGAGTTCATGGCTCGGAAAATACCGTAGTAACTCACCACTCACACAAACACAAAAGCACATTCGAACGCGCGCGCGCACACACACACACAACACACACACGCACACTGTGACAGGCAAAAAAGGGTGGTATGGGTGGCAGCTGCCAGCGTAAATTGTTAACATGATAGACTTAAATGAGAAAAAGGGGTAAATTAAATAGATATATGGGGAAAATGAGAGTGAAGGGGATATTAAGGAAAGTAAGAAATATTGTATAACATTATTCAACATTTTCAACCAACCAAAGCCATCTCAAAGGGGAAAGGGACTTTGCGTTGATACTAATAATAAATATTTGTAAAGGGAAAACGGTCAAAATCACCCTAGAGTTACGTTCGACATTTGAAAAGATGCAGAAGAGCAAAAGGAACAAAAAATCAAGAATAACAAAAATGCAGAAAACGGAACGTTTAAGGGAAAACGGTCAGAAAAGTAAAACAGGTAAAATATTGATCTGGTTATCGATTTTATGTCGCCAGGATAAAGGAAATAAAAACGGTGAGTAGGTATCCAGGCTGAAGGCATTACGTCATAGGGGACACCGTATTGGTTAAGCCAGCGTGGGAAGATGTGGGCTGGAAGGGAGTTGCAGGACAAGCAAAGCGTCCCAGGACGTAGCGTCTGGTGGACTTGAGACGGGCATAACGCATCGTGAATCGCGCTCTGGTTCGGACAAAAAATTATAACGAGTAGAATTGTCGAATCGTTAAAATGTCGGGCTTTAAAAGAGTGTTATACGCTGTGATGAAGTGACGTAATATTTCTGGAACTATTTCGCGGAAAAATCTCGTCGGAAGTGGTCTCCAAAGTAAAATCAAAATGTGTTGAGTCAGCAAGTGGTTTCAGTTTGTTTCCGAGCTAATTGAAAACTCAAAATTTACTCAGTGTGTAACCAAGTAGGACATTGCTTTATACTGGTAAAAATATCAATGAAAACCTATTAAATAACTAGATCAATTTTTAAAGTAACAGTAGCGGATTTAAAGCAAATATGTGAAAAGCTTTGGCAAAATTTGAAGATTGGTCTAATTTTTATAAATATGCCCCTGAACTCCATCAGGATCTGGAGATTTCTTTTTATGGCAAATTCTAATTCTGACATGTTTAAAGGTTCGTTAAAGAGGGTGCAACTACTAGGTTTGTTCTGACAGTTATGAATAATTTGTCTTGTTTTCTTGCTTATAGTTTTATCTGTTTTATTGAAGTTTAATTGATTAGTTTGTGTGTAGTAATTTCCAAAGCCATTTGCAATGTCTTCATCATTGGAGGTAGGTGTTCCATCACTATCTTTAATGATATTAGTATTTTCTTTTTGTGGTTGAGTACGATCAAGGCTTTTTGCTAATTTCACAGTTTGGTTTCAGGTGTTTGAGTATTTAGCTCTTTACACATATCTACCCATTTTTTCCTTTTTATTGTATCATGCAATCTTTTAATTTTTGCATTGATTCTATTTATTTCCATTCTTTTAATGTCCGAGTTATTTATGAGGAGTTCTCTCTCAATTTTACGTCGTTCATTAATCAAAGCTGTTATTTCTTTTTCTTTGTGAACAAAGTTTAGTTTCCAGTTCTTAATACACCCTCTTGGGATTGATTTTTAAGATGCCTTGTATATGGCTTGAATTTTGACCATTTAGAGTCTAGGCAGATGTTACCTTCTGGTCTGCTTGGTTCCGAAACTAATATTAATCCAGATTTCTCCCAATTTGCTTTTTTAAAATTTCAGTATCTTTTCCTTGTCAGTTTTCCCCTGTTGATGTATTAATTGATTTGAACTAGGATTAGTCTGTGGTCGCTTCCTATGCTTTCCAATACTTCCCAAGTACATTTTGGGTAAATATTTGGACATATTATAGTGATATCAATTGCTTGTGAGGATTGGTAGCTATATGAGAAGTGAGTTTGTGTTCCATCGTTGAGAAACACAAACACATTATCATCTGAGTATTCCAAAAATTGTATTCCTCGGTTATTTGTCTCTTGACATTCTCAGTAGGTATGTTTGTTGTTAAGATCTCCTAGTAGTAGTATATGCTGCAGTATCAGTTTTTAAATTTTCGTGTAGTATGTTAGTGAGTAATAGTTTATTATTGGGTGGATGATACATGTTTATGATATTTATTCTTTTGTTTCTGCCTAAGTAACAATCTATTCCTTGTAATTCCAGATTCAAATATGATGCTTCATAGTTTATTTCTGTATATTTTATGTTTCTAATAAGGAACAATAAACTTCCTCCCCCATCCTCTTCTTGTCGATCTTTCCTTAAAATAGTAAACCCATTTACTTTTAGGTTGTGTTTTTCTTTCAGTTTGGTTTCCTGTAAAGCAATGATTTGGGATTTATTTTTGTTAGCTATATCTATTATTTGATCCAATTTGGTTCTACATGATTTAGTGCACAATCCGTTTATATTGCATTGGAGTATCTTCAAAGTATTTTTATGATTATTTCTTATGGAGTTTACATTAGTAGTATTGTTACAGTTATTTGTATTAGAATAGGTAATGGTATTTCGTATCGGTATCGGTATTGGTATGTATTATAGTAATACACAGAATAGCGGAAATTCTAGCTGCCTGAACCAAGGGTAGTAGCACCGTATCCATATACACAGATATACGCGGTGACTCGTTGTACCCTAGATAAACCTGTAACTAGAAAAGTGGAAATACATTTTGCGTCAAGATTACATTTTAAAAAACAAGATTTTAAGAAAATTAAAAAATCAATATAGGCAAAAGACTGTAAAGTATAATTTATTAACAAATTTGTTTGATAATAATTCTAAATAATATATGGTTAATAGAATACAGCATAAAAATATAAAAATATCAAGTGCTGGAGAAAATGGTTTCGAATGCCGATAAAACGTAGCTAGCGAATGGAATGGCATAAAACTGTCATTCAAATTTGTAGAAATATCTTATAATATGAAAAAGGCCAAAAAGTTAAGATACATGAGAATTACAAAAAACAGTTAAAAACCGAACTTAAATCTACGATATAGCAGGTTCAATAGAACACACAATTTTCGTTTTAATACAAAAGTATTTAATCGCAAACAAACGGCGTAAGCCGAGAGAGTCCCGATAGAAAGGAAACGAAAATCAGTTCTCATGGCGAACGGTCGTTTTTTCCGGTCATCCAAGAAGATTCCAAGATGTTGAGCATTGGCTAACCCGAAAATCTATCCCAAGATGGAAGTGGCACGGGTCTATCTTCGTGAGTTTACGAATTCGAAATTAAAATAATTCAAAATGTAATTAATTACAAACAGTATTAAAGGCTCCCTTAAAACCGATTATTACTCTCCAGATTATTAAAACCGATTGTTACAAATTCCAGGCTCCGAGAAAACCATGTTAGAAGGTGAGCAGGCACAGAAAAGTATATTTGGAAAGTCAGATTTTTAATAGCAAATTGATTTATTAAATTCAGTAAATTTTGTAAACTTATAGATTCAGATTTCTTTAATTGAAACTCAATAACTAATTGATTACTCATAGCTGAAAAAATATATAAGCAAATAAGTGTTTTCTAAACAGAAATAAAAAGTAGTGAAAATTAAATAAAAATTATTCAAATATAAAATGCTAGTTCAATATTGAAGTTACATCAAATTAAAACAGGTTAAAGTTTAACAATGCTAAGACAAAAAATATTTAAAGTCATTAGAAACATAATTTATTTAAATTCGACCAAAGTAATAAAATGGGGAGTTCATAGATAAAATCAATAGTAAACGATTATTTACTTAAGTTGATATAACTTATTTTATGTCTATGTAAGATATATAAAACAGTCAGGATTATATAACTGTAAAGGTGAAAATCATATACTTTTGGTTTGAAATCCTTCAGATTTATGTTTGGTTGCACAAATATAAATTAAAAATAAAGTAATTAGGAAGTAGTTTCGCCTTTACATCTAGAAATAATATATTTGCATAAAATAAATAAATTGGTACAAGTCATTCTTATGTTATATTTAAATATGTATGTAAAAATATGTGTGTAGTTGTAAGCAAAAAAAAACCAAAATATTCTCTAATGGTTACAAATAATCGAGAATTTTAAAATAATAGTGTTAACATTATGGTTATTGAACTTTATACCAGAATTACAAGAGCATTTGTGAACTTTATGAACTATTCGAGTTTGCTTCATGTTAAACAACTGCTTCTCAAAATTGCAATAAAAAGCAACAATTCAGTAAAATTAAAGTAATAATTGTAACATATTTTTGAAGAGTAAACTTTTATTCATATTGTATTTCAATTCAATTAAATCAAGATAGAACTAAAAGTGTTTACACCTATTAAAATCATCCTGGGTTTATCAAATAAATAATATATCTGAAAATTTTCCAAACATCAAAAAGAGTAAAAGTAATGAATTCAAACAAGCCGGAATAAAGGACTGTGCATGCACTAGCAAAGTAGCATGTGAATTTTACAACTAAACAAGAATTAATAATGAATATATTATTACATAAATAAGAATAAATATTTTGTTTGGTTTTTAAATAAAGTCTATCGATTTATCAACTGGCAGATCATGCTTGACACCACAGGTACCAGGTCGTGGTAAGTCGGGTAGGATCATATTTAGGACGCGGTTAAACTGGCGCTTTTCTGCCCTACAGTACCCATCATCTTCATGTACAGAGTACGGGTACAACGCGTAAATGTGGTCCTTTTTTGTAGTTTGTTGAACGCTTGTTTTGGGGGAATTAAAGGTTGGGCCACGATAGTGTGTGTGTTTGTTTGTGTGTGTGTGTGTGTGTGTGTATGTGTGTGTGTTTGTCTGTGTGAGTGTGTGTATGTGTGTGTGTTTGTCTATGTATTATATAAATTTAACCTTTATGTGTATAAACTTTATATACTTTTACTCATACATTCAAATTAGTAATGAAGAAAAACACTACGCAGCGAAAAGGAATAGTTGAGAGGAGTTTATTGTGTCGTACGTATTTGATTTGTATACTGTAATTGTTGTCACATGTATTGCTGTAACAGATTCACCTGTGATATTTGTTAATGCGGGATAAATGTTTATTTCCGGTTCTAAATTTTTATCGGAAATAATGTGCAATGTAACTTATTCTTATTTAGAAAATGGAGTAGTGATATATCGTATACTTTTCGTGTCAGGAATTAACGCATTACTGTTCGAAACAAATGAAACAATATTCAGAGAATTTCATGGAAGAGTGATCATTTGAAAGATCAAAAATGTTTAGTTATTGGTAATTAAACCTTAACTGTCACTGAAAATAGTGATAAATTTGTATCCGAATTCTGTTAGCAGTATTAACAAAAATGTTATGCCTGCAATACATAATTACTTTTAGTGATATCAATCACTAAATTTCAGCTTTAGTATTATTACTCTAAGTTATATCCCTCGCCTAAGCTTAGCGATCCACTTAGATGCGTTTGTTTGAAAATTTATTTGATTATATCATTTACTACACACTTGAACCTATCTCAGAGGCCACCAGTGAGAGATCGGAATTCTACCTTCCTCCTTCTCTACACCTTCCCTAGACTTACCTTTAGTTTGAAGTTACACTAACTTGATGAAACTTTGCTGAGGTTATAATTAATAGTTTAAAACACACACACTCTTTAATCACAGTAATTTCCTATTTTCTAGTGCACACTTCGGTTCCAAAGCAATCATCCTCAGTGAAGGGTTGGTTTTCCGTAGCCTCTGAGGAGGTTTGTTTTTGAACCGAGTTGTTAGTAGTAAACTATCGTGATGTTAGTATACTTTGTTTGTTGCTAAGGGTTAGTAAAATAAGAATGTTTGGAGTACACAGTTAGGTTGAAAGATGTATTCGAAGGTCTCTCAATACTTTTACGAACTATCTCGTGTATTTGCATGTTTGTGCAAATACCTGAAGATGTATAAGACCTTTAAAATTTCGAATATACCAGAGATATATTCATCTCATCTATCACATTTCTAATGGAGGATGTTTCTCAAGAAAGCCGTACAAGAGAGATAATTTCAGCTATTACATCACGATGAATTTTTTCATAATAAAGAATTAATCACATATCATGTGAACAAAGAACGATTTTCCTAATTCTTCGGTGATTCCACCAACAATATATATCTACCTGAAATACGTAGTAAATTTATGACGAGTATACATTGCAATGTTTCGTGTTTTAAAAATGCTTGAATCAAAGTTTTAAATTATTTTGTTTGTCAGCAGAGATAATTTCGAATAAACTGTTTAATTGTACGTGCTATCAAAGTTGATTGTTGAGGTCGCTCTGTGCGCGCTGTAATTAAGAACGATCCCGAACACACGTTCAATGCATAAATAGAACTGCATCACGTGATCCATATAAAGGTAATTTGCGATTTTATTGTGCATAATTTACTGCGTCGTAGTGGTTGGAAGTCTTTGTAAAAGTGTATATTGCAAAAATTTTAGATTATTTTTGTATAATTGACATTGTTATAGGAGAGACAATAAAAGCGGTTTCACTTTGGCGATACAATATTCAAGTAAAATAATGATTCAGTCTATAATATTCACAATTTGGGTCGACCTGGAAGTTTATGAACAATACTCGACAATCATCATGACATGTGGCATTAGGCTATCAGAGAGGTGAACGAGTAATAACATACATTTATTTAAGAGAAATAGAAAAATCATGATATGTAAAACTAAAGAAACAAGAATTAACAAATGACCGAGGCATTTATAGATAAGTTAAGATGGTATATATGAGTCTGTTGCGTTATGCCCAAAAAGGCAAAATGAACAGTTTATTAAAGGTTGAGAAACAGATAAGACCTTCTCTTTCTCGAAAGTCCGTTGGTGAGTGTGAATGCGGCTCTGCAAAATGATTCGGGAGTTCATGGCTCGGAAAATACCGTAGTAACTCACCACTCACACAAACACAAAAGCACATTCGAACGCGCGCGCGCACACACACACACAACACACACACGCACACTGTGACAGGCAAAAAAGGGTGGTATGGGTGGCAGCTGCCAGCGTAAATTGTTAACATGATAGACTTAAATGAGAAAAAGGGGTAAATTAAATAGATATATGGGGAAAATGAGAGTGAAGGGGATATTAAGGAAAGTAAGAAATATTGTATAACATTATTCAACATTTTCAACCAACCAAAGCCATCTCAAAGGGGAAAGGGACTTTGCGTTGATACTAATAATAAATATTTGTAAAGGGAAAACGGTCAAAATCACCCTAGAGTTACGTTCGACATTTGAAAAGATGCAGAAGAGCAAAAGGAACAAAAAATCAAGAATAACAAAAATGCAGAAAACGGAACGTTTAAGGGAAAACGGTCAGAAAAGTAAAACAGGTAAAATATTGATCTGGTTATCGATTTTATGTCGCCAGGATAAAGGAAATAAAAACGGTGAGTAGGTATCCAGGCTGAAGGCATTACGTCATAGGGGACACCGTATTGGTTAAGCCAGCGTGGGAAGATGTGGGCTGGAAGGGAGTTGCAGGACAAGCAAAGCGTCCCAGGACGTAGCGTCTGGTGGACTTGAGACGGGCATAACGCATCGTGAATCGCGCTCTGGTTCGGACAAAAAATTATAACGAGTAGAATTGTCGAATCGTTAAAATGTCGGGCTTTAAAAGAGTGTTATACGCTGTGATGAAGTGACGTAATATTTCTGGAACTATTTCGCGGAAAAATCTCGTCGGAAGTGGTCTCCAAAGTAAAATCAAAATGTGTTGAGTCAGCAAGTGGTTTCAGTTTGTTTCCGAGCTAATTGAAAACTCAAAATTTACTCAGTGTGTAACCAAGTAGGACATTGCTTTATACTGGTAAAAATATCAATGAAAACCTATTAAATAACTAGATCAATTTTTAAAGTAACAGTAGCGGATTTAAAGCAAATATGTGAAAAGCTTTGGCAAAATTTGAAGATTGGTCTAATTTTTATAAATATGCCCCTGAACTCCATCAGGATCTGGAGATTTCTTTTTATGGCAAATTCTAATTCTGACATGTTTAAAGGTTCGTTAAAGAGGGTGCAACTACTAGGTTTGTTCTGACAGTTATGAATAATTTGTCTTGTTTTCTTGCTTATAGTTTTATCTGTTTTATTGAAGTTTAATTGATTAGTTTGTGTGTAGTAATTTCCAAAGCCATTTGCAATGTCTTCATCATTGGAGGTAGGTGTTCCATCACTATCTTTAATGATATTAGTATTTTCTTTTTGTGGTTGAGTACGATCAAGGCTTTTTGCTAATTTCACAGTTTGGTTTCAGGTGTTTGAGTATTTAGCTCTTTACACATATCTACCCATTTTTTCCTTTTTATTGTATCATGCAATCTTTTAATTTTTGCATTGATTCTATTTATTTCCATTCTTTTAATGTCCGAGTTATTTATGAGGAGTTCTCTCTCAATTTTACGTCGTTCATTAATCAAAGCTGTTATTTCTTTTTCTTTGTGAACAAAGTTTAGTTTCCAGTTCTTAATACACCCTCTTGGGATTGATTTTTAAGATGCCTTGTATATGGCTTGAATTTTGACCATTTAGAGTCTAGGCAGATGTTACCTTCTGGTCTGCTTGGTTCCGAAACTAATATTAATCCAGATTTCTCCCAATTTGCTTTTTTAAAATTTCAGTATCTTTTCCTTGTCAGTTTTCCCCTGTTGATGTATTAATTGATTTGAACTAGGATTAGTCTGTGGTCGCTTCCTATGCTTTCCAATACTTCCCAAGTACATTTTGGGTAAATATTTGGACATATTATAGTGATATCAATTGCTTGTGAGGATTGGTAGCTATATGAGAAGTGAGTTTGTGTTCCATCGTTGAGAAACACAAACACATTATCATCTGAGTATTCCAAAAATTGTATTCCTCGGTTATTTGTCTCTTGACATTCTCAGTAGGTATGTTTGTTGTTAAGATCTCCTAGTAGTAGTATATGCTGCAGTATCAGTTTTTAAATTTTCGTGTAGTATGTTAGTGAGTAATAGTTTATTATTGGGTGGATGATACATGTTTATGATATTTATTCTTTTGTTTCTGCCTAAGTAACAATCTATTCCTTGTAATTCCAGATTCAAATATGATGCTTCATAGTTTATTTCTGTATATTTTATGTTTCTAATAAGGAACAATAAACTTCCTCCCCCATCCTCTTCTTGTCGATCTTTCCTTAAAATAGTAAACCCATTTACTTTTAGGTTGTGTTTTTCTTTCAGTTTGGTTTCCTGTAAAGCAATGATTTGGGATTTATTTTTGTTAGCTATATCTATTATTTGATCCAATTTGGTTCTACATGATTTAGTGCACAATCCGTTTATATTGCATTGGAGTATCTTCAAAGTATTTTTATGATTATTTCTTATGGAGTTTACATTAGTAGTATTGTTACAGTTATTTGTATTAGAATAGGTAATGGTATTTCGTATCGGTATCGGTATTGGTATGTATTATAGTAATACACAGAATAGCGGAAATTCTAGCTGCCTGAACCAAGGGTAGTAGCACCGTATCCATATACACAGATATACGCGGTGACTCGTTGTACCCTAGATAAACCTGTAACTAGAAAAGTGAAAATACATTTTGCGTCACGCAACTAAGGACGTACCTTTCGAAACGTAACAGAATACAGATTTCAGAGTTTTCCAGGAGCCAGCTAAGGACATAGGACATGAATTGTAACGGTTGAGCCTTTTTATTTCCTGGTGTAAGTATTTATCAGGGCTTTATTAAAAATGTGTGTTGATTACTAATTAACAAATTAATTAACCTTACTTACCAGGGGCTCCTAGTTTTCCGTTTTCAGCCAGGCATAATAATGTCTTTCTGTAAACGATCTTCTGATATCTTCGGAAGGTAGAATTAGGTTACTTGAAATGAAATTGAAAGTTTGTTACGTTCTACTTTACTTGTGAAATAAGAATTTAAATTTTTAAAATACAAAGTCATACAATTTATTAATCAGTGACAAATTACAAAAGAACAAAAGACAGCAAGGTGTCGAGTAATTTACTTTTAATTACTGCTAGTTATTCCATACATTTTAATTACTTATAACCTTTAACATTTATATATATCGAGAAGATAGTAACTTAAGATTTCCAATTAAATTTTTAAAAATGAATATTCAAGGGACAATTTCTACCGTTCATGTGTTAACCGTTTATCATTTAAAATACATTTTCTTTATTATTATCTAAAACGTACCTGCTTGTGCACATTACTTATTTTTAAAACACTTTAACACATATTAAACATTGCCCATGGCTTTTGGAATCACTAAACACTTAACACATCGCTCTTGCAAATTAGCGCACTTAAACAAAAATGATATTAACTTTTACTCATTTGAAATACGTAAATATTCGCTTCTGACTTCTTCTTTAGCTGAGTTAAATAAATTTGGTACCGGCCTTGATATCTTAAAATTTTGAATACTGGAAGCTTATAAATTTCTAGGTTATGTCCGAAAGTGCCATTACGTCCGTCTCGTTCAAAGACTTTTGGAGAACTGGGGCTTCTGAAGGGGCACGCCAACGGAAATCCCACCCTTGGTTATTATTTCAAATTTTTCGATTGGTGCATTGGATCTGGCGATATCAGACCATACTTGCGTCACATGAGGTGAGGTCAGTTAATTACCCTGAGTTACCACTCGTACGATATTTTAAATTTTTACCCGCAAGGGGCGCTACTATCTATGCTAGCTTCACAATGTGCCTCCATGAAACAAAAATTTTCTTTTATATTGGAACGATATAATTAATAAATAAAAATCAAATATATAAATGAATTTATATGTAACACCTTATTTTTAAGAGTGTTACATTTTCTCTTGTCGACCTGAAAAGAAAATTTTTGTTAGACATTACATCTTATTTCTACTTCGACATTGTATACATGAGTGTGTGCAGTGTGTGTGCAGTCCCTTTTTACAATTGAACAAAATTTTATAAGTACTATAGAAAAAGTATAAACAATGACTGGCCAACGGATGTTTTTGTTTACTCACTGTCTCCCCCATGGAATGCTTGCCATTCCTCCTTGCGGAAGCACATCCGCTTTCTCACATATAGGCTCTTTTAAAAAACTACCGGTTTCACAGCTTTCTATTGCAAAGACATTCTACACATTTCAAATTTTAAAACTTTTTAAAACATTACATACTTCAATTACTTTTATTAAAATCTGACTTCTTGTAAACATTTTGTTTCATAAACTTTTATGAATACAAATTTATATCTTTTCAATTTTTAAAATCTTTACTCTTTCAATTTCTTATTAATTTTTAATTAAATTACTTCTTTATTTAAAAATCCTTCATATCATTTATTAATGAAATTTTCTTCGAAATTGTCTCTTTTTGTGTCAACAAACCTAACCTACTAGCTGTTTTTATCACAGTCCACTCCCCGGGATCTGCAAAACTGCTTACTCCCTGTAAGCCACAAATTACTACATTCAAACGACGCTACATGTTTTGAAAAATTTTCTGTCTCTCTATTTACCACTAAGAATGTACATGAATGCATCCATGAAACAAAAATTTTCTTTTATATTGGAACGATATAATTATAAAATAAAAATCAAATATATAAATGAATTTATATGTAACACCTTATTTTTAAGAGTGTTACAGAATTTTAATTATGATTACTGAATGATGACTTTTTATGCTAACGCAGGCGATCAGTACGTTTTTACTTATTTATTCTCCTAACCCGGCCCACACTCAAGGCTAAGACTATTTAAACGTATTTCTTTTATAAAACAAAGAAAGAAACTGTCCTAATAAATATTCTTATGTATTGTATCAAAGTACATATAATAATCAATTAATGCAATAATTCATTTGTTTATTAAAATTAAATAAATATTCAAGATAATTGAGTCATAATCTACCACATAGTAACCTTAAAATACCCTGACCATTCACTAATATTCTCATATAGCTGTTCACATTCATATAGCTCATAACATTGCTGTTATGTTAAGGTGGAAACTAATTTCTATTTGTAAAATGCTTTTAAACATGTCAAACATTGATTATCGATAAGATATTTTTCAACATCTTGCTATCTAAATGATGTTAGATCTCAACATATCATATGACGTGAAGTTGAGAAATTTTATTTCGATGTTAAAATTGAACGTAATATATTCGAACTTTTTATCTTAGTAATAATTATAACAGACGTAAAATAATTTACAAAATAAAATTTTAATTTATGTATTTCCAGTTGAGATTGTAAAATATGTTTTCTCTCTTAATCATTATTATAACACTATTATTGAATTAGTTAGTTTTTCTAGTACATTATTTGAAACAACTTTTTTTTAATGTGGTAAAATACAGGCTAGAATATTTATCACTAATAAATTTATTATAGGAGAATATTCCATTAATTATAATATTTAACTCAGTAATGTTTTCAGTTAACTTAATTCAGTGGTAATAGCTATTATTTAACCAGTTAGGAGTGAAATTAGCAACAATTGAACAATTGCAATTTGTCTAATATGTACATATAATATCTGTGTTGTGTGTGTTGTGTGTGTGTGTGTGTGTGTGTGTGTGTGTGTGTGTGTGTGTGTGTGTGTGTGTGTTGTGCACGCTTGCGCGCGTTCCAGTTAAACTGTTTTTATTTTAAACGTATTTGTTATAAGCATTCAAATTCCGAAAACGTATTTATACAACAGACGAAGAGGTAAACATATACATGCACTGCAGACTCTAATACACTACCGGCGATGTGTAGGCAATAGGAAGTATTTGGTGATCGCTCAATTGTGTAACCAAAAACCAGCAGAATATATAAACCTATAAAATAATGTAAGCTACATTGCTAAACCATTTAGCTGTTGCAAACCAATATTAGAGTTTGTTTTGTGAAATCATAGAGAAAAGTATCAAAATATCCTACAATAACATTGATTTCTTACTTCATCATAAATATGTTAAAATGTTAGAACTGAATAAAATTTACCTCGCGATGCGTTTTAAGGGTAATAAAAATGATACTTTAAACATCCCTCTGAACAGTAATTCAAAACACCCCTTCTCTGGATTTGTTTATTGCTCACCCTTCACATAAATACAGTTCGAGTTACAATATTGGGGAGGGGAGGAACATGCAGAAAGGTTTTGTGAGTAACGGGCATAAAGCGATACATACCACTCCAGCTCTTCTCTTGCTTGGACTGGCAGAACATAATTTGATTTTTTTTGTTTATTTCTATAAGCACGTTAATAAGACCTTTTTTGTACACAAATGCATTATGATTTTTTTTTCAACTAAGGTAAGTGATCTTTATACTTGTGAAAAGACGTCATAAAGTAGAACTTATTGAATTTTACGAAACGTATTCAGTACAAACTTTAAGAACGAGAGAGAGAGAGAGAGAGAGAGAGAGAAAGAGAGAGAGAGCACATACACTGTATATTTGAATAATAAAATATTCGGTTCAATATGTTGACTGCCGCAACTCAAAAACTGGTGAGTAGTGACGTCAGAAATACTAATTCTTTTGTATGCATTAGTTGTACTTCGTCATAAGGTGGTATGCTTCACAAAGGACAGTAAACAAAACTGCTTATACGACTAATTGGATAATTAGAATACCTTGAACTAAATGGTTTTCAAAATACTCTCTATAAACCTATTTTTAAAATACACATTTATTACTATATACTAAATATTAAATATATTTATATATATATAGTGGTTTAGAAATAATTGGATAAGTGTATTTAATTGATAGAGGAGGCTAATAAGAATACATAACCAATAGTATACGAACTCACAACACTAATGGTTTTCAGAGTTACAATTAATCTTAGGGGCTTCACATGCCTTACGTTCTCTTTAAGTGTTCATATTTTGGTTCAATCTATAAGGTAAGCAGGAAACTTTGGAAATATTAAAAAAGGAGATATAACGAATAAAAACCCAAAAGAATAAATAGGCATTAATGATTTTTTAATGTTTAATGTAACTTAACCTATCTACTATACGATGTTATTTCTAAAATATCTGCACAGTGGCGCTTTGTCTACCAATTTAATTATAATTTTTTAACAAAGGTAGCCAACACGACGCATCCACAACTATGCCCGTGGGATGAGCTCTGGGCACGCGAAACATCTTAATTAGTTCTGTAATAAAGCTCAGCGTTGCGTGAAATAATGTTTGCATAAACGCATACGCCTCGATAAATATCTGCATGATTTCAGAGTGTTTTATAATTTGCAGCTTTAAATTACTCTAATTTGGTGTCTACATAATCCGGCTCTAGAAGTATACAAGAGAACCTATGTTTACTTTAGTAGAACGTATGTGCTATGTGTTTTCATAGTTTTGATTTTTTATTCTAAAAACCTTTTCATTTAATATTATTTTACAAAACGCCGCTTACGGTTTTTTATTTTTGGATATAAACATTCTTTTTTTAAAATAGTATTTCGTTTTAAAACCTTAATATAATAATAAATATGTGAACAATAAAATATTTTAATTGGAATCAATCGGTTTCTCAGTACTTAAATAGTTCCCTGCTGCATCTTAAATCAATAAGATAGCTTGGCATTTAGAAAATTTCATTAGTAAATATCTTTCTTTAAATCTACATAGTTAATTTCAAACAACTTAGTTTGTATGAAAAATTGTAAAATAACCGATTTTTTAAGTCTGCGAAGCGTGTTTGTGCTTGCCACTGCAAAACAGTGTTTTCCCAATGTTATTACATACAGAAAATATACTTAATCAACCAAAATATCTTTATAAAATTGTATACAATAATTATAATATATTGATCGAAAAATTCATTGAACAAACGATGAATCAAACACATGTAACAGGCAGATAAAACAAAAAAAAATAAACATGAGAACGGATCATAATGTGGGAAAGTAGAAGTTGAAAAATTGAAAGATTATTCTTAGCATAAAACAATTTAAAGAAACTATCCGTTTTTTAAAAATAGTACAAATAAAATAGAACGCCCCAGTCATGTTTCTTATGTACTGTAGTAGGAATAAAGTTTAAAAACGTTTATGACCACCTAAATTTCATAAAATGCAAGAACTTTGATACTAAATTACATGAAAGATGATATAGTTTAGTTTTACAGTATTTAAAACAATCTGTTTTGGAAATTATTCTCCACAATTTTCATCGATTACAGATATATTTATTGAAGATTCACAATTTTTAAAAATATAGCAAATAGTTACAGTCAAGAATTTTAGATTTTAATTCTATCTAAGCCTGGCAAGTGTATGAACTCATACATTTGAGACCATTTATCATAAAAGGACGTTTCAAGATCATAGACTAAGCGTAAAAAAATTATCGTAAAAATTATTCAAATTATCGAATATGATATTATTTGGGGTTAGAATGGTCAGCAGCAAGAGTAAACAGTGGTAAAATTGTTTGTATACAATTTGTGTGCGCTGGTAGTGACAATGGGATGTTCATTTACAATTTTTTCAATTTTGATATTTTAAATTTAAACAGATTCAAACCATGCATGAAATATAATGCGCTAAAAAGGCAAGCGTTCAAAAAACTTAAATTTACATTGTTTGAAATTACCGAATTCAATCGAAATTACCGAATTACCAATTCTACTTATTGGAGGAATGAAGAAATATGCATAATGGATCAAATTAGGCTTAGTAAAATACCTCATAATTTGCCATTTTAAACTCTTTCCTGGCGTTTTTATTAGAAACTTCCCACGTTATAAATTTAATGATTTCACCTCCAGTTTTGTTTTATATCTCGCTAATTAGACCCTTTTTTTCTGTTGCTTTCAATTAAAATTTAATTTTACTATCAAAGGAATTTTTGCCTTACAAAAGTTTAGAAATATTCAGACATTTAGAAACAAAGTTCCTTATGAAAACAGCTAATTTATTTTTGTGTAGGACTATACATATAATACATATAGCCTGTTTACGCTATTTTTAAAAACTCTGCCCTGAGAATTTATTGACTCAGCTTCATAAATCCATCCCGAGTTACGATTTGGAATGCACTGAGTGCTATATATGAATTTGTTATTTTCCAAGAAAAAAAACAAAATTATTCGGAAGGAAGTTCACTTTAAACCAGAAGAGAATTGAAAAATGATGCTTTTTTTGAAGGTTTCTACTAATCTAAGCCTATATGGTCTATAGGTAACTGATCTAATAGCAGATTGACGTTCTACGGTACTAAAAGAATTCTCTTGTAGAAGAGATCCAAGGAGAAGTGCGGTAGAGCTCATGGACAAATTAAAGACTGTGATCATACCGTGATCCAGAAGTTATCTTCGAATATTGGAAGGATCGAGTTGCTGTACAAATAACGTACATAAGTTTTTGTGATTTCCATAATGATTTGTTTTTAAAACTAAAAAGCCTAAAAACAATAAATAGTTACAATATAGTTAATTATGTATCTACCATGCTGGTAAATATAAATATAAATTCACGACGAAATAGTAATTTTGTGATTGCTCCGAGCGTAATATCCGTGATTTTGTTGTTTGGTTTTGTGATTTAATATCTCGTAAGGTGTTAGTTTGTCCTGAGCACACATATATTTAACAAAGAAACGGCTTTTAGAAACTCGGAAAGATGTCTAGTCTGTTTAAAAGTAATTTCTTTTCAAAGTACGCTTTCCCAATTATGTCTATTTTTTACTCTCACTGTATTTGTTTCCTACTTTGTTTATATATTATTTTGACTAAAATCCAGTTATTTTAAATGAAATTTGGATTTAAATTTCGTTGCTTTTATATTCGTTCCTAACTATTATAAAACCTTTTTTTGACTAACTTGAGTAGATGCTTAGCCAATTTTATAGTACATTAAAATAAGGTTAAATGCTGCGGCCGATGATTTGCTATTCTGCTTTATGGAAAACCAGCCAATTTTCGTAGGCTTTTTCAAAGAGTGTTTCGAAATCAATCTTTGTTCTTCAGGAATAGTTAAAAAAGAAATACAACGCATCGACCTGTATCGTCTCTATAATATTATAAGAATTTACACAATGATTACAAATAATCAACTCTCACGGTAAAATGTCAGAATTTTAAATACCTACGTTTATGAAATTATGAAAGTTGGCTTTTCTCACCTTCTTATCAAGAGTTATGTAAACGTTTGTCTCTTATTTATAGGGGTAAAACCTATCATTGTTTAAACAAAATTAAAAAATGCAGATTTAAGCATGATTTATATTTTATTAATGTTTAAATATTTTATATAAAGATATTTGATTAAATACAGAAGATTTCTTCTTTTGTAAAGTTATTTGAAATTTCTTTATTTGATTTCAAATGTTATTTTGTTGCATACAAATTATTATTTACACTTTGAAATGACTTACCGGGTAAATTGTTTACATTTAACAATTGTTTGGGTGTCCATAAACTTGTTCTGAAAAAATAGGTTACATTAGAGATCTCGTTTGAATTTTTAAAATGAAAAATTATTTTTAACCAAAATGTTCAATAGACTAAACTTGAAGCTTTTGGACAATATTAGTTTAAGTTTTAATAAAATTACATCTTCTATGTTTCTGTTTAAAATTATATCCTTACAAATGATCTCATTAAAAACCTTATACAGGCTACATTGTATATCTACTGGTTTTATCAAATTACTTTGAAAGACAAAATAATTTAAAACACCCTTGAAATCTCAGTTTATTAGCAACTTCGAACCATTACCCGTAATAATCTTTAGGTATTATTGAACTTGGAAAAGTATAAATACACACATTTTTATTACTTTATTTAAAGCTAATGTTATACAATTTTGAATAGTACATTGTTAAAAATTTAAATCGGGCTCCTAACTGACCCGTATTCGATGAGGCAAGATCAGAACTGAATAATGGCCGAGGATTTATAAATAAATATGTTTAGTTACAAGTTTTTTGTATCTCTACCAAATGCTGTCTAATGGTATTTATGAAGTGAAATTTTCTTTGGATCAGACCCATATAACTATAGCTATAACATACAAATATTTATGCCACATGCTAAATTATTGCCTTTATTGTCTAGCTGGCCACAAACTATGACGACATGCTAAATGGTCTTTATGTCAAAATTCGCAAGAAAATACAGTAGTTTGTTCCAGCTTTAAATAATTGTAATCCATTTTAAAGTCAATGAAAGGCTATTTAATGTTCATATCTTTATTTCTTATCTATTATTGCAACACTTATAAACCACTTACAATTAACTTATGACAAAATATTTTTTCTATGCTTCAAATTTATAAACTGCCTATTAATGGTAGATTACAATTATTTTGTTACTTACAAACTTATTTTGTGCATTTTTTCAAACTTTGAAAAAAAATCTGTAGGTTAACAATTTTCGTGTAAATATCTATTAAATATTCAGAAATGTATGGATTTCAAATCAAGCAAAATTTTAAAATTACAACAAAAAATTACAACTTTTGATTTTATTAGGTAATTTAGAATATTTTGTTTTTTCAACTACATAATATATGTATAAATATATCGCACAAAATATATCGTAAATATTAGTGGTACGATTTTATTACTTTTCGCACACTTTACCAGATAATCCCAACTCTTAGTTTCACCAAAAAATCTTACAGGCGCACTATTAAACTTACCAATTCTGGAACAGCATTTCTCACGCTAAGACTCAAACTGTATTTGAACTAAAATTTCAATGTAAAATAATAGTGACATACTTGTAAAAGCATTCATAGGAGTTGCCGTGTCTTGTTATTTTATTAAGTACACTATATACCGATGTTTTGATTGAAGTAAACATAAATTTGATTAATGTTTTTATAAACATAAAACTATAATCTCTATACAATCAGTAATGCCTTTCGTAAAGTATTTTAAAAATAAAAGTTTTTTGAATCCAAGCACGAAGAATATCCAATCCACATAGAGTCACTTAACATCAGTATTTTGTAAGACCTAATGAATATGACAGTGAAACCTATAGTCTCGGATGTATAACTGTTAATGTTTCTTTGTATTTATCTAATAGTTGGGTATCGAGTTTCCCTTCAGAGCTGATAATGGCGGATGTTACTCTAACAAGTTCTCTGCCTGATGCCGTACTAAAAACTATGGGAAACGATTCCCCTGAAAAATGGTGTACTCAAAATAATGAGACTCAAACGAGTGTCCTGATAGATGTCGTACGCGAAGTGACACGAAACGAATCTTCTGCCAGATAGCGTAGTCAAAGTGATGCGAAATGAGTCTGATTCAAGTTGGTACTCAAAGCCAAGAGACTCGAACGAGTGTCCTGCCATATGGCGTACTCTAAGCGATGTGAAACATACCTTCTTCTATTTGCCGTACTCGAAGCGACTTGAAACGAATCTCCGGCCTGATGGTCTATTTAAAGCAATGCGAAACGAGTCTCCTGCAAGAGGGCGTACTCAAAATGATGAGACTCAAACAATTGTCCTGAAAGATGGCTTACTCGAAGCGATGCGAAACGACTCTCCTGCTATATCGCGTACTCGAAGCGACACGAAATCAGTTTCCTGCCAGATGGCGTACTTAAAGCGGTGCGAAGCGGGTTTCTTGTCAGATGGTAATAACAAAGTAACATGAAAGGAGTCTCCTGCCTGTGTGCATACTCAAAGCGATGTAAAATGAATCTCCGACCAGATGGTCTACTTAACGCATTCCGAAACGAGTGTCCTGGCAGATGGCGTACTAGAAGCGATGTGAACGGGTCTCCTGCCAGATAGCTTACTCGAAGCGATGCGAAACGAGTCTCCTGCCAGATGGTATAGTCCAAGTGATGCGAAACGAGTCTGCTGCAAGATTGTGTTCTCGAAGGGACATGAATCGATTCTTCCTGCCATATGTTCTACCTTATGATAGAGTGCGAGAAGTTCTAGTTTATTATGTCTTGCAGTGGAAATGAAGTTTATCACTATAAGAATTAAAATTATACGATTTTTCACTTTTGTATTTAATGATCTCTAAACCGAACCAGTAATTTCTCTGCAAGTCCTTTTAACTAAACCAAAGCACGTTCATTCGCATAATTAATGGAAATATATTCTACACATTTACATTAATATTCATTCAAAATAAAATAACATCATTGAAACAATAAACAACTTTGTTTGTAAAATTGATTGTTTAATTTGCATGCAAATACAAGGAATTAATTATGTAAATAAATTATTTAAATTTGCATTAAACGGGGAGCAAGAAACAATGCAAAAGAGAAAATTATGCAAGTATAACTTTAAAAGTTCGTTAAATATTTGTTGAACAATCATTAATTCAAAGTTTTCCATTGGTTAAATTTAGCTCTATTACATATTAAGTAATATGTAAGGGTAACACACGGGTAACTAGTAGGTGACCGAGTCTCGTACCATCGGAGCGAACTGTTATCCGAATTGAAGCGAGTTAGCTTTCGCTAAATCATCCACTATTTTGACCATGCAATGAATTGAAACATGCCAAAACCAACCTGGATTTAATAAATAACATTGACTATAACGCTTTTAGAGTGGAACACGGACTCACCTTTTCCGTTTTGATTAATAAATCCCTTTGAGTACTTGTAGCATCGTCATGAAATATTTGACCAATGAGAATCCAACACCTTTGGAGTGGAAACATCGGGTTACACTTCAATAAAACAATCAACATTCTTATTAACGAGGGTATTTCATCCAGTAATCTGTCTGTATTATTACAACAAAAATATTGACAAAACCCTAATACTAAAAGAATAAAGAAAAGTAACAGTAATAAAATTTCTAGTAATTTCTATACATGACAGAATAGTTTATAAATTATTCTATTCTAGATCGTAATTGTGTAAAAGGACCCTTTGATGATGATGATGACATGGTCTTCGAAATGTACAAAAGCGTTTAATCTTAGGTAACTTGTATTATTGTTATTTTTTAATATGTTTGTGGTAATGTGTTTTTGCCTATAATTTTACTGTAATATATTTTATCACTGTGTTATTTATATTGTATGGAGCATTATTGTTCAACTTAAAATCCTATAAATAGTCCTACCTTTGCAAAACAGTATTATCGAACATTAGTGTATTTAAATTATCAGGCTTCTAATATGACATATATGCTACAATAAAACTTTCTAGTAAGCCAGATAAATCCTTTTAATAAGACTAAACTAAATTGTAGGAGGTAGTTAAAAGACATTAGTATCGAGGAGTAAGTATATGATATTGTTCAAAGGTTTTTAACAAAAATAATGAAGAATCAAAAATGAAGTAACGAGAGAAAAAAAACATAAAATAAGGTAAATCATCGACCAATATTTATAGAAGAAAGCTGTAAGGAAGAAAGAATATAAATACAACAAAAAACGAGACAAATGTTTGCCCTGTTATAGTTAACATTTACCGGATTTCATGGACTGTCTTACCATGATGGTCCTACCAGTCAAGATAAGGTATTTCCTGGTTGATAGTAATTCTTTCGTGGTTAGGGATAGTTTTACCTGGTTTTGAATAGACCTGTCATTCTCAAGAGCATGCTTTTACTGGCTAGCAGAATGCATTTCCTAGTTAGAAGTATGTATTTCTTTGGTAAGGGTAGACCTCTCCTGCTAGGTCTTTCGTGCTTAAGGATAAATCTTTCCGGCTACGAGTACGTCCAATGTGGTCAGGGATGCGACTTTGCCAGTTATGGAATAGTTTTCTTGTTTATGGTTGTGAGGTCTAGTAATTAGGTAACGGGTAAGAATTATTAGGTAAGTAAATAACGGTATTAAATTTAGGAAAGAATATTTTGAGTTTTGAAGATTGTCTGCGGAGGGGAAAGTAATAGACTGTGTGATTTGAGGTTATTCCTGGAGAGTTGGGCCCTCACATCACAGCTATCTACAATGTTTTATAAATTTTCTCAATACTTATAACGTACAATGCTTTTGCCTCATATACGTTTCTAAAGTTTACTCTGGAGAGGTTTATGAGATGGTAAAGATTGAAAGGAAAGGAGTCAAACTTTATTATGTTTGATTTAGAGGTCTCGTGTGCATTAAATAAACGAGATCATAAATAAATTAGTAAATAATAAATATAAGTTTGGCATATCAGTTAATCATATGTTACGTTCATCAACGATTTCATATATGTACCTTCAGTTGATATATATTTATATATAAGATGGATGCAATCAAAAGATATATTAATTATTGTATTTTGCTTATATTCTCAAAAGAAATTAAATCCTTAAAAGAATATTACGACCTAATTATATCTTTAAAATTAAATCAGGGTAAATTCAAACATTATATTTAATTAGGTTGCAATAATGCCGATTTTAATTATACGTTAAATACACTAGCGTTAAGCAATTCCATTTTACGCTTGAAAGATAATTTAGGCAAACAAACAAAGATGACTGATTTGGAAATAAAATATTTTGTAGTTTTCCAAATACTTGCTAACTGTAATATAAGATGTATTCTTTTTATTAACAACAACAGAAATACAGTCTGTACTGGAATAAGTAGATAAAAGTGTTTGAAATAATAGTAAAAAAAAAACTCAGTCTGAAATATTAACGAAAAACAATCAAGAAAGTTCAGTGTGATATATATTGGCCCACTTAGGATTAAGCGCCGCTATCCATTATGAAACCGTTGTTTACTTTTCGAAGGCGTTCTTCCCTGTAGCATTTCTTCCCCACTGAAACAGGCTAATGTTTCACCTGAATTAAGCTTAAACTTTTCACACTTAGTAAGTCTCGCTACCCAAGATCCACCTGTTGTACTCTTTGCTTAATACCATCCTAGGTCTCCTAGTTTATTGTATCTTTCAAGATTATTACTTACTTATCACGTAAGCCATACGGTATATTTCAGACACTAATTTGTCTGTTGTATTGAGAGATATTTTTACTAAAGAAAAATACTAAAGCAAAAAACATAAATAATATATTGAAAAATCGTAATAGTTTATGATAGGCGACTAGAAGGTAAACAAACACTAAGAAATGAAGGACTACGTATGAAGAATAAATAAATAATTAATAATAGCATCACATTGCAAGTTAGGATTGAAGTTGACAGTGTAGAATATGGGAGAATATGAAACATTTATAAATTATTGCTTATGATTGGGTGACTGTACGGTGTAGAGGGGAAGGTAAGGTTAAAAATCTTCGTTGGTTAGGGACAATGATATCACGTTAAGTGAAATAATATTCCACATACTTAAAGTTGTGTTTTTCAGGTGTCTTTAGGTATTAAATAGAGGTGTGTTTTAGGGCTTTCACGGTGTAAGATAAATATGATGAGTTTAGTTAGGGAAAACAACTTCTCTGTTTGTGATACACTAGTATTATTCTACGAGATTTACCAGTGCAGTTATAGGTGAAGAAGGGTAGACAAAAATTGTAAATATAAATGGGATTAAGGTAAAGGCATAAAACCTAATATTGCAGGACATATTATAGCGCCGTGTGTGCAGAATTGGGAACTTGAAGTATACTTGATCTTTAGCATGGTCATAAAGAGGAATTCACCCATCAAACGTCTTGTCGGGATAAGAAAAGGTAGATGGAGTTCGATAAAACTAAGGATTGAGAAAATGATTAACTACTTATGAGAAATGGAAAAATTATGGCATAGTGTGGACATTGTAGCTATTCTGAAATACCTCGTAAACTTGCTGTGATCTCGTTTATACATGATATTTACGATTTGAAATAGAGACGTCAAATCATATATAAAAGCTTGATTTTATTAGGCCCAACTACAGGCACAATATACCTATATTTGACTAAAGATCCATCGTACAATACCTTTTATTGCATTTAAAATCAACGAAATAAAAGTTTATTAATAAAATAGTAAACAAACAACAGTATTAAGGTAAAAGCTGGCATTTTATTAAAGAGCGTAGCTCACACCCTAAATACGCGCGAGCTTAGCAGGAATAGGATGAAATATTTTCTAAAGACAAGACGTTTATAAAAAGATTTTAATTCTAAATCTAAAGTAAAAGTATTTTCAATAAAAATAATTCGACAAATTAAATTTTACGACAGAAAGGGAACTGATTTCAAAAGGGAGCCTTCGTTTCTCAAAGGAAGTAAAGAGCATCAGTGTGGAGAGGGAATTCTTTGATCTGCCGATATTTATTTGAAAGTAGCGCGTCACTTCCGGTGAAAAGATTAACGGACTATACAAATAATGTAGCAAACTAAATATTATTTTGAAGGTGAACGCGTTTCTATAACGTAGAATTACTTTTAATTTGAAAAGAGATAATAGACTACTAATTCGAAAATGTAGTCACAATATGTATTTTAGAAACAAATATTTTCGACTATTGGAAGGGATTCTATAAGCTGATTTATTAACTATATTACTTATCTATTTTAAAATTATAAATTTCTTGTTGATTATAATAAGTGAGATATTTAAAAGCTCTCGTACTTGTAATGCAGATTAGTTATATATTTTTATAAACAATTACACCAATTTAAATAAACCTATTCTCGCTTGCTGTGGTCAACTAATATAGGACATATTTAGTACAACAATGTCAAACAATTAAGAATACTACGTATATTTACTGTGCATTTGCGAAAAATTAAAAGTGTCAATGTTTGAATTTCCTTTTGTTGTCGCTTTTCCTATTTCTTCTATTTTACTTTGACACCACACTGTTATTACCCGGTAGTCAGTAAGGATTAGGCTGTGTGGTGACTGCTTGGGTTATATAGCGTCGGTCACGAGATTATAGGATGCTTGTAGGATTAAGGGGGAAAGTAACAGGCGAGGTATTTTCAGGCGCTAAGGTTTTTGTCTTGGTGGGGGGGGGGACAAGGTTTATTTTCTAGAGTTTAACGTTTATTAAAATTCATAAAAATGTGACTGACCAACTGAATTATTTCCCACTAGTTTATGTGTAGTGGAGATTATGTGTGTATGATATGATGTCAGCAAAAATGCGCTCTAATGTAGCAAGACAGTACTAACCAAAATTTTTCAATTTTGACATCCTTAACGACGTGATTGAGGAAATCATCTGTATATACTCAAAGCCACTAAAAGTACATCACTTACAATTAAGAGGCTACTTAAATTTCTTTATTAAAATTGTAAAAGGTTTTACTTCTTAAAATGTACTTATTATGACTATCGTTATTTTGAACCATTACTGTTCTTGAAAATCATATTTCGTTTAGTATATATATATATAATACGTTTTATTGTTTGATAATTTAAAACAACATAGGTTATTCAAATACAAGAATATTTAATAATTTATATCCAAAGCTTTTCGTTGGTAAACAGTACCAACATCGTCAGGAATGAAAATTACAATAATGTAAGCTGATATAATTATAAAAAGCTGATTTTATGGTTGTTAAAATTCGTGGTTGTTATATATATATATTGTAATTACCTTCATTATTTAAACCAAATATCTTTGTCAGGTTTTCCTTTTCTTTAACTTTACGATAGTTCATCAGCCATCTATTGTTCAATTTAAGCCATTTTGAATAATGCACAGCCTGTACATACCCAAAATAGTGTGTAAAATGTTGTGTAGATGTACAATTATCATGATAATAGTTTTTGAAAATGTTTACGCCTATATGGCTGGCTTACATCGTTTCCTACACATCCCCTCTGGTCATTAGAAAATTTCCATATGACAAAACTACTCTTTGTCATATTTCGTGTTGTCTCTCAATTTTTCCTGTTAATTTACATTTTACGTAAACAGTACCAACATCATTAGGAATGAAAATTACAATAATGTAAGCTGATATAATTATAGCCGAATTAAGCTGATTAAAGCTGATTTTAGGATTTTATGTAAGCTGACATTATGCTTACATTATTGTAATTTTCATTCCTGATGATGTTGGTACTCTTTACCAACGAAAAGCTTTGGATATAAATTAATAAATAGTTTTGTATTTGAAAAAATACAAATAGTCTATGTTGTTTAAATAAATATATATATATATATATATATATATATATATATATATATATATATATATATATATATATATATATATATATGTATGTATAAAAATATGGTACTTTGAAACAAGGTTTACGGTATTAAACTAGTTATAATTTACATCAAGAGGACTACATGAATTATTTTTTAATTTACAATAATTGATTTCGAATTATTAATAAAACACTAATGGAGGGTGTACCTTGTTACCAGTTTTATTACGGCTAGGAGATAATTCCGCCTTATGGATCTTCTAATTGCGTGTTACAGGCCTATTTTAAATTTTGTTCAAGAATAAAGGAAGATTGGTGTGAGAATACAAGATCCGAACGTTTTTTTAATAAAAAGATATTTCCTGAGCTTCAATTTTAAACGATTCTTTAAAATCCATGGTTGTTATATATATATTGTAATTACCTTCATTATTTAAACCAAATATCTTTGTCAGGATTTCCTTTTCTTTAATATTAAGTTTATTCATCAGCCTTCTATTGTTCGATTTAAGCCATTATGAATAGTGCACAAACTGTAGATACCCAAAAAAGTGTGTAAAATGTTGTGTAGATGTACAATTATCATGATAATAGTTTTTGAGAATTCTTACGCCTATATGGCTGGCTTACATCGTTTCCTACACATCCTCTGGTCATTAGAAAATTTCCATGTGACAAAACTACTCTTTTTCATATTTCGTGTTGTTTCTTAATTTATGCTGTTAATTTACAATTTATTGCCACGGTGTTGATTTTAGTAAAATTTGGCTTGTAAGAAATAAGTATCTAAAAAAGCTTAATCCACTAAAAACGAAATTATCACTGGTAATTATACTTCCGTGCACCTAAAATATAAATTAATCCATATTTACACTTTATTCAATATAAAAAAATGCACTTTAACGTGAAAAGTCAATACTATGCTACATGTTTTTTAAAATGTTTCAATAGTTATTTCTACGCGTGAACATTATTCAAAGCAGTAGTTGTTTCTTGTAATTTGAAGAAAGACCAGAAAAACCTTTATGCTGATTAAGCTTGAAATCTGAATACAAAACACCAGTAAGTGAGTGATTGAGTAGGTGAGTGTGTGTGTATGAGAGAGAGAGAGAGAGAGTGAGTGTGAGTGTGAGAGTGTGTGTGTGTGTGTATAAGTCTGTGTGTGTGTGTGTGAGTTTGTCTCTGTGTTACTGTGTATTATAAAAATATAACCTTTATATGTATAAACGATTTATGATTTGATTCATACATTCAAACTAGTTATGAAGAAAAACACTCCAAAGCGAACAGAAGCAGTTGAGAGGAAAAAGCCGCCGGAATCCAGACACATTTGTTAAAAAACTGTTTATAGTGTCGTATGTATTTAATTTGCATATTGTAATCGTTGTCACATGTATTACATTAACTGATTAATCCGTGATATATATTTTAACGCGAGACATATGTTTAATCCCGGTTCTAAATTTTTATCGGAAATAATGCGCCATGTAACTTATTCTTATTTACAAAATGGAGTAGTGATAGATTTGCGTATAATTTTGCGTGTCAGGAACTAAACGAATTACTGTTCGCAAGAAATGTAACATTTCTCAGTGAATTTCTGGAAGGGTGATGAATTGAAAAAATAAACCTTTTTAAATATTTGTTTTGAAACCCTGACTGTCACTTATGGCAGTGACAAATTTGTATCCGAAATCTGTTAATAGTATTAACAAAATTGTTATGGTTGAAATAAATAGTTACTTTTAGTGATATTAATCACTAAATATAGGTTTTAGTATTTTTCTCCAAGGGATCTACCTTCGCCTAAGCTTAGCGATTCCCTTGGATGCGTTGTTTTGAAATTTATTTGATTATTTAATTTACTACACATTTGAACCGATCTCAGAGGCTACTAGTGGGAGATCAAACCTCTACCTTTTTCCTCCGCTTTACCATTCCCTAGTCTCTCCTTTAGTTTAAAGTTACACTGACTTAATGCATCTTTACTGAGTTTAAGTAAATAGTATAAAACACTCACACTCTTTAATCACAGCAATTTCTCATTATTTAGTGTACACTTCGGTGCCAAAGCAATCTTCCTAGAGTGATGGGTTGGTTTTCTGTAGCGTCTGAGGAGGTTTGCTTTTGGACCGAGTAGTTAGTAAACTTTGTTTGTTACTAATAGTTAGATAAATAGAATTTTTAGAGTACAGTGTTATGTTAAAAGATGGATTCGAAGTTCTCTCGATACGTATACGAACTATCTGGTTAGATCAGACTGTGCAAATATCTGAGATGGGAAGACCTTTTATAACGTAGAATATACCAGAGATTCTTCTCTTAATTATCACATTCTTAATGGAGGATGTTTCCAAGAAAGCCGTACAAGAGAGATACTTTCAGTTATTACATCACTATGAATCTTTTCACAATAAAGAAAGAATTAATCACATACAATGTGATCACAGAACCATTTTCCTTCCTCTTCGGTGGTACTAAACGTTTTAATGAAACCACCAATAATATATAGGCTATATCTACCTGAAATATATAGTACATTTATGATGTATTATTGCATATATTGCAATGCTTCGTGTTCGAAAAATGCTTGAATAAAAGTTTTAAACAATTTTGACGGTCAGCAGAAATAATTTCGAATAAACTATTTAATTGTACGTGCCATCAAAGTTGATTGTTGAGGGCGCTCTGTGCGCGCCGTAATTAAGAACAATCCCAACCACACGTTCAAAGCGTAATTAGAACTGCATCACGTGATTCATATAAAGGCAATTAGCGTTTTTATTGTGCATAATTTACTGTGTAGTAGTGGTGGGAGGACTTTGTAAAAATTTAGATTGCCAAGTATACTTTAGAGACATTTTAAATGCTTTAATGCAATTAGAGAGATGTTAAAGTACAACTTCACACAGATCGCTTCAACTATGTCTTGATCTTTACGTAATTCAACTCCATATTAGGTACTATAATTATTTTTGTATAATTGACATTGTTTTAGGAGAGACAAGAAAAGCTGTTATTATTATTTCTGTTATTCACAGGTAAATATCGTGGTATATGATACTAGGCTATCAGAGAGAAACAACTTACAACTATTCAGGACAAATAGAAAACTCATGATATATTGAACACACGAAATAAGAATTCGAAGTAAAAAGAACGAGAACATCGTTCATTAATTTAGAGTTCACGTTTACCCGAAATCATTTTCCCATTTATCTTAGTACTATTTCTTGACGGTTTTGCGTTTCCGATTTTATTATGCAGAACGGAAGCATAGAGAAAGACATAAATATTGATAGATAAGTGATGGTGTGTATGACTCTACTGTGTTAGGTAAAATGAACAGTTTATTAAAAGCCGAGTAACAAATAAGATCTTCTATTTCTCGAACGTACGTTGGTGAGTGTGAATGCGGCTCAGAAAAAGCTTTGTTCATTAGTTCGGATATCATTGGTAGGAAAAGACCGTAGTAACACAACACGCATACAAAGAAACACACACACACAAATACACACACACACACTCATTTATTTCATGTTAGTGTTAATTGAATATATTATTGATCTTTTTAATTTGTTATACCTACTATCCCATATATCATATATATATAGTCATGATATTAAATCTGTAAATCAATATTATAAAAGGATTTATACCAAATTGATTCTAAAAACGTTCAAAATTGCGTTGTAGAGTCAATTTAGTCGTAAAGGTCAATGAAGTGACAATATAGTACTTATACAGAATCGCTGTAATTCTAGCTGCCTGAACCAGGATAGTGTGACCGTACACCAGGATATACCTGAACTAAAATAGTGGAAACACATTTTGCGTCACAAAACTAAAGCCCAATCTTTCGAAACGTAACTGAAGACAGTTAGATTTGAGTTTTCCTGGAACCAGTTAGGGGCATAGGACATGAATTTGGATTATCGTGATTACCAAAATGATGACTTTTTTATGCTACGTATTCTATTGCATAACTCATGGAATTATTAAGATGGCCCACACTCAAGAGTAATAATATTTAAAAATATTTCTTTTTATAAAAAAATGAAGAAACCGTTCATTAATTTATTAAATAAATAAACTATTAACATTAATGAGTCATAATGTACCACATAGTAACCCTACATATACCCTGTCTATTCTCTAATATTCTTCACCATAAATACACATTTGTGAGCAGATAGTGTAAATCATTCTAATGTCAGCGTTGGAAATGTTTCCACATCGCATCCAAAAAACATCTCAAAGTTTTCCATTTGAAAGTGTTTTCTCTGCTTACAAAAGACTTCGTCTGTCTTATGAATTATTCTATTGTCGTAGAAATAGTTTCAAGGGCGGTTGCTTCGTTGTGCATTGAAAATAATTGTAGTACAATGAAATGTATGCATGAGAGACCTACATTTAACAACCTTTATTAGCAAAACTTTTACTATTTAATTGAATTAATAAAGTAAAATTTACTTAGTAAATTACAACACTTTATTTCTGCACATGAAACTTCCATTAAACAAACTTTACTATCTAAAATTCTTAACCAACATTATTTCATAATCAGTTTCCTAGGCTCAAGTAAAATGTAACCGCCAAAGTAATAGTCGCGTTACTTGGTAACGTTTTTGCTAATTGGCATCTGCACATTTCACTCTGTCTTTCTTAGTTTCTTATAGGCTTCTGATAGCTTGATAATTTTATAACCACCCCTGTATGTACCTAATAATGTACCGGCGGTGTGTAACCAATAGGAAGTATTTGGTGATCGCTCAACTGTGTAACCAAAAACCAGCAAAAGATATAAGCCTAGTAAAATAATGTCAGATACCATGCCGTACCGTTTAGCGGTTGCAAACCAATACCAGAGTTTTGTTAAATCATAGAGAAACATGACCAAACTATTCTACAATAACATTGATTTCTTACTTCGTCATAAATATGTTAAGAAATCAAAATTGAACCAAATTTATCTCGCGATGCGTTTTAAGGTTAGTAGAAATGATACTTTAACCTCCCTCTGAACAAAAATTCAAAACACCCCTTATCTGGATTTGTTTATTGCTAATACAGTTCGAGTTACAATATTGGGGAAGGGGAGGAACATGCAGAAAGGTTTTGTGAGTAACGGGTGTTACGTATTTAAAATTAATATAGACTAATTTCTTTTATTTTAAACCCGCCGCCAAAGTCAGACAAAGCTCACCCGTGATAAGATTGGTTCTGCAGTTTGAACCAGCAGAGCACGTTAGACCTTTCCAGAGTGTATACCGATACCCTACGTTCTAATATATTATTATACTTTTCAATCTCCGTACCTTAGGTACTAGAATGTAACTATTTTATTAATGTTTATACCGAATGTGATCAGTGCGGGGAATACGAACAAGTTTTCTGGCCAGAAATCGCTTATTTAATACGCGAGTGTGATAAGTGTGTATTCCACGGTGCACGTAAGTACAAACTATTAATTTATATAATTATAATAATTATTGGTCCTCCGAAACTATTGTTACCAAACAAATTTGGTACAGCCGGGCCGGATCTTGAGCCTTAAGACCTATATAAAAAATAAAATGAAATACAATTCATTATATGTGTTTATTCTACAATTTCTACAAGTTTTTTCAAACTTTGTCTGTGCATGCAAACACTGGAAAACTAGTTTCATGTCGCAGTTTATGAAACAGCTGATCCTCTCTTATCTTTGTTTGGCTTTGGCGTGCATTAATATGTTGGTTTAAATTAATTGTAAAAGTTTATGAAAAGTGATTTCAGTTGTTTATAGAAGGTTATCTCATTGAGCATACGTCGATTTGTTGTTTACTTAGGCTTATTTATTTCTCCGTTTAACATATACGCTCATAGGCCTAATCTCTTTAAAACATTTTGTAATTTAAAAATTAAAGCAGTTATCTCATCTTCTACTATAAAACTATCATTTAATCATGGCAAAATCTTTGGCAGTTGTTAAATCAAAGAAATATAATATATTTAGTCAAATTCAAGAGATTTTTGATCTAACAAAAAAAAAACATCTGATAAGTCAATTCTGCAAAAATTGTTGGTGCGCGCTACATCTATAAATAGGCTTCGTGAAGAATTTTCTGATATTTTAGACATTTATCATGAACTAGAAATACAGGCTAACCCGAATTTTCAACCCAACTACGCTCCTCTTAACAGCATCAACGAGTTAGTCGATTATGTTAATTCTACTGTATATTCGATAGAAAGTAAGATGTCATCAACAAGGCCTAAATGTGAAATAGTTACTCCTCAGTTACATATACGACTGCCTAAGCTTGAACTCAAGCATGTCATGGTGAATTTCTCGAATGGATGTCATTCATTAATATATTTAACGCTAGCATTCATGAAAATGCATCGTTACCAGCAGTTTCTAAGCTTCAATATTTATTGAGCGTTATCTCAGGAGAACCGCTAAATTTAATTAAATCTCTCCCTATTTCTGACGCCAATTATAAAGTGGCCTATGACTTATTAAAAGAAAGATATCACTCGCCGAGGCGGTTAGTTACTTTACACCTCAATCAAATTTTAGATTTGCCCTCTGTAAACAACACGCCTAAACAAATGAGAAATTTTGTAAATTTATACTCAGAAAATATACAAGCTCTTAAAGGTCTTGACATCGATATCACTAGTAAAAATCCTTTGTTATCTGCTATGCTTTTACGAAAAATGGATAGTGAACTTAGGAACCGTTTTGAAAACTTCCGTTCATCAAATGTTACTCAAGAGAGAGTTGACTCTACTACAATACCTGATGCAGCGGAAATTAATAAGTTTTTAAGTAAAGAATGTAATGAAGTTGAAGATGCCAATCTTCATTCTCCTTTCACCTCGAAACCCTCCTCGTCTGGATCACGCACCCCCTCTGGTTCCCAAAATAAATACTTTAAACAAAAAGTATCACTGATGTCCTACAATTATGGAGAAGGCTCCTCCAATAAAGTTAAACCTCATCCATGCTTTATATGCAATAAAATTGACCATAAGGTATATTCGTGTCCGGACTTCAAGAGTCAGGACGCCAAATCCCGTCTCAAAATTGTAAAGGAAAAGGGGCGTTGTACCTCATGCTTAGGTATTCACCATCTTAAGGACTGTAGGTCAAAGTTTAGTTGCTACAAATGCCACAAAAATCATCATACATTATTACATTTTGAAAATTACGCTACGATGCAACGGACCACACCTCAAACTTCGCGTCAAGACTCTCCGACACTTCAACAGGAAATAACCCCTTCTCCAATCACTATGACCTGTCAAGAAAAGCAGAATACGTCTCAAATCTCTAATACTGTTCTCTTAGGCACTCTACTTGTTAAGCTTACCTCGTCTAACGGTATTACTCATGTATTTCGTGCTCTTGTTGACTCTGGCAGTCAATCTTGTTTTCTCACCGAATGTGCTGCTCAATTATTGTGTGCTCCTCGTACTAAGACCACTCATAGTGTGGTAGGATTGTCTCAGGTACCCTTACGCTCAAAAGGTCTCACCTCAGTTGCTGTTGAAACTCTTGGGGGCAAGGTTATTTCAATTAATGAAAGATTTTTAATATTGGAAAAAATGTGTGTTAACCTACCAAGCACACAAGTAGACTCTGAAGTTCTTTCCAAGGTTCGTCCTTATGTTTTGGCAGACCCTACGTTTCACTTGCCAGGAGGCATAGACGTTCTTCTTGGTGGTGCTTTATTTCCACTCATACTTACTCAAGAAGCTTATAACCTCGGACCTGGTTTACCCAGGCTAATAGGCACACACTTTGGCTTTTTAGTAATGGGTAACGTACCATGTCTATCTGGCAGTGAACTTCATAGTAACTCCAGCTCTCAATTATCAACTACACTTCTAGTTGTCAACGACATTGACCTTCACGACTCACTACAAAGGTTTTGGCAACAGGAAGAACCCCCTGCTGTGACTAAGCTTTCTCAAGAAGATACATTATGTGAAGATCACTTTCTCGCCACTCATACTCGGGACCAATCTGGCCGATATTGCGTCCGACTACCATTCAAGACTGAAGATCCTCCTCTGGGTCAATCTCGTTTAAATGCAGAAAAAAGACTGCACTCTCTAGAAAAGAAATTTAGTGCTCAACCTCAATTTAAATCCCTATATACTGATTTTATGGCTGACTACTTAGCCTCTGGTCACATGATATACGCTCATAATACTGATCTAACTGTACCTCATTACTTCCTTCCTCACCATGGTGTTTTAAAGGAGTCTAGCAGCACAACTCGTTTACGTACTGTATTTGATGCTAGTTCTGAAACCTCTAATGGTATTTCTCTTAATAATATTTTATTAACAGGCAAAAAGATGCAAACGAATATTTGTGATTTATTACTAAATTTTCGGATTCATATAGTTGTTTTTTCTTGTGACATTCGTCAAATGTATAGACAGGTAAAAATGCACCCTGATGACCAGTGCTATCAGATGATCTTATGGCGTGAAAGTCCAGATCAGCCCTCTTTAATCTACAAGCTCACGACAGTGACTTACGGAGTGAATTGTTCACCGTATCTTGCCATTAGAACCTTACATCAGCTCGCTGCAGACGAAGGTGACTCCTATCCTGAAGCTGCAAATATTCTACGCACGCAGACGTTCGTAGATGACATCATCTCTGGAGCTGACTCTGAAGAAAAGGCTTTGAGCCTCCGTAAGCAACTCATCTCGCTCCTGGCTCGCGGAGGCTTTGAACTACGCAAATGGACATCTAACTCCAGTCAACTGCTGCAAGATCTTCCTGATGCTCATTTAGAGACCCCTGTATTCCTTCAAGGCAGTAAACAACCACATTTCACTATATTAGGTCTTCACTGGTCACCCTCTACCGATACGTTTACCTATAATTTGAATTTTCTTCACAATTCTAGGACTAAACGTCAAATTCTCGGTATCATTGCCCAGATTTACGACCCTTGTGGCTTTCTCTCACCCATTGTTATGTGGGCCAAACGTTTTATGCAACTACTCTGGATCAAAGGATTGAACTGGGATGAACCACTTCCATCTGAACAATTGAAATTATGGTAAACCTTTAGAGACTCGGCTAATACTCTACGAGAAATTGTAATTCCTCGTGCATTACGAATAACACACTCGAGAAACTTTGAGTTACACGGTTTCTCAGATGCTTCTGAGAACGGTTATGCCGCCGTCGTTTACTTGAGATGCCAACTAAGCGACAACTCTGTGTTAATTCGGCAAGTAATATCGAAGACTCGGGTAGCCCCTCTGAAAAGGCTCACGGTACCTCGATTAGAGCTAAGTGCAGCTCATTTATTCGCCCAACTAGTGGGATATGTTATCTCTCTTTTTGAAAAAAGGGTGGAATTTTCTTCTGTATTTCTATGGTGTGATTCGACAGTAACACTGACATGGTTACAAACACCTCTTCATCGATTGAAGACGTTTGTTGCCAACCGGGTAGCCCAAATAGAAGAATTAGTGCCTTCTCATTACTGGAGACACGTAGCGAGTGAAGATAATCCTGCTGATTGCGCGTCGCGTGGGTTACTTCCTAAAGATTTACCACAGCACTCATTATGGTGGTACGGCCCCTTTTGGTTACAAAAATCTATTGATAACTGGCCGGTATCTCATTTTATGCCTGCAAAACTTACTGACACAGGAGAAGAGAAACCCATTTCACCTATATCTCTCATATCAACTGCTCCTCATGAATGGGAGCTCCTCACTCAGTTTTCTTACTTTAGCCGACTCCAGCGTGTGATGGCTTATATTTTTCGATTTACTCATACCGCTCGTCATTCAAGAAAGCTCGATGGTCCTCTCAACACTCTGGAAATGAGGGCGTCAAGACTGGCAATTTTCAAGGTGGTTCAAGAATCAGCGTTCAGAGACTACATCGTTGCCATGAAGAAGGATCCAACTACACCTGCCTCGTCACAACTCCGCCGACTCTCTCCTTGGACAAGGATGATATCCTACGAGAGGGAGGACGTCTCAACGCTTTAAAACTTCCTACGGATGTGCAACATCCTGTGATTTTGCCCAAACGACATCATGTCGTCAACCTTCTTATTGATTTTTATCATCAAAAATACTTACACTCGGGCGCTCAGTTGACTCAATCACTTCTTGCACAGGATGTGTGGATACTCTCGGCCCGAAGTGTAATACGCTCTCGCATTTTTCAATGTGTTGTATGTTTTCGACACAAGCCTCACAATAAATTTCCGCTCATGGGTGATTTACCAAAAACAAGATTAACTTCTTCTCGTCCGTTTCTCAACACCGGAATTGACTACGGAGGTCCTTTTAACATCAAAATGCACAATTTGCGCTCGATTCGCTTGACCAAAGCATATATTTGTATCTTTGTTTGCCTTGTGACAAAGGCTGTACACATTGAAGTAGTATCGGACCTGTCGACAAATGGGTTTATTACCACTCTCACCCGATTTGCGTCTAGACGCGGTCTTTGCACAAATATTTATTCTGACTGTGGAACGAATTTCGTTGGAGCGAATAATGCTTTACAAAATCTCATCATCTCTTCAGGCCGAACCCCTCTTGCTGAATTCTCATCACAACACAATATCAACTTTCATTTCAACCCGCCTGCAGCTCCTCATCAAGGTGGTCTTTGGGAAGCAGCAATCAAGAGTGCAAAACATCACCTCCGACGTGTCATCGGTGAACATATTTTAACTCTATGTGAATTTTCCACTCTCACAACTCAAGTAGAGGCTATTTTGAATTCGAGACCTCTCACGCCTCTGTCAAACGACGCCTCAGACCTCAATGCACTCACCCCGGGTCACTTCTTAATAGGATCTTCATTGGTTTCAGTTCCAGAAGAGGATCTTTTCAACGTTCCTGCCAACCGACTCAAGCACTGGCAGCTAATCAAGGCCTTTCACCAGCGTATTTGGAAGAGATGGCATCTAGAATATATCCATACTCTTCAGCAACGGGGGAAGTGGAACGTGCCAACTGTCAACCTGCGCGTCGGCGACCTCGTGTTAGTGCATCAACCTGCACCACCTCTCGCATGGCCTCTGGCTAGGATAAGTAGTGTTTCTCAAGGAAAGGATGGTGTAGTAAGAGTGGTTCATTTGAAGATAAAGCAGAGAACCTTGACAAGGCCTGCTCACAAGGTTTTCCCTCTACCACTACGCTCATAATGAACTTGCGCCATAGTGCACTCTATTTTTGTAAAAAAGATATTTTTATTTTCCTTTATGAACTTTTTATTTTTATAAACTCTCAACATATTATATTTGTGTTAGTTCTCTTTGAATCCTAGAAGGATTCAAGGCCCCCGGTATGTTACGTATTTAAAATTAATATAGACTCATTTCTTTTATTTTAATCCCGCCGCCAAAGTCAGACAAAGCTCACCCGTGATAAGATTGGTTCTGCAGTTTGAACCAGCAGAGCACGTTAGACCTTTCCAGAGTGTATACCGATACCCTACGTTCTAATATATTATTATACTTTTCAATCTCCGTACCTTAGGTACTAGAATACGTGAATGTAACTATTTTATTAATGTTTATACCGAATGTGATCAGTGCGGGGAATACGAACAAGTTTTCTGGCCAGAAATCGCTTATTTAATACGCGAGTGTGATAAGTGTGTATTCCACGGTGCACGTAAGTACAAACTATTAATTTATATAATTGTAATAATTATTGGTCCTCCGAAACTATTGTTACCAAACAACGGGCATAAAGCGATACATATTACCCCAGCCCTTCTCTTGCTTGGACTGGCAGAACGTAATTTGATTTTTTTGTTTTTTTAATAAGCACATTTATAAGAGCTTTTTTGTACACAAATGCATTATGATGGTTTCTTTTTCAACTAAGGTAAGTGATCATTATACGAGTGAAAAGACGTCATAAAGTTTTATTTATTGAATTTTACAAAACATATTCAGTACAAACTTTAAGAACGAGAGAGAGAGAGAGAGAGAGAGAGGGAGTACATACACTGTAGATTTGAATAATAAAATGTTCGGTCCAATTTGTTTACTGCCGGAACTGAAAAACTGGCAAGTAGTGACGTCAGAAATACTATTTCTTTTGTATGCATTAGTTGTACATCGTCATAAGGTGTTTTGCTTTACAAAGGACAGTAAACAGAACTGCTTATATTACTAATTGGGCAATTAGAATACCTTGAAATTAATGGTTTTTAAAATACTCGCTATAAATCTATTTTTAATTACATATTTATTACAATGTACTATATATATATATATATATATATATATATATATATATATATCACTTTCACTTATGTACTTAAACAAGAATCTTACTTGGTATTTATGCGAGTTAACTTTCAATGACTGGCCTTGTCATTATCTTCGGGCATACTGAACAAGGTTGTTTTAAACTGCGAGTTGAGTGGATTTCCAGTTGACTTTGGTGTACCGTTATGTTCTATTTTTAGATTCACTGCACTGTGCGAGTTTTTAAAGTTTGTTTTGGGGTTGATATTGTCTATTAGATTGAATAATTTATCGTTTTTTTATTTTATTTGTATTTGTTCGTTAATGATATTATTTTTATAAATTTCTAGTTTTCCCAGATTGTCATTTTGAGGCCTTTTTGAACCTTTTTTATTAGGTGTACATTTTTTAATGTGGAGAGTGTGTGTTTGTTTTTGATGACGTGTGTGACTAAGTTTGAGTTATAAATTTCAGGATTGATGTATGCATTGTGGTGTTCTTGATATCTGTCTTTTAATTTCTTTTTTGTTTGGCCTATGTATATTTTATTACAGTCTGGGCATTCGATTTTGTATATTCCGTTATTAATTGTGGGACATATTTTTTTTTGGTTGGTTTATTTTGTTGATTATGTTTTCTGTATTTTTGTAGGCTATGTTAATATTATTATTTTTTAGTGTTTTAGTTATTCCTTTTATGTTGTATACTGTGTACGAGAATGCAGCCCATTTTGTTGTTTGTGGTTCGATTTTAGGTTGTTTTAATTTATTTAATATTTTAAATTCTAATTTATCTATAGTTTTTTTATTGGTTGAAGTGGTTTGGTATTGTATTAATGGTTTGTGTGGGTTTCCTATAAATAGAATATTCAATGTTATTTGTATTTTTCTGGTTAATGTTAGGTCTAGATAGTTTATTTTATTGTTTATTTCTTCTTCCATGGTGAAATGTATGTTAGGGTGTAAGTTATTGATTTCAATTAGGATTATGTTATTATTTATTGCTTTATTATGTGAAATGTATATTCCATCATCAACATATCGTATCCAATGTTCGTTGGAGTCGTGTGTTTTTATGGTTTGTGTGATTAATTCGTCAAGATTTTGGAGGTAAATTTCTTATATACTTGAAAGTGGTGATCCCATTGCTAAGCCATCTATTTGTTTATATATCTGATTATTGAATATGAAATAGTTTTGGTTTAGTATGGTCTTTAGGCATTTTGTGATTTGGTTTGTGTATTTAGGGTAGGTTTTAAGGTCATTTAATTTGTTTTTTATTATTTGGATGGTTTCGTTAATTGGTATATTAGAGTACATGTTTGTGATATCAAATGATATAAATTTGGTGTTTTGGTTATGTTTATTGTTTTTAGTGTTTCCGTCAATTCAATTGAGTTTTTTATGGTGTATTATTTTCCAATTTAATTACGTGTTTTAGGTTTTTGGCTATTATTTGTGATATTTTATAGGCAGGTGTATTTTTAAAGTTTATTAAGGGTCTTATGGGATTGTAGATTTTATGTATTTTGATGAGGGTGTTACATAACTACACACACACACACACACAAACACATATATATATATATATATATATATATATATATATATACATATATATATATATATATATATATATATATATATATATATATATATATATAATTAATAAATTAAAAATATTTCAAAAACAAGAATACTTTTAATGAATATATTTATTCAAAGCTTCTCACCGATAAAATAGTACGAACATCTTCAGGAACAAATTTATCGGCGAAAAGCTTTGAATAAATATGTTCATTAAAAGTATTCTTGTTTATGAAACATTTTTAATTTATTTACTATATTACGAGAAAACGTATCACCATATTTAATATATATATATATATATAGTGGTTTAGAAATAATTGGATAAGTGTCTTTAACACTTTGGCTACCGGACCAGTTGTGCTGTACTTTCCCCCGAACCCAGATAATTTTTTTCATATATTTCATTTCTATACCTCTGGTAGAGTATATTCATTTAGTTTTTGAATCGAAAAAATGTATAATTTACATAAATTTATGCGTGTCCATCTGTGGTACACGCGGGGTGGACAAGGTTATAACTGAATTCATTACATTTCAGGCCCATGTGTACCAAATCTGGACACACTTGTAATTCAACAATTTGAAATTATTATCACATAATAGTCATTCATCATTACAATATTATTAATAAATAGGATTATAACATGAAGATACTAGTATTAGGCTATTGAAATGTTAGTATTTATTTTAATAATAATTATTGTTGTTTTTACGTACTTATCAATCAGTTGATACTTTTGACAGTGGAAGTAATTATTCTTGTGTGGTCTAATGTTTTTTCTTATATCACTTTATACACTTTATTATTACAAAAACCCGTAAAATTTAATGACAACCCAATGACTACAAATCCTAACTCATAAAAGCAACACTAATGACTAAAATTGAATGATAAAAAAGTTACCAAGTACCCCAACTAATAAAAGCAAACCTAATTACTAAAACTGAAAATTCAAATTAAGTAGATACGATTTATCTTCTTGCCTATTTTCTAGTTACATTAATTTTCTTGAAAAAACATGGAGAACACATGTACATTACATCATTACAAGCAGGACATGAAGTTGTAACTCTTTTAGCATTTTTTGATGCATGATTGCGACCAAATTGTACCGTCATTTTGTTGTAGCATATTGTGCACCTCCCTCCACAATATGATGCGATTTGGGTATCACATCCATTCCTATTTTATTTGGGCACAAACCAAGTACAAGTCTCCCTAAATGTTGTTATGTCTATCTGAGATTTTGTAACTTTTTTGAATAATATGTGTGCATTTACTACACAAGTGTTGAGCAATAATTCTATTCCCAGTTTTCTGTACCATTTTAAACCACGTCTAAGTGGAGTATTGTATGAACTTATCTGATCCGACAAATCGATAAATGTCTTACTGGCATTATAATCCACAACAGTTGATGGCTTTTGTATATCTTTACCTCGTTTGGTTGTAACGGTGACCATTTGTGGAACTGCTTTAGTGGTCAAGAAGAGAACATCTCTTTTGTCCTTCCACTTACTTACAATCACGTTTGTATTGCTTTGTAAACTTACAAGCTCACGTTTCCTCAGTTTCTTATTCACAAGCACCTTAGGTATATATCTTCTGTTACTACGCAGTGTCCCAGTCAGGTGTGTTCTCCTTTCAATCAATTTGTGGGCCAAGTCTACTGAGGTATAATAATTATCAGTGAATAACTGGTTCCATCAGATCCATAACTACGGCTATAGTCATTGGTCGTTTCTCAGAACTAGTTTGTTTGCCACTGTATACTTTTATATTGCATGAATAGCCACCTTCTGTGCACAATTTGAACAATTTTATACCATATTTATGGGGCTTTCCTTTTATGTATTGTCGGAAAACTACTCTGCCGCGGAAGGGCACCATTGTTTCATCAATGCATAGAGTTTCACCTGGTGTGAGTGCTTCAATAAAACGACTATTCAGTGTTTCTATTAGGGATGAAATTTTGTGCATTCTGTCTCCCTCAGCACAAAGTTCATTATCACTGAAATGCACCATACTCAAAAGAGCCTCAAAGCGATTTCTGGACATGCCAAAATTTACAGAGAATTCATTTTTATAAAGGACAAACGTCGACCAGTAGGATTTAAGTTTGGGTTTCCTATCCAATCCCATCCAAAGTAGAAATCCAAGAAAAACCTTCATTTCATCAACATTTACATCACTCCACTGTGCAATTATGGAATTGTCTTTCACATTCTCCTTCAATGTACCCAACACTGTTTTTTTAAAAAGCGTATCTATTGGTTTCATCAAGAGATTACAAACAGTATTGCCAACCTAACCCCAACCCAAGATGATATTTCTATTGCCCGGACCCACTACTATAGCCAGAGCCATAAATATACCATTAGAGCGTGTCCGTATTTGTACACAGCAGTTAAAAACGTTGCTTGGTTCCGTGTCCAAGAATTGTACACATGAGTCTGAGGGGAAACCCAATGTGTCCAGATTTTGTACACATGGGAGCCAAAGTGTTAATTGATAGAGGAGGGCAATAAGAATACATAATCAATAGTATTCGATACTCACAACACTAATAGTTTTCAGAGTTACAATTAATCTTAGGGGCTTCACATCCCTTACGTTCTCTTTAAGTGTTCATATTTTGGTTAAATCTATAAGGTAAGCAGGAAACTTTGGAAATATTAAAAAAAGGAGATCTAACGAATAAAAACCCAAGAGAATAAATAGGCATTGAGGATTTTGTTATGTTTAATGTAACTTAACCTATCTACTCTATGATATTATTTCTAATATATGCCTATGCGTAAATTTTTTTTCAAGTAGTTTTCATGAAATTAAGTTTATTTGTATTTAATTATTATTTCTGCAGCTTAAAAATTATATTTTTTTAAGTCTGCACAGTGGCGCTTTGTCTATAAATTTAATTATAATTTTTTAACAAAGGTAGCCAACACGACACATCCACAACTATGCCCGAGGGATGAGTTCTGAGCACGCGAAACATCTTAATTAGTTCTGTAATAAAGCTCAGCGTTGCGTGAAATAATGTTTGCACAAACGCATACGCCTCGATAAATATCTCCATGATTTCAGAGTATTTTATAATTTGCAGCTTTATCTCACTCTAATTTAGTGTCTACATAATCCGGCTCTAGAAGCCAACAAGAGAACCTATGTTTACTTTAGTAGCACCTATGTTCTATAGCACCTACGTTATTTTAGGAGCATGACATTCAATTATAATTTTATTTTGATAGTTTCAAAAAAAACTACCAATAATTTTGTTATCGTTATTAAGGATGGGGTAACGATTGTAAATAATTAACCGGATAAACTAAAGAATATAACACGTCACTGTAATATTACCGTGTAACATAGGTAGTATCAGGGTAAAGGAATAACACCACTTAGTATGGGGATATCTATCGCAAGCTTGCGTACGTAAAGAGAACCAACTCTTTATCCGGATAAAAAGGAAGAGTTTACCCGTTACAACCAACGAATCTTTAAAACAACACTTTTTAAAAGGAAGGGGAAACATTTGAAGTGCATATTATTTGTGTGAATTGTCTGTTGAGAGCCTTGTATGTCAACAAAGCTGTTATGAATTGGTTTGAATCAGATTTAAATAGTTGGACAGGTGACAACTCATACTATCAATGTAAAGTATGGCTTAAAGATAGTCTTCTTCTGCTGTGATACTTGGTGGTGAAATCTTTTCCCTGGCTAATTAACTAATGCATTCTGAAAATACTGTACCTCGCAATGTTTCCTTCTTATTAAAGCTTTTTTCTGACAGTCTTCAATCCCGTTTCTCCTACCTTACTCAAGGGACAGAATAATTGGTTGGTAAAATGTAGACCCTATTTTACGTGTATTTAACATAAGGTTTCAGACTCGATTGTGGGATACATTTGCTAATATAGTGATATGGAAACAAGAAATTAACATTTTAGTAATATTCTCAAGTTTTAGCAGCAGCAAGAATCAAAAAACTACTAAAGTAAATCTGACATATTATGAAATAGAAAGTATATTTTATAGTCATAATGATAAGGTAATCATTAATAATACAAAGAACTTAAGCTGTCACATAATTACAAGTACAGTGATACAAAATATACATTCTTTTAGAGGTTATAGTCGTTGTCTTGATGGAAGCCCGACTAGTTGATCAGATTTATCTCTTCCGACCTTTGCTTATTTTAGATTAAAATTATAAAACCTAAACAAACCATAAACTAATTTACCTCTAACTTGAACACTACCATACTGTTTTATAAGATACAATTATTTAGATATTCACATTTTAAAAAAATTAATTTTGTAAATTTTCTCTCATACACTTTTATATTATTGCAGTTTTAATAAACTCTCTTGGTCCAGTGTGTTTGTAGCAATATCATAAATGAGAATTGTTTATTTGAGGAGAAAAGTAATGAATTAAAATTGTAGTAAAGTAAGATAAATAATTGATTAACAGCTCTATAATATTATGCACGAAAATTAAAAAACTATAGACTTTAAACATACTGTAAGAAACTTAAGTAAAGACGCATTTAAAAGAAAACAAATTTCTCTTTAACGATGCCAATAAATAAGCTAGTTAGGATTTCTGTACTGCATAGTTTTGCCTAAGATTGCAATGAGTAACATCTAGACAATATAAAATTCGAAAGTATAATTGATTTGGTAGAAATTGAAAATAGCATCTGGAGAGTAATGAGGGGCTTAGACGGTCTATAAAGTGAGGGTGTTAAGGGTAACATAACATATTTAGATAATTATTCAGCCCCCAGAATAATTTAAGATACGGATTTTTGGTATTAAAAGTTTCAACATACCAGAGCCGATGCTTATATTATTTTATATATTATTTCGTTATAGAACATGACGAGTATTTTAATCACTACTTAACATTCCCTAATGGTGATATCATTAGAGTTCTTTATTATATATTTTTTTTTGTTCGTAATTCTTATCATGTAAATAAATACCCCATTGTTGTATTAACATCAATATAAAAATAGGCTATTTTAAAGTTTTGATATTTTATTCCAAAAACTATTTCGATTAATATTATTTTACAAAACGCCACTTACATTTCATTTATTTTTGGATATAAACATTTTTTGATTAAGGAATTATTATGTTTTTCACTAATAATAAACCTTAATATAATTTTAAATATGTAAACAATTCAATATTTTAATAGAAATTATTCGGTTTCTCAGTAATAAATAGTTCTTTGCTTTGTCTTAAAAGCAATGAAATAGTTTGGCATTTAGAAAATTTAAAAAGTAAATATCTTTCTTGAAATCTACATAGTTAATTTTAAATAACTTATTTTGTATAAAATAATTCATTGAAAAATTCATTGAACAAACGGTGAATCAAACACATATAACAGGCAGATAAAAACATTTAAAAAAATAAAAATGAGAACGGATCATATTGTCGGGAAAGAATAAGTTGAAAATTTGAAAGATTAATCTTAGAAGAAGACTATTTAAAAAAAAACTATCCGTTTTTTTAAAAGAATAATAATAAAAAAGAACGGGTCAGTCATGTTTTTTATACACTTTACTAGGAAGAAGGCTTTAATTTACTAACCACCTAAATTTCATAAAATTTCAAGGACTTTCACAAGACATACCTTGACCGACGATATAATTTATTCTTACAGTATTTAAAACCATTTCCCTTTTAGAAAATAATCTCCAAAAGGGTTACAGAGATATTTATTGAACATTTACAGTTTTAAAAATATAGCAAATAATTACTGTGGAGAATTTTAAGTTTTTATTTTTTCTAAGCCTGGTAAGTGTATGAACTCATGCAGTTGCAGCCCTTTATAAACAAAAGGACTTTTCAAGATCATAGTTTAAGTGTAAACAAATTATTGTCGGCAAATGAAGAACCTGCTTTTGTCTTCTTTGTTTACTGCAGAAACGTAGTTTACTGCATTGTTTCAGTATTGCCTATCCTACGCCGCTTCGTCCACATACACATACCGTAATTGCAATACACCTCTTACGATATGCAAACGTTTGATACAGTCCGGCTTAATATATTACAAGTGTAAATGAGTTATTCAGAAAAAGCATAAAACAAGAGTGAGGAAGAGAACTCCGACGAAGAAGCCAAGCTAGAGTCCGGTGAATGTTAACGTTTACAGCTTTAATATTGGTTGTAAAGGATATTATTTAGAGTTAGAATGGTCAGCAGCAAGAGTACACAGTTGTAACATTGCGTGTATACAATGGTTCTTGCCCTAGAAATTTCTGTAATAAATGGTTTCATATCCTTACCCTGATACTACCTATGTCGCACGGTAATATAGCAGTTCATCTTTAGTTGATCCGGTTTATTATTTACAATCATTTCACCATGTTTAATAACGATAGACAAATTTTAGGTGGCTTTTTATTGAAACCATTAAAAAAAACGCTCAAATAAAATTATAATTGAATGCCGTGCTACTAACGTAAACATAAGTTCTCTTGTTGGCTTCTAGAGCCGGATTATGTAGACACTAAATTAGAGTGAAATAAAGCAGCAAATTATAAAATACTCTGAAATCATGGAGATATTTACGAGGCGCATAGCTTACGCAAACATTAATTCACGCAACGCTGAGCTTTATTACAGAACTAATTAAGATGTTTCGCGTGCTCAGTGCTCATCCCACGGGCATAGTTGTGGATGTGTCGTGTTGGCTACCTTTGTTAAAAAAATATAATTAAATTTGAAGAGAAAGCGCCATCGTGCAGATGTAAACAAAATATATTTTTCCAAACTCTCCATAGTTTCCTCCAAAACAGAGAAAAAATGTTTTTATAATTACAAATTTTTACCGTTTTATTGCGCAAGAATAGAAAAATAAATTGGCAATACACAGCTGACGAGGTAGTATGTAACAAATATATGTAACATTACGGCAGAAAAGTCATCAGTAAATCTGTTTCTATTTTTATTGGATTATTTTCTCATCAGTAGTAGATATATACAGAGAAAGAAATAAAATTATCAAGATGTAAGAAGCCTATAAAAAACTAAGAAAGACAGAGTGAAAAGGGTAAATACCAACTAGCAAAAAAGTGAAGATGCCAACTAGCAAAAAAGTGAAGATACCAATTAGCAAAAACTTTACCAAGTAACGCGACTATTAATTTGTCGGTGATATTTTACTCGAGCCTAGGGAACTGATTATGAAATAATGTTGGTTAAGAGTGTTAGATAGTAATATTTGTTTAATGTCAGTTTCGTGTGATGAAATACGGTGTTGTAATTTACTAAGGAAAGTTTACGTTATTAATTCAATTACATAGTAAAATTTTGCTATTAAAGGTTGTTAAATGTAGGTCTCTCATCCATACATTTCATAGTACTACAATTATTTTCTCTGCACAACGAAGCAACCGCCCTTGAAACTATTTCTAAGACAATAGAATAATTCATAAGACAGACGAAGTCTATTGTAAGCAGATAAATCATTTTGAAATTGAAAACTTTGAAATGTTTTTTGGATGCGATGTGGAAACATTTCCAACTTTAGAATGATTTACACTATCGACACACAAATTGACATAAATGATGGAGAATATTATTGAATTGACAGAGTATATTTAAGATTACTATGTGGTGCAATATGACTCATTAATCATAATTAATAATTTAAATAATTAAATAACTGAATTATTGCTTTATTTGATTATTCATATAGTTAGATGCAATATATAAGCATGATCATTAGGACTGTTTCTTCATGTTTTTATAAGAAGTAATACGTTAAAATAGTCTTGCCCTTGGGGTTAGCCTTGAGTTGAGTCAGGTAATATTTCGATGTGTTATGCAATAGAATACGTAAAAAAAATACTGATAGCCTGCGTCATCATAAAAAAGTCATCATTTTAGTAATCATGATTATTCAAATTCTATGCTCTTAACTGGCTCCTGGAATACACTGAAATCTAACAGTTTTTAGTTACGTTTTGAAAGGTTGGTCTTTAGTTGTATGATGTAAAATGTATTTCCACTATTCTAGTTACAGGTATATCTAGAGTACAATAATATACGCTGCTACCATCCTCGGTACAGGCAGCTAGAATTTCAGCGATTCTGTATAAATACTATAACGTGTCTATTAACGTTGATGACTATATTGATTCTACTAGGCGATTTTGAATGTTTTCAGAAATCATTTGCTCTAAAGCCTTTTATAATATTAATTTTAATAATTTAATAACATGTTTAAAAAAAATGTAAGTGGGATAATTAAAACAAATTAAAAAACATATATTAATAAGTCAATTAACACTAACATGAAATAAACGAGTGTGTATGTGTGTGTGTTTGTGTGAATAGCGTGTTACTAGAGTCTTTTCCTAACCATTAACTCCTGAAGCATTTTGCTGAGCCGCATTCACACTCACCAACGGACGTTCGAGAAAGAGAAGATGTTATATATTGCTTGGCTTTTAATAAACTGTCCATTTTGTCTTTCTGGGCATAACGCAACAGACTCATATATACCATCCTATCTTATTTATCAATTCCTCAGTCATTCTCTCTGCTACCTTCTTGTATAATAAAACCGAAAACACAAAACCGTCAAGATATTTTATAAGAAATATGGATAAATTATTTAAGGTAAACATGTATTCTAAATTACTGAACGATGTTCTCGCTGGTTTTACTTCAAATTCTTATTTCTTTTGTTCAACATATCACGAGTTTTCTTTTTCTTAATAAGTGTATGTTATTACTCGTTCAACTCTCTAATAGACTAATGCCATGTGCCATGATGATTGTAGAGTATTGTTCATAAACCTCCTCAACTTGTAAATATTACAGACCGAATCATTACCTTACTTGAATAACGTATCGCCTACGTGAAACCGCTTTTCTTGTCTCTTCTAAAACAATGTCAATTACACAAAAGTAATTATTGTACTAATATAAAGTTACATTACGTAAAGATAAAGACTTAGTTGAAGCGAGTTGTGTTGAAGATTGGCTTTAACATCTCTCTAATTGCAATAAAGCATTTAGAAAAGTCTATAAAGTATACTTGGCAATTTACTTCTTTTACAAGACTTCGAACCACTACAACACAGTAAATTATGCACAATAAAAACGCTAATTGCCTTTATATGGATCACGTGATGCAGTTCTAATTACGCTTTGAACGTGTGGTCTGGATCGTTCTTAATTACGGCGGGCACAAAGCGCCCTCAACAATCAACTTTGATGGCACCTACAATTAAAAAGTTTACTCGTAATTATTTCTGCTGACCATCAAAAGTATTTAAAACATTGATTCAAGGATTTTTCGAACACGAAGCTTTGCAATGTATGCACGTCATAAATTTACTACATATTTCAGGTAGATATATATTTTTTGTAGTTTCATTAAAACTTTTAGTATCACCGAAAAGGGAGAAAAATCTTTCTGTGATCACATGATATGTGATTAATTCTTTCTTTATTGTAAAAAGATTCATAGTGATGTAACAACTTAAAGTATCTCTCTTGTACGGCTTTCTTGAGAATCTTCCTCCATTAGGAACGTGATAAGTAAGAGAAGAATCTCTGGTATATTCGACATATTAAAGGTCTTTTATATCTTCAGATATTTGCACAAACTGCTCTAACCAGATAGTTCGTATAAGTATCCAAAGAACTTTGTATACATCAAACTTTAAACCTAACTCTGTACTCTAAACAATATTTTTTTAAATAACCATAGTAACAAACAAAGTTTAGTACAAATCGGTGCCAAAGCAAACTTCCTCAGACGCTACAGAAAACCCACCCTTCACTCTGAGAATGATTGCCTTGGCACCGAAGTGTTCACTAGACGATGGGAAATTACTGTGATTAAAGAGTTTGGGTGTTTATACTATTTTTTATAATCTCAGCAAAGTTTCATCAAGTCAGTGTAAATCACCTTTCAAACTAAATGAAAAACTAGGGAAGGTATAGCGGAGGGAGGAAGAATGTAGAAGCCCTTCCTTTAACATTTTTTGTTAATACTGCTAACAGATTGCGGATACAAATTTAATATTATCATCAGTGGGAGGTAAGGTTTTAATAACAGTATTTAAACATTTTTTATTTCAAATGATTACTCTTCCAAGAAAATCACTGAGAAATGTTTCATTTGTTTCGAATGGTAATAGGCTTGGTTCCTGGCAAGCAAAGTTACGATCATATATTGAACATATCGTTCACAGGCTTGTGTTATTTTAAGTAACCGCCAAAGATTAATTATGCTATATAATCATTTTAATACTTGGTAATTCCCTGTTTCATATTAAGGTTGTTTTTGTATTGCGTTTATTCTGTGTTCTTTTTCCGTCATTCCAAAATTATGTAGGAATAATGTATATATATATATATATATATATATATATATATATATACAGCAAAGATTTAACGTATCCAGTTTATTTTAAAGCATGTTTAAAGAATAAAACATTGTCCTAACCACGTTTCAATGTTAGTAGGTGAAATTTTGTCACCAGCTTTGTAAAGCTTCATTGTAAACTAATCATCATTTTATAAAGGATAAGTTTACAATATATGTAATCATTATTTCACCTGTGACGTCAAATTATATTAACATGATCAACCGTCAGCTGCCAATTCCAGGTAAGTTTATTATATATAATACTTCAAAATTAATCAAAGGAATTATCTCTTTGAAGTTATTTACACCACTCATGACCCAGAAAGAGTTCAAAGGAGGTGTACATCCTTGTTTCGGAGTCAGTTTTGATTTTTAACCTATTTATCGTTGGTTTTAATACACAACTTATATATATATATATATATATATATATATATATATATATATATATATATATATATATATATATATATATATATGTGTGTGTGTGTGTGTGTGTGTATAGCCTTCTAAAGAGTTCGAAAATGAGGGTACTGTATTTATTAACCTCTCGGAATTCGACTAGTAAATATACCAACTTAGGTTCTTATTTAAACACCTTAAAGTGCAAGTGATACATATACATAAACACACACACACACACACACACACACACACACACACACACACACACACGCTCGTGCCCCCACGCACACAAACACACATACGGGCGCGCGTGCATGTATGTGTGTATCTTACACAATAATGTATATGCAAAAGAATCTTACTTGGTATGTATGCCAGTTAACTTGCGAAGACGTATTATGTTGTCTTCATTATCGAGGACCAACTGAAACTGAGTACTTCTGTACATTGTCAGGTGTATGAGATTTCCGTTTTCACGGAATATAGCCCACGTGTGCTTTTCTATTTTCAGTTTCACTGCACTATGGGAGGGTTTCTACTTTGTTTTGGGGTTAACTTTGTTGATTAAGTTAAACAATTGATCGTTTTTTAAACTTTATTTATATTTGTTATTTTATGATATTATTGTTGTGTTTATAAATTTGTAGTTGTTTCCAGATTGTCATTTTGAGACCTTTGTGTACTTTTTTAGAATGATCAATATTGTCTAATGTGGGAATGTAATGTTGTTTTTGATGGCGTGTGGGGCTATGTGTGAATTGTAAATGTTTGGTTTAATGTATGTTTCAAGTGCTCCTCTTATCTGTCTTTTAATTTTCTCTTTGTTTGACCGATGTTTAATATGTTACACTGGGCATTGGATTTTTATATATTCCGTTATTAAGTGTGGGGGATATTTTTTCGAGTTGGTTTATTATATTGATTAAGTTTCCTGTATTTTGGAAGTTATTCTAATATTATTTTTTAGTGTTTTAGTTATTCCTCTTATGCTCTATCCTGAGTATTTGAACCTGGGCCATTTTTTTGTTGTTTACGGTTCGTGTTTAGCTTGTTTTAATTTATTTATAATTTTAAATTCTAATTTATGTATAGTTTTTTATTCTATTCATTTTTTTAAGGCTATTTGATATACGAGTATTATTCGTTTTCCTTTGGGATTGTTTAAATTTTGTTGTGATAGTTTTAGCATTATGTATAAAAGTGGGTTGTAGGCAGCCATTTTATGTTGTGGGGGGCAGTTAGAATGAGTATGCATTGTATGAATGGTTTGTGTAGGATTCCTAAATATAGGGTATTCAATTTTATTTGTATTTCTCGTTATTGTTAGGTCCAGGTTGTTATTTTATTTTTAATATCTATTTCCATAGTGAATTTTATTTTAGGGTGTAAGTTGTTGATTTCATTTAGGATAATAATTTTATATATTGCTTCATTTTGGGAGATGTATATAATACATCGGCGATAATTCGTATCCAATGTTCATTGAGGTCGTATTTTACAGAAAACTATTGAAAGACATTGTAAAAACATGAAAATAAGCAGTTATATATATATATATATATATATCAAATGAAAAAGATGCTACAAAATCAATTTCCCAACTGAAAAGTAGTTACGTTCTAAAGCCTGGACTTTCTTTTCTCAAAAGAAATATAGATAGCCTGGGAAGATAGAGGGTGGCTGGCCTCTTTCAACTTCTCGATATTCAATTATTTTACAATCTACCTCATTTCCGTTGAATCTATAAAAAATATATTCCAGTGAAGTTCTTCTTCGCTCCATTTCGGGTCATCTTTAAATGAAAAATTAGGAATGAATGTTTAGTACCTACCATGTTTCTGTTAGCTGGTCGTCATCACATAATTTTAATAGCGTTAGAACATAGACAGAGGAAACGTAATTAAAGAGACAGAATTCCAACATACAATTGCTGTGGTAATCACCACATCAGTAGAATAAAGTCAACAATTGCCGAACTACATCTTTGTCGTAACATAAAATTCACTTACTTATTATAAATTAATAACTATTTTGTCTTAACTGCCGTTCTTTCGCATTATGAATATCAGGAGACTTACTTTTTGAACGTTTTTTTATTACTTTTCGTCAGTTCCACTATTCGTCTCCCTTTCAATAGAAATCTCTATAAAATATTTCGTTTTCCAAAATTCTTTACTACAACGTAATTGCTCTATCTATTACCTAATCCTTAACCATTGTCACTTTCAAGGCTAATAACGGATATTTAAAGGGAATAACATTCGGTATGGTAATATACAACAGATTACGAGAGAAGGTCCTCTTACAAAGAACCCACTTAAAACAGGAATTTTAACACCAGTGACTGTGAGGTAGTTGATTAGCTGAAATTCTATCCAGCTACCGATTTTTTGAAAGACCGATTCATTCTTGGCCCTTTTACTTAAGCACTAATAGGACTATAAACAACATCTTTTTCGGACACATCAGAAAATCGTGTATTATTCAACACGGGAAAATAATAGTTCACATTTCATCACACCTTCTTTTTTTCGGCTGAAATGGAACCAAAACCTTGTCCGTTTACTGGAAGTTTAACCCTTATATTATTATTAACATCAAAATATTACCTATTAATAGATCTTTTTACTATCAAATTCCTGTTTTATTGACCGCATAAATTGGCAACCCCTAAACGTGTGCTTTTGTAATCCACACAAATCGATTCCTTGTCTACTTCTGGATCAGTTTCGTCGTGACAACAAATAAATGCTCAATCACGCCTATTGTGAACAGTGCTGCCTTTGTTAGGTGTAGATTATGTATTGTTGTAATAACTAGCCTAAAATGGAAGAACTTTTTCTATGTGGTAATATTTTATACTGGTATTAGAAACATTATGAAGTTACAGTATTTTAGTTTCGACTACAAAGGCGATTATGTTTAGACTTTTATTTATATTATTTTAAACTATTTTTCCTAAATTATTATTAAGATAGATCATGGAACTCTATTAAACGTAAATAATAAGATAGTGAAAATTAGTGTTACAACTACTTGATAAAAATATTGGAGTGAAAGGAAAGGTCTAAAATTTACTTGAGATAGAAGATAGTTTTTTACATGGTTATCTTTATTTTATATATGTATAATTTTCTTTCAAGTACACTTTTTAAAACCGTCATTTTTTTGAGAAAACAAATGCTTTTATCACAATTTTTTCTATGGTCGTAACAAAAAGGGCACATTTATTTTTTACTCCTCCATTTTTTCTTAGCTATTTCTCTCACGACCAACTGCCAGAGAAGAATTGGTTTCTGATAATTGGTGGACTACTGTCCGGACTATAGAAGGAATACTTTCATGTATGTGATTTTGCTGTTTGTTTATCTGCTTTTTTTACTTTTACATTTATCCGAGTTTCTAAAAGCTTTTAACCATAAGATTGCAGACAAATAAATCTCTTCTTGCAGTAATATAAAGTTTTAGGTATCAATAACCTTTTAGTTATACAAAACATGTTATTATTTCGTTAGGGCAAGGCTATTAGTCCATTCCCTTATGGTTTATGCAAAGTTGATATTTTTGGCAGACAAACAAAATTTAATTATTTTAAGTTTCCACAAAATTGAAAATTAAACGCAACCTATGTAAAAATAACTTTACGTATAGCAATTAAGCTTCACAAAGCTGGTGACAGAATTTCAAAGAAGTAACAACTACGTACACTGAAACGTTGTTTTGTTAAGGTTTAAATCTGTAAACATGCTTTAAAATAAACTAGATACGTAAAATCTTTGCTGTATATATATATATATATATATATATATATATATATATATAAATTTAATGGTAACAGCAACGTCATTTTCACAGCAAATGGTCTATAGAATCAAATTCTAAAGTCATACTGGATGATCTATAATAATTCGGTATATAATAAATATGTATATATATCAATATATATATAATACGGAATAAAATGGAATACAATGCAAGAATAATATTTTTATAATATGTAATTATACTTTTTAACTATTCCTAATATATGTTTATTGTTTGGTATTTTAAACATAATTATTCCTACATAATTTTCGAATTACGGAAAAAAAGAGAGATTAAATGCAAACACAAAAAAACAACCTTAATATGAAACAGGGGATTAACATGTATTAAAACGATTATATAGGATAATTAATCTTGGGTGGTTACCTAAAATAACACAAGCCTGTGAACGACATGTTCAAAGATATGAAGTAACATACATTAGAATTTTATAAACACCTTCCTGTGTAAAATGCTGTAAAAAAAATTGGAAGCAGCCAATGGGCATGCATTAAATGCCATTTCACTTCACCCACCAAAACAATAAAGTTAGTGCAAACTCAGTCAGCCCTTAATATCAATAATACAATGATTGGCGGTAAATAAATTCTAAATTTGTTATATAACATTTGTATTTATTAAATTTTCAACTTCTAGTAAAGTGTGTTTAATACTACATTTTCTTACTATCAATTACTTTAACTAGCTTAAAATTAAATTAATTAAATAAAGTATTCATTTCTCTCAGCCAGTGTCACTACCTCCACTTACGACGTTACTGTTGTATATTTTGCGTATTTTGTTTGTCATTACGAACCGATTGTGTTATATATTATATGAGAATAATTTTAAGGGTGAATCTGACACATTTAAAAGGCGATCTCAACTAAATTGATTTAAATAAAGTATCTTTGAGTTTAAGTATTTTTAACATTGAGCAAAAGTGTAATTTTAGGTGCATTATTTTATTTTTAACTACAATAAATATATTTTACTAAAATCTCTAATGAGTATATTCTTTAAACAAAGTATTCAATTCTGTCGGCCGGTATATAGTTAGTATCACTACAACAGTGATAACGTCCCGTTCGTTGAGTGTCTATCTAACCTCTTCTTTGAAATACGTACATTCTGTAAAGAAGACGTTTACCACTTTCAGATTTGTTTAACACTTTCTATTGCCCTATTTAAGTGGGTAAGACTGGACCATCACTTGGGCGTTGATTCTCTAGAATATTTAATTTATCAACAGCTGAATCGGAATAGGTAATGTCAGGTGCTGTTGATATCAAAGAGTTACTACTTGTTTTAAGGAAAAGGTAGAACAATGCATTCGACATCTGTATATCAAACCAAACATGAAATTGAGAATGAGAGTTGCCTAACCGCATAATCTGCAATTCTGTTGAAAATAAAGTAATATGATTGCACATATTCATGTTTAATAAATATTTGTAATATATATATATATATATATATATATATATATATATATATGTATTACTTTGACATTTTGAAAATGATTATTTACAATAACTAAGACCATTAAAGCGCTCTAATTACATAAACTTTTAAATTGTATTCCTATACCTTTGGTCATTGACAAATCATTGCCCACATTTTCTCATTTAGTTCCGTTGCTTCTGTTGGTCAATATAAACACTTAACGATATACATGTCCCGCACGCGATCCTAGGTAGCAGCACGTGTATTTATATGAAAGCGGGAATCGATTGTCATAATTCATTCCATAATGAGGTCACTAGGCAGACTTATATTTTGATTTTTACGGTTACTCTTTCTCAATAAAAATGTCACGTGGTCCTCCAGTTACGTCCTCGAGCACATCCTTGAGCATTACTTGTTCCTTAAGCCTCCCTCTATTTTAAGCCTATAGTCTAGTGTTTATAATTAATGTTTCACCTTCTTTCGTTCACTTTGGAGTAATCCCATCTTAGGGTTTTTCCGGAAAATTGTGTGCATACGTACATGTATAGTTTGATAGTAACTAATCTCTAAGCTAGTTATAAATTTGAAAGTTATATTATAAATTTTAATCAAATTCATTTTTGTTCTTAACCAAGGAACATTTTAAAATTCGGTTGTTATCTAAACGATGGCTTTGGCCTTATGTATGACCTTATAAAAATATGCTACTTAAAATAATTGTTTTTCATTTGTTGTTTCAGTTTATAATATCTAATTTTGTAATCAACTTTGTTTGCTGAATACTCTTGCAAATAACTGATTACCCTCAATAAAGGTAAAAATTCATAAATAAAGATATCTTTAACAGTAATGAAATAATAAAAGGACATTTGGAGATATTTTCATTAAAATCACTTTATAAAAAGTTTCAGATGCGTCTAAAAATATTTTCATTAAAAAAATAGCAGTCAGCCTTGACATAAGAAATTGACATTTCAATAAAAATAAAACAAAATACATAGTAGTAGCGACGTATGTGGAGCTAGTAAGAGAGAAGGAGATAAACTGGTTCACAAGGTCGTTGCTGGAAAAAGCATTGGATTACTTTCAGGAGAGGAGGAGCTTCTGCAGTACATAGTATAAAATAGCACTGTGGTGCGAATTCTGATTGACTGATATTTTTATGGAAAACGTCAACAAGGCAGCAGCAACAACGCTAGAAAAGGCAAAAACCTGTTACTTTAAACATACAACAAACTGAAGTCTTGAATCACTTTTTCTAGCTCTATTTGTTAAAGAAAATTTCCTTTTGACCTTCATCTAATGGTTTCTTTTCACTTCAGCCGTTTAGTTTAACGGTCCTATTTTCAAATTTTCATGGGACTATCTTGATATTGAAAAGAAAATTACGTTTCTAAAACAAATATGTTTGGTAAGCGTAGTTGCTTGCATTATTAGTTTCTTTATTTGTTTAGCTGCTGAACTAATGCTAGACAACATTCGCAAGTCCGTCAGCGAATTAAGACAGACAATTAATTGTTACACTCCGGTTTCCATCCTATCGACAATTCCAATATCCAGGTGCCTTTAGCTGTTTCTGAATTACCCAATAGTCCATACTATGAATTTGAAGTATATTTTCTATTGCAATATTTATAGTAATCAAATTGTTTTGCCACATTACCTCAGTTTTTATGTGCTTTAATCAATTACATAGAAGTCTTATAGAAACAAATAATACTTGTATTTTATCTTCATTTACTTAAACAATTGAATCCTTTGTATATATAAATAAACAAAATTATAAACTATAAAGTTAATACATTGCAAAGTAAAAAAACTTTATAAAGAACACTTTCGTATGTAAAATACTTAAATATCCATTAGAAATTAGTTTAAAATTTAAAACAATCTAATGTGAACAAACAAATAAATAAACTTAAATTCATAGATAAAAATCTGTAATAAATAAAACGATATGGTTTTAAAACTAGTATAATTTCAATACTTCTTTTGGCGAAGAAAAAAGTGTATTTAATGATCAGATACAAATAAAAAGAACTTGAATTAGAAATAATTAGTAAAGAACAAAATAGTGAGCAGAGAGTTGAACTAGTGTGGGCAACGTGCATTAAATAAAACAGAATAAACAAAATGCATAAAAATAAGATGGTATATGATAACGTTGCATAAGTGCAATTGCGAGTTGAAGTCATCAGAATCGATTAAAGCTAGTTAAGCAACATGTTTGTAGTATGCAAGTATTTGCATTGTATAATCACCGTAATCCTAAGGCAGATGTTCTGGAAATAGTTTCTGCAACGGTATTATAAGACCCTAAGCACATTGCTCTACTTGTTGTAAGGTAATGTTGTAAAGGAATTATTCATCTTCAAATGTAAACGTTCATTAAAGAAACGTGTTTATATCAGTGAGGTAATATAGGGATTTAATTAGTTCTGAATTGTGATAACAAAAATAACTTATGTAATTAATAATAACGAAAAAGATATAGTTACACATTAGCCACTGGTTATTGTTATCGCATTTGTAGGAACCATTTTGATAACAGTAACCGAACTATAACAATAACCGACTTCCTAATCTCAACGTACAGAAGTGCCGAGTTGAACTCACTGTATTACGGTCTCAAGTGTATACTGAACTATATGTAGGCCTAGCATTACACTGAGTCATTTTAATTGTAAAACATTACAGCTACAGTGTAATTGAAGGACATGGAATTAATGAATGATAACTTATCAAATTTTGTAAGTCCAGAACGTTTGAAGTAACTTTTTTTATTTTTTTTATTTTGCTGTCATATAGCGCTTCAGATTTTTTAAACACGGGTTGATTTTTTTAAAAATTAAAATACGTTAAAAATTCATAAAACACTTGAAAACATCAGAATTTATCACAAAGCACTTCGATATTATTTACACTTTCGAATTTATTTACTTTTCCACAAAGTATCCCTCAATATGATATTGTTTGAAATCTTTCAGTAAAATATTTTTGATAAATTGTTCATATTTAATATTTGTCAGCAAGATCATCGGCTTTTGGACACACTATTAGGTCATCAACTCGAGCATCATTTTCTTTGAAATTTTTAAACCATAATTTCAAAGTTTATTCCAAGCCTTAGCGGAACAATTTTTTTTTCTGCCAACACTTTCATTACATTTTATTAGTGACAAGGGTGAGTCTTTGTTTTTTTACATTTTTTAAAAAGTTTGAGAAACGTCAAGTGGAGAAGCATTGTTTTTTTTTGTTCGCTTTGGTAATTTATCGTATCATACTAGAATGTCTTGTTTTCTTAAGACCTAATTCACGTCGTTTCTTTTGAAATTCGGCCACTTTGAAATTTCAAGTGACACCAAACCTCAAAAAACAAATAACAAAAATATCTTCTAAAATTAAATTAAGTAAAATCACACTGAAATAATAAACGTATATGAAAATAAAGAAGTAAACGGTGCAGTATTGTGTAGTACGGCGCAGAAGTCGTGTACAAATGACATACTAAGAACTAGATGGACTAACAACTTACTGTACACTTTATGAAACCTACAAGGCGTGTTTGAGTAAAGTCACACACGATATGAATGGCATATGAATATTGAATCACGTGTACAACGTCGATAACAGGATTTACGATCGACTGAGGTTTTCCTTCACCATATTGCCTAACTGTTTTCTAGGAAGTTACATTTTTGTTTTATCTGTGTTACTCAACACATATTTTATTGCATGAAAAATTAAATGATGTCAACAGACGAAGATATATTTACAATAAGATGCTTGTTTCCGTGTCTTTAATTAAGTGAAATAATATTAATACCAGGATTTTTAAATTAGGCGTAATCATATTAAACATAAGGCGGTTACTGTAATGGCTTTATTGGGTATTAAGGGTGTCCTTTATGCCCGATTCTTCATGGTGTATTTTTTGTTTAAATTGTATTTATTACCTAAAATAAGTAGATATTTAGAAGATCAAAACTAAATGATTTCAAAAGATCATTGGTTACTAGATTTTTTTTATATTTGGTTCAGCAGCGAATTTATATTTATAAAGGTTTCTTGATATAATCATCTTGAATTCACTGATTAAACTAGTTTTACACTACTTAACTAAGTGAATACGTAATTGCTTACTTGCTGACGCGTTTCAAAACGATCGTTCCTTTTTCGAAGCTAACCTTCTACTGTAGTGGAAGTTTAGCGTCGAAAAAGGAACGATCGTTTTGAAACGCGTCAGCAAGTAAGCAATTACGTATTCACTTAGTTAAGTAGTGTAAAATTAGTTTATATTTATAAGATAGATTTATTAGAAACAATACTTGGAGTGTTTAATAGTCAATCATTATTTCCATGGTTTAGTAACGAAATTGTATTTAGGAGTACTAATTAGTGGTCCCTTACTAGGTGTGATAATTGTGGACTCATTGATAGAAAGGCTGATCAATAAGTTGGCTAATAGTAATTGAAGCAAAATTAATAAGTACTTTTAAAGGTTTGCCCATTAGTGGCTTTATTGCCTGGGACTTTATGTAGTGGTGATTTTAGTCCGTGTGAGTAATTATTAACATTAAATAGCGAGTGTCTCAGGAAAAGTAGAATTAGTGGTTGCTATTTGAAGGGGTAATTTTGTCGCAAGAATTATTATTAGGCTACCTAATATAACTACTAAATCCCTTATCAGATGCTCTAATTATGTATTCTTTTTAGAATCTAAATATTGGGTAGAAAACGATTTTACTTCTACCCACCTATTTATATTAGATGGTAATTAGTGGGTTGTTTACTAAGCATGATGCGAGTAAAATAGTGGTAGTATTTTGAAATGGGTAGTATCGGGGAAATAACTAGAACGCTAATTAGATTTAACCATTACAATGGGAGTTTCTTAGTAATTTCCATACAAGGAGTGCTTATTACTAAGCTCTTACCAGGAGTACAATTTGCGGTGGGCTCGTTAATGGGCTTATTACCACGGTATTAATTACAGGACCTTTCCTTGCAAGTTCTAATTGTCGCTTCATTAAACCAGTGTTCATAAGAGGGTCGCATTTGCCGCGCTACTACTAGATGCTATTCTATGTGTACTAATTAATATGTGCATTACTAGGAGGGATAAATAGTAGAAGATGTACTAATAAGATTTTTAAAAGACTATCCTCTCTCAGTGCTACATATAAAAAGTGTTTCTTTAGAAAGAGGTTTTATTTGTATGTACATTACTAAAAGTTGTAATTAGTGAGATAAGTATCTAATAATCTTTCTTAAATATTAGTGGGATTATCATTGGAAAATCTATCAGATAATTAAGTATGTTCATTGGTGAATTGTTTTTGTAATTTTACAGTATTGTATTCATCACTAGTAGGTTAGTAACTTGTTTGAGTAAAATTGAGTTTATTAATAAATTAAGTACTCGTTGAATAATATATAGTATATTAAGTACATAATTGGGAGTGGTAATTATGTGTTTACTTGAAACGTGGATCCTTTACTAGTATTGGGCGTCAATTACTGCGCTAGTTCGTTTAGATTAAAAGTAAACTAGTGGATCGTTGAATTATGGAGCTTCAACTATTGCATTGCTATAAGTGCTAATTATTAGTGATATCAATAAGGAGCGATTCATTACTAGGTTCAACAGTAGCATTCAATCAATAACAATCATAATTGTTATTAGTGGATATGTAATTATAAAATGTTCAGTAATAAGTTTAGCAATGGAAGAATAATTGATGAGTTTTTTTACCGTGAGTCCTAATTATTAGACAATTTACCAAAAAGATTGTCAGAAGTTATAAATATTGGGTCATTAGCTAAGATTATTGATTAAGGAGTTCAGTGGGGGTTTAGTAGTAGAAGATTTTTCCTATGAACGGAATCAGTTGATCATTAAGGTAGGGTTTATTGGTTTTTCGATTATTAGTGGAGGTTTGGTTATTATGGTTATTAATAGAAGCATATTATTATTATTATTATTAATATTTGTTGGTTTTTACAAGAAGTGCTAATTATTAGGTTCGTGGAAAAGAGTACTCTTCATTAATCGCATTATTACAAGATGTGAAAAGGTTAAGTAATTTTGTTACGAGTCATTACTAGTGAATGAATTATCTTTTCATTAGGTACTGAAAGAATATTTTTATGGTATTTCAAAGTAAGGTTAGTTAGTAGTTTTATTACAATGAATGAATAATAATGAGTGAATTTATTATTAATGAGTGAACAAACCAAGCTCATAAAGCAGAAACGAATGTAAATTTATAGTGTAACGAATTTGCAGATATGATGAAGAAACGGTTAGAAATGCGATGCATGCAAAAGATGTTAGGTAGCATTTACGTAAGCCTTTGCAGGGGGAAAAATCTTTTGCTTGTTGAAAACAGGAGTTTATTTAGTTAGGATTGAAATTGTTGGGGTAAACATACCCAGTATATATATATAAATACCTTTAAGTGCCAGTCCTGGCCAAATTATTCCAAATATAATTATAAATAAAGTGAATTAACAAATGAACGAAGGTTTGTTTTAACTTGAGAAATGACAACATTGGTCCCCCCTTGATCATCATTTGGTAAGTACGCGAGAGCAATAGGGGATCAGTGAGTTGATTCCATTCCGTGACAATATCAATCGACGTTTTACAAGACGAGAGTAAAACTGTGCTAGACATACTGTACCACCGCTTGTAGAAAACGTCACGAAATTGTTGTTTAGCATAGTAGACATTGCGTGTGAGCCAGCGAAAATATTGTCGAACACTGGAAAATGTGTAACGCCATTGATTTTTTGAAGGAAAGATGCGCTCAAGAAGTTCGTGATTTGGTCATTGAGGGCGATGAGGACCAGTATTTAGGAGGATTAAATTGAGACTATCTTTTATCTCAAATGTAATGTTTTAAGAAAGAATGTATATATGTAATAATGTAGGAACAAGTGATAAGCTATGTGCTTTTATTATGAAGATATTTTAAGGTTGTATATGTACTTCCAGATTAGCAAGGTAAAAACGTTTTTTTAAAATTGTATGGGTGGATGTTAATGACATTTTTTTAATAAGTTCATTTCTTCTTTGAATGCATGATAAACCTATAATCTCACAGCAAAAGACTTACCCTTTCGCTTTATATCAATCAACAAGTTTTTTCCAAAAGTTATAAATGAAATATTTTTTTTATATATTAGATAGACTAATAATATAAATTTGTAGCCCCAGTATTCATACGAAACAAATAACATTTCGAGGACCAGCCATATGTTGGCTGGTATGTAACCATATTATGGCTGGGTAATAAGCTGAGTCGTTTAAAGTTTTATGTTCGGGTACATGATTTGTTTCATATGATTATTTTTCGTAATTTTTCAAGTACTGGGATTTGTTATATAATATGTAACATACAGATAAATTTTTCGTTCTGCTAATTTACATACACATATAATAAAAGATTTATTACTAGGTAAAAAAATAACATTGTTGATTTTATTTTAAAATTATCAGTATATATATATATATATATATATATATATATATATATATATATATATATATGTAAAAATCTTCGTTATTGTGGCAGTTATCGTAACTAAGTCACTGATAACAGAGTACTGTGGCGATAACACCAAAATTAGAAATTAAGTGGACGTAAATGCATAGTGTAAGTTTTTCCAGGTGTTTTGAAGAAATGGTTAGCTAAGTGAGGAAAACAAAAGATATTACGTAGTACCCAACGGGGTGGGGGCAATCATATGTTGCTTCTTTATGTCTTAAATTTTTTTGGCAAGGGTGGGAATCGATGACGTAATCTTATCCCTTGAAATAGTTTCAAGTCTCCGTGCAGAGTCTACCTATTCTAAATATATGTATAATATAAAGTTCAATACTAGTGATTGATATTGACTTATGAAATAAGTACCTGGTCTCCAAAATGGTCCTAAATTAAAAATGTGCAATAGTGAGGTTATTATATTATTCTTTTAGTGGTTCGTTACCCGAAGGGTTTGTTATTGTGTTCAGTATCATTTCTAACCATGAAATCACTAACTGCAGCCCTAATGAACGGTCTTTTCATAGCCTATGTAATATCGTTTAAGTAATAGCAGTATTAATCTATTTATAACTGAAAGCGTGATTGTTTGAGTTGTTAATAGTAGGAATGACTAGATACATTTGCGCACCTTTGAATAGACAACTCAACAAGTTAAAATCTGAATACAACAAAAAAGAAGCAAAGAGCATTCAAGCCTATAATAGCGTCAGCGGTAAACCTCCAGTAAACCTCTCAACAGTAATCCTCATGTTTTCCAACTCTAGTTTATATAATTGTTTAGTTTGAATAATTTTTGGGGACAATTTTACCCCCAATATTTTCTCAGTTTTATAGAATACTTTTATATGAGATTGTACAAGTTGAAAAAAAATACTTTACATTATTATTTAAAAAAATTATAGTGATTAAGTATGCTGTAGTAACGATAGTGTTTTAAAACCTTGGCTTGCATATGTATAAGATTAAAAAAATGTAAGAATTGGTGTCTCTTTTATGTAAACATAAAAAAAGATTAGAATCCAAGCCTGTAGATTAGCTACGGATACAATACTACAAAATTACTACTCTCGGAGAGGTACTTCCTTTAAAGCATAAAAATTAGTATAACATTGTCAAAATTAGCGCAAATGAGAGTTTTTGCAGGTTTCGGTTAATCGTTTCAGTACAATTTTCAATCCAGTTTAATTCTCGATAAATTATTCATATGTTTTACGCAATATTTAGCCATCATTCACTCCACTACCGTGTCCATTAAATCAAGGCGTGAGGCTATTTTCCGCGGCTGTTATTGGTATGTCTAAATCAAGGAGTGACCCACTTTGCAGGTGCTGCTAACAATGTGATAAAATCAAGGTTTAGCGCAGTCTGCGGCGGCTGGGATTGATATGTCTAAATCAAGGAGTGACCCACTTTGCAGCCACTGCTAACTATGTGATAAAATCAAGGATTAGCGCAGTCTGCGGAAGCTGGGATTGATATTACTAAATCAAAACCTTACTCACTTTGCAGTTACTGCTAATGATGTGACTGAATCAAGGTTTCACAAAACTTACCGCCCCTGATATGGATACGTATAATTAGTTGCTAATGGTTTTAAATGGCGGCTAATGGTATCATCTAAGCGTAGCACATTTTTAAGCAGGTGCCATTGATAAGACTAAGTCAGCCGCAGTATGACTCACTTTGTATAAATCGGGGCTCAAATAATTTTGCGTTTGTTCTTAATGTTATGACTAAATCAAGCCATCGCGCATTTTCCAGTGGTTGCTGTTGATATGATTAACTTTCCAGTCATTACTAAATATATATATATATATATATATATATATATATATATATATATTTAAATCGAGGTGGAAATCACTTTGTGGCGTGTACTAATGATATGACTAAATTAGGACATCGTGCTATTTGGCGTGGCTGTTATTGATGTGACTAAATTAAGGGCATCGTGCTATTTGGCGTGGCTGTTATTGTTATGACTAAGTTAAGGGCATCGTGCTATTTGGCGTGGCTGTTATTGATGTGACTAAATTAGGACATCGTACTATTTGGCGTGGCTGATATTGATATGACGAAATTAGGACATCGTACTATTTGGCGTGCCTGTTATTGATGTGACTAAGTTAGAACATCGTACTATTTGGCGTGCCTGTTATTGATATGACTAAATTAAGGGCATCGTGCTATTTGGCGTGGCTGTTATTGATATGACTAAATTAATGGCATCGTGCTATGTGGCGTGGCTGTTATTGATGTGACTAAATTAGGACATCGTACTATTTGGCGTGGCTGATATTGATATGACTAAATTAGGACATCGTACTATTTGGCGTGGCTGTTATTGATGTGACTAAATTAAGGGCATCGTGCTATGTGGCCTGGCAGTTATTGATATGACTAAATTAAGGGTATCATGAGATTTGGCGTGGCTGTTATTGTTATGACTAAATTGAGGGCATCGTGAGATTTGGCGTGGCTGTTATTGATGTTACTAAATTAAGGGCATCGTGCTATGTGGCCTGGCAGTTATTGATATGACTAAATTAAGGGTATCATGAGATTTGGGGAGGCTGTTATTGTTATGACTAAATTAAGGGCATCGTGAGATTTGGCGTGGCTGTTATTGTTATGACTAAATTAAGGGCATCGTGCTATTTGGCGTGGCTGTTATTGATATGACTAAATTAAGGGCATCATGAGACTTGGCGTGGTTGTTATTGATATTACTAAATTAAGGGCATCGTGCTATTTGGTGTGACTGTTATTGATATGACTAAATTAAGGGCTTCGTGCTATGTGGCGTGGCTGTTATTAATATGACTAAATTAAGTGCATCATGAGATTTGGCGAGGCTGTTATTGATATGACTAAATTAAGGGCTTGGCCCACTTTACAGCTATTCTTAATTATGTGATTAAATAAAAGCGTAGCGCAGTCTGCTGTGGCTGTGATTGATATGTTTAATTAAAACCCTGACTCACTTTTCAGTTGCTGCTAATTATAAGATTAAATCAAGGCGTGAATCACTTTGCAGTGGCTGCTAACAGTGTGACTGAATCAAGGTGTGACTCACTTTGCGGCAACTGTAAATGATATGAATAAGGGGAGGCATAGTGCAATATTCATCAGCTCTTATTAAAATGACTTAATCAAAACGTGACTCATTTTTCACCTTTTTTCTAATGACTAAATTGAGGCGTGATTGACTTTGTAGCGGCTGCTAATAATATGACTAAATAAAAGGATCTCTCACTTTTCGGAGGCAGCTAATATATGACTTAATAAAGGTGTGATTCACTTTGCGGTGGCTGTTAACCATATAATAAAATCAAGGCGTGACTAATTTGTAGCATCTGCTAGTGAAATGACCAAGGGTAACCCACTTTGTGGCGGATGTTATTGCTATGACTAAACCAAAGTGTGAGTAACTTAATTATGTGTAATATACTTAGAGCCGGAAAGAAGGACTCACACACTAATACAATTCTTATTGAGAATATATTCTTATAGTTATGGAAAGTAAGAATTTTAAACGTAAAAAATAAATTGTTTTAGAGTTAAAAAGTAAAGTAAAGAATAACAGATGCCTAATCTTTGAAAATTATCTTTCATGTATTACTTTATCAATTTCTTTTTCGTCTGGAGAATCAGACCTATTGAATTATATTGGCTAATAGAATAGGCTATTATAATATTCTTTTTAAGGAGACAAGGCGGTCGTCATTTGTAGAAGAGGGTACCTGCATCTGTTGGAGTAACAGATAAGAGTCTATCGGGTACCCTTAGTGGGTACTTGATCCGATGGAAGTGACTATGGATAATCTGTGTATATTAAGACCTTTCTAATCAGTAATCTTAGCCTAAGATAGATGAGAATTTTATATTTATAATTGTGTCTTTGGTTTTTAGCGCACTCATCAAGTAAGAAAGGATTTTGCAAACTTATTAAGTTGAATGGTAAAAATCAATTTAAAAATCAACAGTGAGCGTAAAATACAAAATTTAAAACTAGAAACGTTTGTTCCATAACGTAAGTGAAAACTAAGAAAGAATTTCATACAAATTTTATTTCAAATGCTCAAACTCGAATGTTTATAGATAAATGTTTTGAAGTGGATTTGTTATACTTCTGCACAATTTTTTTAAAAACAGGTTGTAGGTTAATACAAATGAAACATCCAATTATAATCAGTATTTAGTAACGCTTTAATTACTAATAGAAATGAATGTTTAATAATGTACCATTTTTATTACTAAGTTTTTTTGTAAATAGCATATTATTTCTTCTAATATTATGCTTTGCCTTAACAATTAATAACTTGTTACTACAGTGTTAAGAATTTGCAGGGGTATATTTAACAGAAAACAGTTTATCTCAAGGGAAATTTTATGAGGCTCCTCTAGAATTAGTCCACCTTCAGATTAATTTTAAATTAAAAATAGATATAACTAGAAAAACTATGTACTTGATAAACAAAATTCACCAACAGTTTTAAATCATTTTCTTATGTTTGGAAGTCAGTTAAAAATACTAACTTCAACGTAGGATTACGTTAATATTACAAATAAAAAGGATAAAAAATATTGTTCACAAAATTATATGGTGTAAGGAATATTAAACATATATATACTACTACATATATACATACACAAACAGACACACACACACACACACACATATATATATATATATATATATATATCACTTTCACTTATGTACTTAAACAAGAATCTTACTTGGTATTTATGCGAGTACTTTCAAAGACTGGTTTTGTCTCCATCCTCGGGCATACTGAATGCAGCAGTCAGTATGGCCGAGGATGGAGACAAAACCAGTCTTTGAAAGTACTCGCATAAATACCAAGTAAGATTCTTGTTTAAGTACTTAGGTGAAAGTGATAAGTGTATACAAGAAAACAGTGTTGCATAATCTACAAATATATAAATACATATATTATATATGATATATCATATATATATATATATATATATATATATATATATATATATATATATATATATATATATATGATGATGAATAGTTAATATTTGGAGTACATCCGTTCATTCTGCAGTCCATAAATTCACAGTCCCGACGTTTCGCTAGAATCTCTTCCAGCATTGACGAGGTGAACCCAACAACAGTAGACGAGCGAGACAGTTGACTCGCTCTTCTACTGTTGTTGGGTTCACCTCGTCAATGCTGGATGAGATTCTAGCGAAACGTCGGAACTGCGAATTTATGGACTGCAGAATGAACGGATGTACTCCAGATAGTAACTATTCATCATATTTTCCATCCCTGAAGGAATACGTATCAGCATATATAAATATATATATATATATATATATATATATATATATATATATATATATATATTTTTTTTTTTTTTTTTTTTTTTTTTAAATAAAGTTTGAGGCTAAATAATCAATTCAGCTTATATATAAAAAAAAAAAAAATTAGTCGGAAGAAGTATTAGGCCAAAGCGACAAAGATAGTTCCTAAAATATAAGGACCAGGTTAACCATTGTTCTATTCCTCAGTAGTCATAAAGGGCTGGGGAATCTTTTACAAAAAAGTGTTCAACTATTTTAAGAGAGGATTTTCGAAATTACCTGGTTATAATAATGTACCGTTACGGCAAGTTCTTTGTAGATGGTTATGGGAATACCCAAATTAACTGAAAATATGTGAGGGGGGAGAGATGGGGTTAAAAAAGGAAGTGATCGAGGAGTCTAAGAGGAACTTCAGAGGAGAGTAGATGTATTGGAGGGGGGCAAGTGTTAGTAATGTGAATTAGGGGTTATATTTTTTTAGTAAAACTAAGGGGAATGTAATTTTTGTAATTGTATAATATAAAAGTTAAAAGTGCGAGGTAAATAAATTAATAAAGAATTAGGAAAAGGAGTTATGGGAAAGTGCAGAGAAGCAGTATCAACGGTCAAGACCCAAGGAATCGTCAAACAATAAGTACTTTTTTATTTTTTTCGTGAAATTTATCCGGAGTGCGGATGTTTGTGAGTGGAGCAGATAAGAGAAGGAAGAGATAAGTCTTGTGCTATATGTTTGGACTGGCTTTATTGCAGCTAAGTTTAGATAATAGGTCTAATAATGCAAACTTTATTCGTTGAGTAATGTTATAGACGCATATTGTTCTGCATTAAATTCTGGCGAGCAAATATAAGTTAATTTATAAGTTTTATTTAAAATTAATGAACAATCTTGGACAAATTATGTTTAGTAATAATTTTATATGACCGGACATAGTGCTGATAAAGCACAAACATTTTATTCTGTGACACGGCTAGTAACCGTATATATGCTAGCCTTAGTAATAAGATCCTTATGAATAATTTTCAAGCGCAGCAACGAATGACGGCGACCCAGCCAATCAGTCAAGACCCGACAATGCTTGTGCAGAATACATCTATGACGCAGGCACTTGTGCCGATGAATCAATCAATCGGCCCACATATGTCCCCAGAACAACAGCTCCACGCTCTTCAAGAGCAAGTTAACTTCCTAGTGAGCCAAGTGAAAACACTAGAGAATCAATTAATGCAGGCTAATAATGTAATTGCAACACTGCAAGGGGAAAATCAAAATAAAGACTTCAGCCTACGCGCTGTAAGTACCCAACTAAGTGTGGAACGTAATCCAGCCCAGGTTAAAGAACGCTCCGGGCCCTACTCTCCCTTTAAGTATCCTACATGGGATGAAGAAGAGGAAATGGTAGAAGGAGTAACAGAGTGGATACTTAACGAAAACAGAAAAAGAACCAAGTCTGCCACCCCAAAGAAAAATTACAATAATAAAGACCAAACCCAACAGAAAAAAACCACCAAAGCAGTTAAACCACCACCAGTGATCATCTGCACTGACAGCATATCCTTACTGAACAAAGCCTTTTATGGCATCAACCATAAACTTATGTGCATGAGTGACAATAAAGTGAAAATAAATGTTGATAACAGTGATGAGTATAGAAAAGTGACAGAGATAATGAAACTGGAAGGATTTGAATGGTACTCTTTCGAAAATAAGCAAGAAAGGTGCATTAAAGTGATGGCGAGAAACCTACATGTCTCAACAAGTGAAAACGGTATCAAAAGTGATCTCTTGGATCAGGGATTAGAAATCTGTGATGTTAAGCAAAAATTTAGGGTCACTAGAGATGAAGAAGGTGAGAAGCAATATAAAAATCTTCCTCTCTTCATGCTAACTTTTAGTCCCAGAACTGAAATGAAAAGGATTTATGAAATCAGATACATCTGTAACATGAAGATCTCAATTGAAGCGTTGAGAATAAATAAAATGATTCCTCAGTGCAAGAGATGCCAAGGGTTCGGGCACACACAAAATTTCTGTAACAAAACTCACAGATGTGTTAAATGTGCAGGCAAGCACCCTACTATAGATTGTACGAAACCTAGAAATGTAGAAGCCAAATGTGCTAACTGTGGAAGTAACCACCCGGCCAACTACAGGGGATGTGAAGTACCAATCAAACTCCAACAAATGCGTGAAAAGCTCATCAAAAAACCAGTACACACTGAAACAGCAGGAAACGCAGCAAGGAAACAGAAACTGACAGACCCAAGAACTGCCAAAAACCTGACTTATGCCCAAGCACTGAGCAGCAACAGACAAAGTACAAATGAGCAAAACATCACTACTAATCAAAACACCAACAGCAATGAGGTGCTGAGTATGATGAAAAGCATGATGCAGAAGTTTGAGACCTTAGAGAGATCAAACAGAACGCTATAAAACAAATTAAATGCCCTCGGGAGTAAGATTCCAGCCAATAAAAACAAATCCAAAAAATAAGTATGGATCATACAAACATACGTATTGGTACCTGGAATGCAAACGGCATTCTAAACAGCAAAGAAGAATTCTCACTCTACCTTTATGAAAATAAAATTGACATCTGTTTCATCTCAGAGACTCATCTCTCTAACCAACAATACATTAAAATAAATGGATATAATACCCACCATACCACTCACCCAGACAATCGGGCACATGGAGGAAGTGCAATCTTCATCAAAAACAACCTGAAGTACAATGAGGATCTCAACATTCGAAAAGAGGAAGCTCAGTTGACTGTGTTAAGCAATTCGTCAATGAAACAAAACTTCAAAGTGGGAGCAGTCTACTTCCCCCCGAAACATAACCTAAAAGAAGACGATTACACAATGATAATCCGACATCTAGGAGAGAGATTCGTCCTTGGAGGCGATTTTAACGCCAAACATTCCCAATGGGGTTCCCGATTGGATAATACAAAAGGGAGAGAACTTAAAAATGCAATAGAAAAAACTGGATGTAAAGTACATTCAACTGGGAAACCGACCTACTGGCCTACAGACAGAAACAAGACCCCAGACGTTCTGGATTTTTTCATAACCAGAAAATTTGCGGCAAATTTCATTACCTTGGAGGACAGCTATGACTTGGACTCGGATCACTCATCGATCATCATGACATTGAGCGAAACTATCATCAAAAAGCCAGCGAAACCGACTTTATGCAATAAAACTACGGATTGGGAAAGTTTTAAATTACAACTGGATCAGGGAATTACCCTCGACATTGACCTGTCTACTGGGGATCATCTTGACGAGGCGGTGACAAAATTTACCAGTCTTATTCAACAAGCAGTGTGGGATAACACTAGAACAATTACTCATAAAACACCTGGATACAACTACCCTATGGAAGTAAGAAACCTAGTAAAGAACAAAAGAAGAACCAGGCAAAAATGGCAGCGTACAAGAGATCCCGTCGTTAAAAATCATCTCAATAGAGAATCCCAACAAATCAAAAGATTGATCCACCAACTGAGAGAAGACTCTGCAAACTCCTTCCTCGAGAATCTGTCTGCAGACAAAAACACTAACTATTCCCTCTGGAAAACAACGAGAAGATTGAAAAGGAAAATCCATCATGTGCCACCCATCCTGAAAGAGAACAATGAATGGGCAAGATCGGACCAAGAAAAAGCTAACACGTTTGGAGATCATCTTGAAAACATCTTCAAGCCGAATGAAGCCACGAATGAAGAAGAACTTCACCTAAACACTAATAATCAGTCTACAATTATTAAAAAAGTGACATTAAAAGAGCTTAAACGAGAACTAAAATACAACTTGAACCCGAAGAAAGCACCAGGATACGATTTAATCACAGGACTAGTGCTGAAAAAACTGACAACAAAAGGACTAAAAATGTTTTTATTATTAATTAATGCGTCCCTTAGACTTATGCACGTCCCTGCAACATGGAAAGTGGCGGAGATGATCATGATCCTGAAACCCGGCAAAACAGCAACAGAGGTCAAGTCGTACAGGCCGATATCACTTCTACCCATAATGTCAAAACTCTTTAAAAGCTGCTTCTCAACAGGCTTAAACCTATCATCGTGGAAAAGAACTTACTGCCCGACCTTCAATTTGGATTCAGGCGAGGACACTCTACGGTGGAACAGGTGCATCGACTAATTGACATCATTGAAAAAGCACTGGAAGGTGAGGAGGTCTGCTCGATTGTCTTCCTGGATGTTTCACAAGCCTTCGATAAAGTTTGGCATGAAGGCTTGATTCACAAACTCAACATGTTTCTGCCAGTCCAGTTTGTGAATCTATTGAAATCGTACATATCGAACAGACTGTTTCGAGTAAACCACGAATCTACGTATTCTGACTTCAAGGAAATACAAGCTGGAGTCCCACAAGGCAGCGTATTGGGACCAATCCTGTACTTGCTGTACACCAGTGATCTTCCGCAAACAGCCAACGTCATCACGGCCACTTTCGCAGACGACACAGCAAACGCAGTCACAGCGAAAACCGTTCAAGAATCGACAACACGCTTACAAAGATCAAACGATTCAGTTGAGGCTTGGACCAAGAAATGGCGCATCAAACTCAACGACCAGAAGGCAGTCATTGTGAACTTTACAAACAAGAGGATCCCAAACCCTCAGAGGCTCGAAATGAATGGAAGTGTTATCCCATATCATGATTCAGCTAAATATCTCGGCATGAATCTTGATGCAAAAGCCAAATGGGTCGAGCATGTCAAAATAAAACTCACAGAACTCCAGACTCGCTACAGGCAAATGTATTGGCTACTCGGTCGAAATTCACGGGTATCAATATACAACAAGCTATTGGTATATAACCAAATCCTCAAACCGGTTTGGACGTATGGTATACAGCTTTGGGGCTGTGCCAGCAAATGTCACATACAAGGGATACAACGCTTCCAGAACAAAGTACTAAGAAACATCGCCAACGCTCCTTGGTATGTGCGTAACAGTGACTTGCATTGCGATCTAGGTGTACCCATGGTCGAGGAAGTCAAAAAACAGAACGCCATCAAACACGTAAATCGGCTCACTCAACACGAAAATCCTGAGGCACTGAGACTTCTTGACAACAACCACCTGACAAGACGACTCAAAAGGACAAAACCATTTGAACTCGTTGAACGACAAGAGTGACAACAATGCTCTTCCTCACGCCGGTTGGCTTACAACATCAAACAAGATACAATAGAAATCAATGGATTCTTTGTAATAAAAGCTAAAATCTAATTATCAAATGTAAATTAATGGTTGGTCAGAAATGACCAATTTTAATAAAAATTAAAAAAAAAAAAAAAAAAAATGAAATTTATCCAAAAGAACTTTAAAAACAGTAAATATGGAACAATTTTAAATTCTTTAGCATAAAATAATATTCTAGTTTTTTTCACCATGTTCTAATTTATAAAAAAGACCCATAATAACGACCCCAGAGAAAGAGAAAATAACACTGCCATTATAAACTTTATTGTATTAACCTAAAGCCTCAAGAGGCACCATTGTTTTTTATTGTAATTGTAATATTAATCAAGGAATCAATCTTATCACTAAGTAGTATTAAGTTAAATGAGTATAATGTGTGTTAATCAAGTGTCAAGAATAAATGCGTTATGTTAAAATTAATATTATTATTAATTTGAATCCTAAAGGTGAGAAAAGAGTGTTAAAGTAATATTTTAAAATAACTTAGGTTATTTTATATATATATATATATATATATATATATATATATATATATATATATATATATATATATATATAATATATTTATATATATATTGTGTAAAATCAGCTGTTTCAGAATTAAAGCAATGAGAAAATAGTCTTACGAGATACGAACGGATAAGCGTGTGTAATAGGAAGCTGTAATCCTGCTGAAATCCTCTTATGGTCTACAAGGAATCCTGACGTCACTGCTGACTTTGGAGAAATCTTTTGCGAAATATCAATGGTGAAAATAAAGCTCAAAATGTCTTCCAACATGGTACGTAATAATTTCTGTATAGTACGCCTTTATGGCGCTAACTTCGATTTTATAATGATTTTTCTCCTTTAATTGAAAAAAATTAATTTTAATTAGTATTTATTAAATATTACAATTATAAAATTAAAGTAACATTACCCACGCGTTAACATAGCTGCTGCGCCACATAATCTATAACATAAAATCAGCTGTTTTATGAAATCATGATATTTGAGTCTACATTAAGGGATAACTTACAGCAAATTAGGAGATATTGTCTTTTTCACACTTATTTCCTATTTTTTAAACCTTTAATTAAACAATTTTCACTATAGCACTTTAAAATATTATTAGGTAAGAACTGTAGAAATACTTGAAAAATAGCTTCATTTCTGAAAAAAAACAACATTTTAAGTATGATGTGCTAGTTAATGGTTCAAGCATAGTTTTTGTTACTTTACAATTTATTTGTCTACCACAAATGCAGGTTTTCCGCTGTATAGCGCTTAAAAAATTTGTTCCACCCTCCTCCCTATACACTATATTGGAATAGTGTTAACTAATAGAAGAAATTGAATAAAAGTAATAGAATTCATTGAATTGAGTCTAAAAAGAGGAGCGCAAAAGTCTTGTTGCCAAAATGAGTGTCAGTAGGAATGAGTAAAAACAAACCATTAGAATATGCTACATGGTATGTTTAGGTGAAATAAATACTTGAATAATATTAAAGGAATGAACAGGATCCAGCTTGCATGGAATAAAAAGATAGCAGGCTTTGCAGTCAAAAGTGAAAGACAGTGTGTGGTGTTATGAAGACCAACATAAAGCCATTTAGTAGGGAAAAAGAATCCTGTGGATTGAAATAAGTTTGAATAAATGGTTAAACTATATCTAGTTAGAAGAGAAATTAAAGGTATCACGAAATGGTCCCGAATTGAGTGTCTGTAGGGAATATTAAAAAACCATCAGAACACAATATATTAAAAATTGGGGGAAATGGGGGAATTATGGGGGGAAATTATTAATTAAGGGATTATTAGATGGCCTGCCCGAAAGCAATTAGATAGCAAATAGCAGACAGCATTGGGTAAGGATGTAGGTCTGAACAGAATCCATCTTACATAGTATATGAGGATAGCAGACTGTAGCCAAATTTAAAGGTAGATAGTTTGATTGGAAAGAATAGTCCCAAATTGAAAGGCCAGCAGTAAGGCAATTAGATAGCAAATGGCAGACTGCATTCGGTAAGGATGTAGGTCTGAACAGAATCCAGCTTACATAGAATATGAGGATAGCAGACTAATAGCCAAGTTTAATGGTAGGCGGTATGATTAGAAAGAACAGTCTCAGATAGGAAAATCAGCAGTTAGGCAATTAGATAGCAAAAGGCAAAAACCATGAGATAAGGATCTAGGTCAGGACTGGTTCTTGCTTACATGGAATATGAAGCTAGCAGACAGTAGCCAAATTTGAAGATAGGCGGTATGGTTAGAAAGAATGGTCTCAAATCGGAGTAAAGCAATTAGATAGGAAATGGGTGACAGCATTCGGTAAAGACCTTGGTCTGAACTGAATCCAGGTTACATGGAGTATGAAGCTAGCCAACTTTAGCCAAATTAGTCAAATTCATAGTTGAACTGTATGGATAGAAAGGACAGTGTCAGACTGAAAGTCCAGCAGTATGGATAATCGAAAGCAAAATGCAGACAACAATTGGTAAAGATCTAGGTGTGAACTCCATCCATAGATGGAACATGAAGATAACAGACTGTAGTCAAATATAAAGATGTGCAGTATGATTGGAAAGAACTGTCTCAGATTAGAAATCCAGCAGTAAAACAGATACATAGCAAATGGTATTAGGTAAAGATATAGGTCTGAACTGAATCCAGCTCACATGGGATATGGAGCTGGCAGACTGTAGCCAAATTTAAAGATAGGCAGTGAGATTAGAAAGAACTGTCTCAGATTGGAAGGAAAGCAGTAAGGTAATTAGATAGCAAATGACAGACAACATTAGGTAAGGATCCAGGTCTGAACTGAATCCAGCTTCGATGGAATACGAAGCTAGCAGACTGTAGCCAAATTTTAAGATAGGCAGTATGATTAGAAAGAATAGGCTCAAATTTGAAGGCCAGCAGTAAGGCAATTAGATAGGAATTAGCAGACAGTACTAGGTAAGGATCTAGGTCTGAACTGAATCCAGCTTCGATGAAATATGAAGCTAGCAGACTGTAGCTAAATTTTAAGATAGGCAGTATGATTAGAAATAACAGGTTCAAATTGGAAGGCCAGCAATAAGGCAATCATATAGGAAATGGCAGACACCATTAGGTAAGGATCTAGGTCTGAACTGAATCCAGTTTCGATGGAATATGGAGCAGGCAGACTGTAGCAAAATTTAAAGGTAGGCCGTGAGATTAGAAAGAAAAGTCTAAAGATATTTGGAGTGTAGATCATTAGGTAAGGTTTTAACTGGGTCTGGTTTACATAGAATATAAAGGTAGCAGGCTTTATATGCAAAATGAAAGGGAGTAAATGACATCAGGATATCCAGAAATTACTCATTTACTAGAGAGACGGAACTGGGGAGATGGCACTAGGTGGATGGCATTAGGTAAGTTTCGAGATTTTAACTGGTTTCAGTTTACACGGAATGTACAGTTTGAGGGCTTTTTAGTCAAAATGAGTTGCACTATGTGGATAGCACTAAGCAAGGAACCAGCTTACATGGAATATACAAATAGCAGGTATTTTACTCAAGTTTAAAGATATTAAGTGAGGTTAGAAATACCGGTATGAAGTTAACTATAATGCAGAGGGTTAAGTGGATAGTATCAGGAAAGGATCTAATTCTTAACTGCAGATAGTTTGCATGTAATATATAGCTAGTAGACTTTGTACCCAAAATGACAGGTAGTAAATGAATTCACTTGAAATTAGATAATTGATCTAAGAGAATGCTTAATTGTGTACGTAACCTTTGATTGTAATAATTGTATATCGCTCGCTTAATGATAATAGGTTTTGTAGTTAGGATCAGTAAGATAAAAACGGATATGTTTGGTTTGACGTGCTTATAAAAGTAACAAATAGCTAATGAAATATAGCAACACAACAAAGAGCGAAAATTAGTCGGAATTCTTTTTTATATACAATATTTTCATTTATTATTTTTTTTTCTTATAGTCCAAGTTTAGTGGTTATCTTAAAAAAAAAACATTAAAAGACATCAATTGACCTTTAGTCTCCATTTTTTTATCTGTAACGTATTGAACATAAACAAGATATCTGAATAATTTATAACAGTAATGTGACATTCGAAATATTTAAGAACAAATATATGTACTAGGTAAAAGCAATTGTGGTTTAATAAACCGTAATAATTTTTTAAATTTATTTTGGTGTTCGTTTCAACATTCATAATAATTTATTCCAGCTGTCAAATAAATTTACCTGTCCATACATTTTCACCACATTGAATCCCATGTAAGCCAACTTCATAAACATTGAAAATAAAATTTTCTCTACCAAATGAAAGGCTAAAACCACTCTATATGATTTATAAAATATAGACGTTTTAGATGGATAGTTAAATTTTTAGTTCTAATATCAAATAGATATTTATTCTCAAATGAGTTAATTTAAACCAAGAAAATAAGTAAATTATTATAACAAATTATTAAATTTTATAGGTAGAAAATTGATTTATAGGTTTATACCTAGATTTTATTTCATATTATTGTTCTAATATGGACTAATCTATTTATATTATTGTAATAATATTGTATGTGTCTTTACTCTCTTAAAGTTATTTACAACGTTATCATGTATTCCTTTTGTTACGTTAAATGCAGTACATTACATTTTGTACTAACTAGAGCTAATGATATTGCCTATTTGTAGAAAACAAGGTTATATAAGAATGATAAGAATGATTAGTGTTTCTACAGAATTAACAGAGAGATTTATTATTATTTATGTGATTATGGAAAGAACATATTATAGATTAGTGAGCTAAGTCACCAGAGAAAGTTTGCATTTTAAAATAGGAAATAAAATTTACTATATATTATTTGTATTCGTTCTCGCGAAATCACATTGTCTGACATACATGAGTTTACTAGTCCATAAAAAACAGGCCTTAAATTGTTTCTTTTATGTCATAAATGATTTTTTGTTTGATTTTATGAGTTTCAATACTCGGGTATGTTTGAAAAAGCAGAATATGGTAATATAACTTCTTGTGGCGGAGAATATACTTAAAAAAATTATAATAAATAATAATAATAATAAGTAATAACAAAAATCTAATGAGGGTGAAGGTGCATAATGTGAAGTTGTATTAATTTCAAAATTTTAAAGACAATGCGTAACAGTTTTTCTCAGTACATCGTTACAGCTTTTACACAGGCACTATGCTCTTCAGCCCTCTCTCTCTCTCTTTCGCTAGTGAATTATTAAGAATATTTGCTAAAGTTAGGCATTGACTATATTATCGCTGTCGACTATTTTCTTCAATATTTATAGGTTATTTGGAGGATATGTTAGAATTAAATTTCTTATATATTCAGAAATTTTTATAGTTAAAATTAAGAGATCAAATATAATCTCATACAACAGTTATTTTCGAAATTTAGCGAATGGCATATAAGTTAAATAACAATAGTTACTAATAAGGGAACAATTAATGTAATTTTGTAGCATAGTAACTTGACAAAAACTCCAGCTACATCTAATAAATAGATTAACTAATTTAGGCTAAATTCATACTTTTTACTGGAAGTTAAAATTTTGTCAGGTGTCATATTAATGTAACATATTTTATTATCACAACACGCGAATTACTTACGGTCGTGTAAGTTTTGTTATTTACTTTGTGGAAATAGGCGGTAAAATTATCACGGCATAGCGTAATCAAGATTAATCCCTTATAGGTAATAGTGATCATATAATCAATTGTAATAAAAAATAAATATAATGGATGAGAATACATAGTTACAATAATTAATAAAATATAATTATATAGTAAATCTACAATATGTTGAATTTTTGATTGCTTAACGATCCATACATTCCATTTATATAATTTTGTTAAATTCACTTTTAAATGCTGTTTTTTTTTATTATTTTAACACCGAACACCAAACGCACTACAGTAATTGAATATGAAAACGGTTTCAATAAATTACTTTTCTGTTTGCGTTCCGCAGTCTTGTTTTTCTCACTTTGCTGTTAAGTAAAGTTTTATTTGGCTTATTTTAATTAGAACCATTCGGGTTTTCTCTGAAACCTCACGAGAAAAAAAAATTAAAGCGAGCCTATCGGACCATCTCGAACGATAGGGCCCTACCTCGCACCCCAAGGGAGGGTTTTTTAATTAAGATAACCCTGTAGCAGAGAGCGCACCAAGAAGCGGGAATATCTAGCGGTTTTACTGGAATTTTAATCGGGTTTTTACGTAAAGTAGAGGTTAGCCATTGTTAAAACAGGATCTTGGGTAGTTTTGACTTATTGACGGGTGAACGGGTAAACGTACAAGTGCAATCACACGTTCTTGCTGCTTTCTGTTTTAATCCAGTTCAAATTTAGGGTCAGCTTTATTATGAGATTAACTCTAGAAAATATTAATTTTAAGCTTGGAGGTCGTTAGATTATCAATTATTACTCTTTACTAGGCTTACCATTTTGGTACAACGGTATCACATTAAGCCAATGCTGGTCACATTTTGTAACTGTAGAGGAGATTCGTTATCGCATCATACACAACGTCAACGCTAAATACATAGGACGAATGTATGACAAAACACAGGTAAATGAGCTCCAATCGGTGTTTACAAGTAAAACGCTGTAACATAACTGTCATTTATTGTGACTTGGAATAAAAGTGTATCTGTGCAGAGCGTTTGTAAACTTTGTACATTGGGAATAGCAGGTAAACATGATCTGTGTATAACTGAGTGATAAATTATAACTCATCGTAAGTTTTCAATTTAACCTGAACGAATTGTATTTTAACTCCTCAACTTCTATTTTGATGAGTGAATCTAAATTTATCCCACTTTTAAATATTGAAATTCAGCATTATTTTAGTAAAATGAGGAACAACATCGCACTACACGGCAAAAACTTACGTCGTGCCGTATATTATCTGTTATCTGACAATGCTATGACGACGACCTTGAAGTAGAAGTATAGCGACTTAGATCACAGTAATCAATTACACGTCTTGTTTGTGTTAGGTAGTTTCACGAATCCTGTTTTTGTCATCTTGGTAAAAGCGTAGCATTACCCGTAGCATTAACCTTACCGTAACAGCGTAAACGGACCTGTGAGATAAATATTTGGGACCTAAGTACTCTACTGTTTCAGTGATGTAATGGTTAGAGCAATCTGCGGCCCAAATGGCAGAGCTTGTTCCTATCCCTTTCACCAGCTTTTTCTCTGCTAACCCCATTCTTTATCAATTAGAGTCGGAGAGTCTGAAAAGTTGTTGAATCCGAAATGTCTGGTTGGTACGCTACTGAGCTCATGGTCAAGCCGGTCACCAGCCTAGGGCTTACAGTAAGTCGAATAGCTGTTACAGATTGGTACCACGTGTTTAGGTCAGATTGGTTGAGGTCAGATTCGTGGGGTCGTGATCTCGAACCAGAGACGTGGAATGAACCCTGTTATTCTCTCTCGGTATGAGAAGTGGTGGGGAATTGTAATGAACAAGGAGGTCTTTTCAGTCGACAAACGCATTTGTTCATATTCTCATGTGTCTGAGGGTATTTTGTATGCCTAACCATAAGTCGAAATGGCAGAATATAACCGAAACAAAAATTAGCTCTTTGGCCAAGGTTGAGCTGGATGGGAGACCGTTCGTATTGTCACTGTTGACATAAGGAGTTCAAACTTGTTCCGTTAGGCTTGTATCACATTCAACAGTTTTGGCCGTACAACAGAAACTCAGGTTCTATAAAGTGGGTGTGAAAGGCTGCTACAACTATCGTCGCGGATGTGTAAAGTAAGAGGTCTGTTGCTTTCCTGTTTACTAAAATATATTCACAGTTCGGTTTGTGCAGTATGGTAAGACACGTATAGGGTGTCACAATCTGTAATTATACACAACGTGACCTCGCAGTTATCTTAACTATTCACGTTTGCAATGTAGTATATATATATATATATATATATATATATATATATATATATATATATATATATATATATATAGTATTTACATGTTCTATCACATTTTAAACTACTTTTATATATTTATACGTGGAAATCCTTGATAAGAAGTACTATCAGCAAATACATTCAAAATTGACACCCACTCACATATGTATGTATGTACGTACTCATAACAAACTCACATAGACGGGCGCGCCCACACACAAACACACGCACGCACACACATACACTTACATGCGTGCGCACTCACACTTATATTTATATATAAACTTTACAACCGCGTATTCTTGTATTCACTTATCACTTACACTTTAATGTACATAAACTAGAATCTTACTTAGTTTATATGGGAGTTGAATTTCGAGAACTTTATTTACGTGTCCGCATTTTCGAGTATTTTCTGTCATCTACAAGAAGCATTCGTCCACATACACCTGGCAACTACAAAAGCCCTAAGTCCTGAATTGAAGTGGTCGAAAGACTCCCATATATACCAATGAAGATCCTCTTTGAAGTAAATTAAAGAGTAAGTCATATATATGTATATATACTGAAGCACACAACAAACACGAGCATATTTACAATCACTGATCCAGAGACAAAACAAGCAAAACCACATTCCCACATACCCTTATACATATTCACGCACACACACGTACACATACACACACAAACGCACACTTTTTGAACGACCTTGTAATTTAATAAATCTGCAGTTTGTTTGTTTCCATTATGGCTTTCCTATGTTCCTTAGTTACTATGTAACCGTACCTGTGCGCTACTCGTATTTCCGCTGCACACTGCACCGTGTTGTTCGGATCTGTTTCCGCCATTTCCCGCACGCGACAGCTCGTGTTAACCCCTTTGTTACATGAAACTGGCAAAACATTTTGTGTTTGTTGGCGTTAGCATGAGACGTTGTCAGGGGTTACTCTGTAATGACATAATTAAATAAATATCTGCTTCATATTACCATTTTTCTTTGAACTGTTATTATTTTGAATAACATCTACTACAGTAGAAAATAGTTTGAATATTTTATAAATCGTAGCAACTGTGTCTATTGAATTGTTTTTTATTAAAAAAACATTTTAAAATTTGTATTTATATAACGGTAATGCAACTATTAAATATATTGTTACGTGTATATTGTAAAAAATACGTTTATCAGCAATAGTTTACCCTAAACTGTATTAGTAGCACTAGAAATCATTTCCATGTGGGATATTTTTCAGTAAAAATATTTTAGTTTATTTCGATTCGATTTCAATAAAGTTCAATGAAAATTTAGCCTGTTTTACAATGTTTCACGTTTAATTTTGTATTTGAAAAGAGTGTTTCAATGAGAGCTATCAAAAACATAAATTTTTATATGTTCTGTTTTTCCAACGAGATTTGATTGAAAGAGAACATCTCACATTCTTTCACCATGGAATATTTTCTCGTGATATTATGATTTGATAATAAATGACGTCTGGCAGTGATTTTTATACTGACGATGACAGAATAGAACCTATATGTCAATGAAAACCAGTTAATAAATACTGCTACTACTACTACCAGTAGTAGTAGTTAATAAATGCTACAATTAAATATTCAATAAATAACATTTCCTAAATAAATGCCGATATTTCAAAAAAACCTGAAACCTAGAACTACTTTTTATAATAACCAAAGATAAAACTAGCGATTCTTCAGCTTACTCATTCTAATTTGTATCTCTTCTCAAACTATCCCTTCTATCATTAAAAATTAATAGCGTATAAATGTATGGCAACTCGCATTCACTTATCTCTCCCTAGAGAGATCTCAATGCCTTCTCTCGGCCTCATAAAATGTCTTGAAAATATGACTTCTTTATATCAATTTCAATTTACTTTATTATAGGCCTAATTTTCTCATCTGACCCTATTTCTTCAAGATCATCTTACAAGAGTCGTATTAACGCCCTAACTAGTGATTTATACTTATTGTCTTAATTATTATCAGTTTTTTCTCTCATAGAACTCTTCTAGGAAACCCCTATTTTCTACTTTACACCGTCTTTCTTCAACACCCAACCTCTAAATTGTGCAGAATTCTTTTTATTAATTTTATGTTTTGCAATAGTTATACTATGATAAACTGCACATACTGTACTGAAGTTTGACTTAGTAACATTACTTTTGAGACGGGCAGATGAAAAAATTAGATGGTGACATCACTGACTTCTAATCACGTTATTACAATAGTAATACTCACTACTATTTTTACACTGTAATTGCAACGACGGAAAGATGGGTAGTCAAATTATGTTGATATGATCGTCACTTATTTTCTCCTCGGCATCTCCCACAGGAAAAGTTAAAAGCGGCAGCTATTATAAAAATGGAAACACTTTTATTGAAAATTTTCTTTGCCATCTTTACGTTTACGTAAGATATCACAATTCAGGCTCGGTGTCAGGGCATAACCCAACACAACGCTATGTTTAATATGCTCTTTAAATTCACAGTTGCTCGTTTAAACATTGCGGTCTAAGGTCGATTTGGACCAGAATTATAAACGCTTGTTCTGTAACCAAAATATTTGTCTTGTTTGTTACAATAGAAATTATCAAAAGGTCAAAGGTAGGTTCGTACCACCTCGTCAGTACATATACTACTATAATATTATATACTATAATGCTGTAGTAAGTGAAGCGATACAGAGAAGGTTAGCATGGCCCCTGTGCAAGGATTTAGAACAGAAATGCTTCAAATAGATTCATAACTACTCGATATTTAATTACTTCGGTTAAACATGTTTTTAAACTTTTGAGCACAATAGGAGGAGGATTTAGTGCTTTTTTGTTGTGAAAGTAATTCTGATTTCATAATTTTTCGATATGTGAAAATTTTCGAAATCATTATCAACAATATTTTATGTTTTTTGATAAACATTAAACTATTGAATACAGTCCAACTAACTTTATTGAATATATACTACTCGTGTACTTTAGTAGGTTCGGTTTTTCCCACTTCGGCAATTGTTTCTTTTGAAACTATAGATATAAAAATTAATTTATCAATGTACGAAAACTCCCAACGATGTTACATCCAGATATCTTCCACTGGAGTGAATGAAATGAGAATCGGAAAAAGTTACCGTTGTTTACATACAAGTTTGCGTTTATAAATTACTCTATACACAATTAATTACTCAAATTTAGTTTTATTATTGATATTTTTATAAATATCATTGTTTATGAAATGTATATTAATTTTAAAATGCACACTTATTAGGAAATCGACACTAAAAGACATAATCAACATTTAAAAGACACACACAAACACAGATACACAAACACAGATACACAAACACAGATACACACACACACACACACACACACACACACACACACACACACACACACACACAAACACAATCCTACAAACCTTTCTACCCTTACCTGCAACCACCATCTCAGCTCACTTCTGGCCATCACGTCTACTACCTCCCACCATGTGTTGCTACTACACCTTATTATGTAGAAGTAATGATTAATTTCTCGAGTTCGAACTCTGGCTCGAGACCTGTATCCCAAGAAATAAATCTCTCAAGAGAACCAACGCCTGAATTTAATATAAGTCCAATTAAACACAAATAGGCCCTTTAGACTTTTATCGCGGTGAGGGGCGTTTTGGTTTGTAAAATAATTCAAAGTTAGGCACTAGTGAATTTGACTTTAGGTAAAAGAAAAATAACTAATAATTAGAATATATATTTTTCATTCTTTATAACATTTTGGAAATAATTTTTAATGTGGTCGAAAGTAAAGTATTTTTTATTTACATTCAATAACTATTATTTGAATTCAGATTTACATCTTTTAAGCCATTTTCAATCAGCAAAATTTCATTTACGATATAATTTAATTAATTTTATTTCCCTAGTTAATCCCTAATTTACTTCAATATGCCTTGTTTATTCTCTAAATCCCTAAACTCTTTATATTATATGTTTTAAAACTGATGAAAGTGTCGTGAAGTATTGCCACTTTACCAACCTACCTTTTTTGATTTGCCTGGATAAATTAATTATTACATAGTTTTATCAATATAATTTTTATTGAAGTTCGTACAACAAAATTATCACTCTATAGTTAGATTTATTAAGGCTACTCAAGAATTCAAGTATCGTTAATGTTAAAAGAAAATCCTAATTATTAACAATTATGTTTCGCTTCAAAGTACAATTACTCAATTTATTTTCCATGCAAACTTTTCATTTATCATATTGTACTTATTAAAGACAATTATTAAATATCCATGTCATATGCCAAAATATACCTTTGTTAGAATTAGTTTTCTTTATTTATACAATCATGATACTTATTTTCTTAGTTAAAGTTTCTACTTAAACTTAATATTCATATTTTTAAAAATTATTTATTTATGACACAATTATTTGACCTTATAATCTAAACAAAAAATATTGAAGGTAAGCTATGTAACATAAGGAAAAGTATATTACTAATAAAATTAACCTTTCTTTTATTATACAATTACTAAAATTACTTTTTAAATTAAAATTTCTGTTTTAACCTAATACTCATAATAAATCATATTTATCCATAACACAATTATTATTCATCACAAACTACAACTAACAAATGATTATTCATGAATTACTTGTTTAATAAAGTCATACTTGATTTTACAGTTTGAAATAATTTCTTAGCTTTTATTACAGGTAAACGATTATACAATCGGATAGGCGATTTTATATTAAAAAAATACCTTTATTAGCCTAAGAGAAATATATCTTATGCTATTTATCTTTTATAGATTTTGATTTTTAATCAATGTTTCGAAATGGAGTTAAGACAAACAAATTTAAGGAATATAATAACTTTCCAAAGAATTCAAGATGTCCATTTCCATCCTTTAATGTCTGTATTGCAATTATACTGAATTATGCCAAACTTGTGGTCATCTTCTTCTTTGAGCGAATTTCCATTCTTAATATGTCAATAAAGTTCGAATAGCTTCTAATTCCGACCACGTTTTTACAATCACATAACTTACAGCATCTTATATAAGTTTGTGAAATTTGGAGTCTTTGATTTTCAAAGTTATTGTTTCACTGCTACATGGTCGAAATTGTTTGTTTTTGATACTTGGGCATTAATCCCAAGAACCCCTCCAGAATCAATCTTTCATTAAAAATTTCTCTTTATTCCATACAAAACTTTGTGACTGGAGCAATAACGAAAAGCGTCACACTCTTTCTCAGGCTTAGTTACAACTAACTACTAGAGACGCTAAAAACGTCTTAGTCCCTTTAAAATCTCTTGTTAAGCCCGATTTTTCCGTCTTTTCCAATTAATTACAGTAACGTTATCTTACCAACAACTGTTTATTCATAGTAGGTGTATTTATTTAACTTTCAAGTTTTGTTCTAAACATTTTCTCGTTTTTATAACTCATTATTTAGGTATTTTCATCTTCTATTCTTCGTAGTTAACTGCTAGTAGCGCCATCGGCCTGTTTGGTAAGATTTCATTAACTATCAGATGGAAAAATGGTAAAATTAAAATTTGTCTTATTCTAATTTTGTTGCAATAATTGTTATACGGTCAATTTGGCTGTTAAAACACATACACACACACACACACACACACACACACACACACACACACACACACACAAAAACACACACACATACACACATACTCACACACAAACACACAAAAACACACTTACACAAACACTCAGACACACACACATACACAACCACACACACACACACACACACACACACACACACACACACACACACACACACACACACACACACACACACACGCACGCACACGCATAGCTAGAATCTTACTTGATTTTTTTTCTAGCCAGATTTTGAAACCATGTTCTCGTTCCTTTGGCAATTGTGGATTTGGGAGATCGTAAAAAAGGCGATGGCTCGGAACTTGACAATCGAATAACACCATACAGTTTAAATCTGGCCCTCCGAACTATACATTAAAAATAATTACTAAAATATAAGTGGAATGTAAGAAAACTGTTTTCTCAAAAGTAATCTAAATACTTACTTTATTTAAGTAGTAGTAGCTTACATAAGCAGTAGCTTACATAAGTTGGTATTTTTACACCTTAAGCTGTTTATAGGAAACTGTTAGGAAATTTATACGTAAAATTGAATGATTTAAACCTTAGGTACCTTATTTTTATATGGTTATAACTGTGTCTATAACTGTGTGTATAAACATAAAATGTGTCACCACATTTATACACCACTTTGTACCTTCTTCAGTCTATAACTGTAACTAAGTAGAGCGATAATACTTACGCGAGCCATGATTATCTCATCGCAACAAGTAAAGTTTTATATTCTTTCCCTGATCGTGAGTATTTTCAACAATCCTTTCTACGCCTACATACCATCCATAAGGTGTAAAAACTTTTATATCTTACCTTTATGTAAGATATAAAAAACCTTTATATGGTCCCGAAAGAATAAATTTACCTCATAGTTACAGCTCCTATATGAGAAAACACCACCACTGAACATACTGCTCTGAATTTTCTAAAACACAGAAAGATTTTAGTATTAATTTAACCAAAAAAAAACGAAAGATAAAAATGATCTACAGAATATTGGTTGAAACTTCATTACTCTATAAGTCGTAATTAAAGTAAAACACAAACACCATCGAACTACATATAAAGAACAAAAGTCAAAATACAAATACAAGAATTATATTTGAATTTACAATTCAAAGCTTTTCGTTGGCTAACAGTACCAACATCATCAGGAATATTAAACAATTGTTTAATATTGAATTGTTTAATATTCCTGATGATGTTGGTACTGTTAGCCAACGAAAAACTTTGAATTGTAAATTCAAATATAATTCTTGTATTTGTATTTTGACTTTTGTTCTTTATTAATACACAAGAAAACATATTGCGATATTTATATATATATATATATATATATATATATATATATATATATATGTTTTGATCGCCAATTAGCCATCGTCAGAGGCATCAAAAACATAAATTCTTAATTTGTTTTTAGTGTTCCTGAAGGTAGTAATTTAGCAAGGACATGTATATAAGGTTAAAACGGTGGCGTTTGTAAACAAGTGTGTTTTTTTTTAACTCAAGAAATATCTACCTGGCCCCCAAAATACAAAACAATTGTGGTTAGAGCGTGTCTGTCTTTATTTACTATAAATTCAATGGTTATTTTAAGTTCGTGGTTAATGAATATGTCTAGTTATATTTAATAAACCAGAAATATCCAATCTACATCTTAATATTATTTTTTCGTTTTACTTAACACATTGGTTTTTCTGTATTTCGTTGCTGTTATTTTTGTAATCATGGGCATGATTTCAATCTAATATATTTACGACGTCATTCTTAGACATTTTCTACAGCCAAGACGTTAACATTCAAATCCCTCGAAATGGATGTATTCATAAGACTGCTACAAACATTTCCTTTTCCATTAAAAGTTCAGTCTATAGGTATATTTATCTTTGTATATAGGCTAGAGTCCATTATAAAAATTGTTTCAACCCTGAAGACGCGTAATATGTAGAGGGAATGTCGCGTATGGTGAAGTATTACATGTCTGGTGGCAATGTTGCACTCCTGTAATATCACTAAACACGATAGCCTGTCATATTTACCTGTAACGTAGCAGCAAACTTCGATCACAAATTAAGGCCCAACTTATTCACAAGCGTAAGTGGCAAGTTGCGAGCGTGGATAAAATACCCAGCTTGAAGCCATCGCATTTTCTGGTAAAGTGTTCAAGATTATTTACGTGTATCATCAATATATTGTTTTAGGCACCGTATTAATTTTAGAAAACTATAAAAACTTGTTTTCAAAGCTTGATTACAAACTAAATTTTTGTTTTAGAACAAAAACATAGATTTCTATCTAGTACTGTATGTATCAATTTCAAGTTGTAATCCAACATTATTAAAAATTGCTAGATCTAATAATAGCCTAAATTACCGTAACTACAGATTAGAGACCTGTTTTAATAATTTGTTCGGTTCATTTTACATAAAATACACTACATTTTACATCTGAAATAACGCCTTATAAAATTTATAGTGGTTTCATTGTAAATGGTTAACTCAAATCTAACCAAGTTAATTTAGTAAACAAAGTGTTTTTAAATTTATGTTTATAAAACCATTTTACCCTAGTTTTATATGATGAACAAATCCTGAAATTACTCCGTTTCTCCATGGAAAACTATTCATATATATGTACATACATTTATATTTCAAAATATATATGCACGAAAGGGACCACCCCAAAAATAGCGTCTTAAACGGGAAAACGTCTTATAAGAGAATAGGAAATACTGTAATACCAACAAAAAAATACTGTATCGACTCACCAATATAAATTCTGTATTATTCCACATATTCACTAAAACAATTTTACGAAAAACTAAGAATTATGAAGTAATGAAAGGCGAATTTACCCCCATAACACAGAAATATGCATTTAGTGGAAAACCATAAACCTACATACTGTGCATTATTACATTACTACTCTGTATAGTAGATATTTTTATTGTGTTTACATTTTGAAAAATAATTTTCGATCTTATTTTGTTATAATTTGTATCAAGAAGAATGTAAAATCAATGTTTCGAATTCATTAATCTTTTCGATAGCGTCGTCAGAAATTCCGGGAACGCTGATAATGTAACGTCTCACAACAGCCAGCGCACTAAATGCTGCAGCAGACGCTACTGGCAGCAGAGGCAGATCTTCAACTTCATTATCATGAGCCTTACTCTACTTACTTGTAGTGAAAGCAATTCGAGGAACATTTTTCACAATTTCCTTTACTGTTCGTACCTCACAAATCGCGCTAATATTATTACCTCACAAGACAGATAACTGTCAAATATTAGTTTAACAACTTTGTTGTCAGTACGGTAAAACACCATTTCCTACTGAGACCATTTGACACCTGCGTATATGAAATAGCTTTTAAGGACCTCAAGACAGACTTTTTTCAATGCCGAAGCAGGATAATTGAAAGCATCCAAAATGTTTACAGGTTGTCGCTTACCTTATTCCATGACACATGGCATGTTTACTAGTCGCTTAAGGCAATGGTAGTTTACAGCTTTTATTATTTCCCGGTCGATAGGTTAAAGCGCAATTGTGCTATTCAGGAGTAGAAAAACAATACTGTACTTGCACACGTACCGTAAACAAATCAAGGCATTTTGTTCTAAGCAAACAGAAACTTGCAGATGTTATCCTACGCCGTGGTTATTCGGGGTTCTATAAGTTCGTCATTGATGTAAACTACCTGATGAATAATTTCAGACAGTCTTTGTCAAAGTTCTATTATTTTTTCTATTAGATTTCCGTAATAAACGTATTTTTAATATCCATCTGTTATACAGTACCGTAACTGCTGAACTGCTTAAAAATACCGTAGTGCCATTTTTTTTGTAATTTATTTCTACGCAATAAAAGTTTCAATAGTAATCAAGTACATCGTTGTGTCAAAAATATCGTATTTTGCGGAAAATCGTCCTAAACGGGAGCGTATTAAGCGGATTTAAGTGTATGATGATGGTTTGGATGTACGTGATGGTGAATAGCTAGTATCTTGTATACAGCCGTTAGTTTTGTAGTGAATAAGAACTCAGTTCAGTCGTAACGCCAGGACCAACTGTTGTTGGGTTCACCTCGTCAATACTAGTTGAGATTCTGGCGAAACGTCGGAACTGCGATTTTATGCAATGCAAAAATGAACGAATGTAGTCCAGATATTAGCTATTCATCATTTTTTTTATCTGAGAAGGAATTTGTATCTGTATAAATAAATAAACAAATAAATATATATGTGTGTGTGTGTGTGTGTGTGTGTGTGTGTGTGTGTGTGTGTGTGTGTGTTTGTGTGTGTGTGTGTGTGTGTGTGTGTGTGTGTGTGTGTGTGTGTGTGTGTGTGTGTGTGTGTGTGTGTGTGTGTGTGTGTGTGTGTGTGTGTGTGTGTGTGTGTGTGGATGAGTGTGTGCTCATATATTTTTAAACCAAAGTCCATCTCATGAAACTAGGCACTGAACGCGTTTAAACAGGCTTAGTATTTAGATTAAAAGTTTGTGTAACAAGTTAGCTCCATAGCTTTACTGTAGAGGTGATGTGAGAAAATTCGATTAATTACCCAGATATTACAGCTAAATGCGGAGGTAAAACCTTTAAAGGTAATGACGTGGGAAGCGTTTATTGAAAAGGCAGAATCTGAGGTACTTAATTTTATCCAACAGCTTTTGTTAATCGGCTGCAACGTTGGCGAAATATAATCAGTTTCAATTTGTACGCCTTGATTTGTTTCTGCCGTTAATTTGTTACCGAGATAAGTTGGCTTCTTTACACCAAATTAATCCCTGTTTTAAATTAACATTGTCTTCATAACGTTCCTCTGAAGGTTCTTGGAGGGTGAAGTTTGGGAGATAGGTTTCTAAATTTCCGCATCAGATATCAATTTATTGTGACGTTGATGTGGGATTACTAACCTGTTTAATCAATTCACTCTAATAAATTGTGGTTTATTTAAATACAATGAACAAAAATCTATTGGAAAATATTTATAAACTCTATGTACATTACAGAGGTAGAACTACAGAGGTATATTTCAACGTAGCGTGTGTCAAGCTGTAACAACGATAGGATTACTGAACATCGACCCATTGTTTTCTCAAAATCCGTTACATTTATATAGGGTACATACCAAGTTGGCCCTAGCTACATGGTTTAAAGGAAAACTTTAGGAAGAGGTTTTCTCTTAGTCAATGTAAGTGTTATGATGGTATACAACTATTATACTTCAATATACCAAATCCATACACCCAATTGCTGAAGGAAACGTCGTCTTTTGTTTTTAATCATATATATATATACTCCTGATTTCATTTTAAAAATTTCATTTGTTTTTTATTTACACATATTATTGATTTCTATCTTAAACATTGCATTAGTTTTTTCTTGATTATATAATTTATTGATATCTTTTTTAAACTTTTTTTTCATCATATATGTTGATTCTTTTTTTAAATATTTTATTTGTTTTTGGTTTTATTAAAAGTTTTATTATAGAATGTAAAAGTAGCCGTTTGCTTTGATTATGCCTCCAAATAGCTTTTCAAAATTAGGCAATTATCCTACAATTATTGTCATTTCTCTCTTCAATTTTGACCGGTGTCTTTCGATAGGCCTACTTTAGGTGTTACCAAGTTACAAAGTTGTAACTGTGATTCACAGTTTTATGTTCAAATCGAGAATCAATTAACTGGTTCTAGCCTCTCTAACAACCTGTTAATATTGTATCACCATTTTCTACAAATTCCAAAGTAAGGTAAAGAAGAGTATTTTGATCTGTTTGGGAGTTCTTTTTTTATGAACCGGTTGTTTGTGTCTCTTTCCATCCAACCAACAATCCTTCATTTTATTCGCTCGACTTCTACTTATTTGTGACGACCTAAGTAGTCTATGTAAGCTATATTATACGTCCTACTGTTTATGAAGTTTCTTCAAAAAGATAACAGCAAAACAAATCCCGAAATTAATCAAGTAATTTCCAGTTAAATTTGTGAAAGAATACTCCAATAGGAGGAACATTTCTATTACAAAAACATCGAAGATTTCCGTCACGCAATTGTAATATTCTGAACTTTTTATCATCAGATCACCTAATTGTAATAAAATTGAGTGAACCTTGTAAATATAAGGCAAGATATGTGTTACTCTACATTATGTTTTACTCTTCAAAGAAGTTATCTTTCTATTATTTCCTCCAGGAAGGGCCACGGATGAGAGGAGGACTGCTGTAGCTAAGCGACTCTACTCCTGTCTTGTCTTTACTTACTCAAACCTACATTTAACTTTCTCTTCTTATTAGGTGGTTTGATGGTTAGACCCTTTTAGTAACCGATATTAAGACAGCGAGTACGCGACTAAAATTTAATACATCCTTCATACCCTACTAGGAGGTTCTATGTCCTTTCATTAATCCTACTTATTCACATTAGTATCAGTATTAGTCATTCTCGAAGGTCACATTAAAATTAATCTATTTGAATGTCATCCTAAAACTACATAAAAGAATGTACTTCAGTCAAACGTAGGTTAGCACACAAAATGTTTGACTCAGTTAAGTTAACTTACTAATATTACTTTATATTTCTTTTTACTTACAGGTTTTTTTAATTATTTATGCTTACTCAGTTGAGTGTATTAACTAACAGATACTAGTTTATTACATATAATGACATTAAAGTGTGTAAAAAAACAAAAAGCCTGGATTATATTATTCATTATGATCGGTACAACTTGAACATATTTATTTTCACTAAAAACTTGAACGTATTTAAACTTATTACATAAATACAAGCATATAATTGAAGTAAATTAATGGAAACAACTTTTTGCCATTATAAGTACAGAATTAATTTTTTTCTTTATTCCAGGCAAAGTTAAGCAACTGACCTATTCCAAATCTGACGGTACATTATATCGACACTGCACTTTATATTAATAAATTGAATTCTTGTGCAGCATAATGAATCTCTGACGGTCTGTTCGTCTCTCTCCCTCTCTCTCTCACTTTCTCTCTCTCTCTCTCTCTCTCTCTCTCTCTCTCTATTTCTTTATCTATCTGTTTATTCTCTCTTTTTCTTACACACACCCAATCATAAAACAATAAATAATATATGTACTGTGTGGATGTATATTCAATAATGTCTATATGTATTTATATAAACATACATACATACATATATATATATATATATATATATATATATATATATATATATATATATATATATATATATATATATATATATATTATACATATATTTAATAAAACATAATTTTAGTCTCGTTAAAAGTATCTGTTATTTTTGGACTTGAGAGTAAATTCGTTCTAATTATATACATAAAAAGAAGTTTGTGTCCCTCGTAGATCGTCAGTTAATTAAAATTTCAACACTGTAAAAGGTATTCATTATTTAAAGCATCTGCGGCGTACCTTTCATTACATAAAAAAGCGTACCTTTCATTAAAAGGTTTACGGCAATGAGGTTTTATTTATTATTAAGTTATGCTATGCAAAAACATACACTATGTATGTGAGCGAGTAGCAAGATTTATTTGAAATATGTAAATATACTACCAGGTCTCTGATTATTTGTCCTGCATTGATAAATTTCTTTGTTATACCCAATCGGTAAATGTGTACTTTTATAAGACGCACGTTTTCTCATTTCCTACCTTTTACTGCATATTGCAAGTGAAGATAACCTAAAATTGTTGTCCCCTTTGAACAATGAAAGAACTATTCAGCCTTAGCTGTTGTTTATATGTTATGGCGAACTTGAAAGGGCTTTTTGATACAACGGAAATTGCTCTCAATCATAAAACAGCAGTTATCTTATTTTTTCTATTTTTTTTTATCTATTAGAGGTATTAATTGGTTTAACATTTGTAATTTATCAACCTCAAAAGTAAATAGATTTAAAGACAGTTTACATGTTTGTCTTTAACAATTTATTATAATATCAATACTAATAGCTCCAGTTGGTTTTATTTAGGATAATAATAAGATAAGTTAAGTAATGAGTACAAAATCATTTGAGAGATAGTGCCTGAGCGTGATCTCTTTCTATTCTGTATACGTTCACGTAGTATTAGTAGCCTCCCCGCTAAACTTCGCATATATGAAGCGGCATACGTAGGACAAGGACAACTTTAGGTACTTTTTAGTTTTATATTCATGATTCTGCTTACGCAAAGTTCGCTTACCCTTTTTAAGAAGAACTGATTTATAGTACTTGTCTTATACAACACCAGTCCATAAATTACGGTTTCCTTGACCGTTTTTACTTCTAAAAAGATTTCAAGGAAAGCCAACAACTCGTTTTACTTTTGACTTAAAATCGATTCCGATATATTCAAAACTAAAAGCATACTACAAATAAATTTTTTCATTTATTTGAAATCTATATAATGACGATAAAAACGTCTCAACTGTTGACAACTATTAAAACCGTTGGGAGAAACGAAACAGGTTTTGTGAATGGATGAAAAAAAGAATACGACAGACAGAGAGAGAACAAACTATGTTCATTGGTAGCAGGTAAAACTTACACCTCCGACTGCCTACGTCCGATTTCGTAAGGTGATAGCACAAAGGGGTGTTTTCTTAGGTGTTGTGTGGGTAGAAACTTTAACGCATCCTAAAAACGTTTTATTTCTGCTTTTGTATTTTTATTTAAAATGACATTCTGACCGACCCTCGCTACCTGGAAACAGGTCCCCGAAATCACTGTAAATATTTCAACAGGAAGGGGAGTGGTGAAGCCTGTCGGGCTAAATAGTTGGAGTCTGGGTAAACTTGTTCTCCAAACTTGGCAGGATATTGAAGCTATTAGCGTGGATGAAAGCCGCCGACGTCTGAAGGCCAGATCTACCGAGAAGCAGGCCTTACTTATCACTTAAATACAAAAACCTATAGGAGTACGAAATGAGCTGTATTTTACAAAATAATGTTTGTTTGTTTTACTGTCTAAAATCTTTTAATACTTACTTTACTGCATTAAATTTAAAATTGAAACAAATTACAAACAATATTAAACCAATGACAAGATGTAGTATTTAGTTTTTATATAATATACAAAAAGTAAATTTAATACTAACTGAAACAGATAAAAACTAATTCTTTTTAATTATTACTAAATGTAGGGATATTGAGGACTGTCCACTGTATAACAAAAATTAACTGGTATCAAAAAGGGTTTTTAAAATAAGTTCCTTTCAATCCCAGTCAATCAACTACCAATATCCATTAAGTATTTATACACTTACAAAACAAAAAACGTGTTTGCTGTTTTTTAATTTTAATTTTTGCAATAAATAACGCAAAAACTGAAAGGTCTTTTTAATCATTAAAGGGAGGGACATTTGGTCAATATTCACTTGAAATATAAAGAAAAATGTAAGAAATTAGTAAGAAAATACTTTTCAAGTACCCTCTTTACCTATAGAAGACGAAAGCACCTGATCAATAAACAACGAATAATAGGGGGGGGGGGATTGCATGCATGTTGTCATGAGTCCCGTACGCGTAACATACAGCGAATGTAAGGGTCTTTGTTGGTTTCTTCTTTATTGTTGTTCTTCGAGATGGACGCAAAACATTTTTTGTTATCTAATAAAAACGGAAGTTGGAAACAAAGTTGAAATAATAAGAAAAAAACTATAAAACATGATTTTATGAATTTTTTATCACTTATATTGTAACGCTTTATGCTTATGCACGCAGGATTTTGTGTTGCCCTTATACAAAGCAAATTACTGTAATATCTTGGGGAGGGAGCAATACTCGAATTCCGTTCTCATTTCTTCACAGCTGAAGCAAATTACTTCTTTTATTAAATGTTTACAAATATTTTGAAATTGTTTTTTAATTTAGTAAATGCATCTTATAGTGTTTTAATATCTAACTTTTAAGTCCATTTTTAAAAGGGTATTTTCATAATAAAGTACGACATTAAAATATTTAAATCATATATTGTCGCATAACAATCAAAATTCGTTATAAAAAGTGTGGGTATTATTTAAATTGAAAACCTATTTATATATTTTCTTCTCTGAATGACGGGAAAGTAATGCCCATTATGGATTTTGGAAGATACAGCACACGCTTAAAGGAACAATTAAAGTTAATACAATTTCAGAGTCTGAAACAATGACATATTCAGAAACGGTTTACAGCGAAAGTTCTTATCCTTTATCCATTAAAACCTGATAAAGTAATGAATTTACTTTGAAGTCAATTATATATAATATAACCTTATAAACAACTTTATTACTTCAAATATCCTTAGATTCAAGGTTAACATTTAAATGTTCTATAGAACTATAACTTTATTTCAATATGTTGTGTAAAACTCTCACTCAAAATTTCTTATAATGGGTTTCCCATGCCCTATCCATCTTTAGGTTTATAGAGTTTCCTATCAAACATAAACTGATTTTGCTGTAAAATAATGTTAGGTGCCACTGCTAATTCTTTATGTAATAATTCGTTCTTCTTTACTTCAACTTATTTTTGTTTTAATAGCCTTTCTAAAATTGATATGGTTTCTTCAACTGGAACTGATGGGTATAAGTTTTCTATATCAAATGATATCATTTTACACTTCTCTTCCATCCATATATTCCTCAGTTTATTGGCTACTTCAATTAAATTGTTTACTTTACATCTATTTTTTAATATGTGCATTCCTTTTAATATCCGTTTTATATGTTTAGCTAATTTATAGGCTGGTGCTGTTCTGTAAATTATTATTGACCTAATTGGATTATCCGTTTTGTGTATTTTTATCTGGCTACTCATGATTGGTATACTCGGGTTCATATTTACAAATTTATATTCAACTCCATTAGTCAAACTCCATTCTACTCCATTTGTACTCGAATTTAATGTTTAAAATTTTTAAATGCTTCCAAGGTAAACACAAAAGATTAAACAACAAACAGGGATTTGAATAAGCTGAACCGATATGAGATAAAGCTCAAATAACGAAGGGGGGGGGGGTGTTAGTTAAATAAGATTAAAGACGATTCCCATGCAAGGAAGAACAGTTCATAAGAAGTTCTGGCAGATGGAGTTCCTCCAAAACGCGTAAGGGAGTGTGTGACGATGCTGGGAGTAGCAGGTAATCATGATACTCTAAATATAATATTACCTATTATCATCTCGTTTTAAATTTAAATTTTGGAAATGTTTATAGTGTATATACGTAGTGTGTATATACGTACATTTTTAAATTTTATTTAGTAAACTTTAACCAATGACATTATAAATACAGCATGCATCATTTAAAATTTAATTTGCTGTTGATATATTGATAATTATATTGTATATTCACGTATTTTATTATCATAAAACTATTCTTTTATATAAAATTTACCTATTTTATAATAATGCAGTACACAAAGTACCAAAAACTGTGGTTGTTACAAATAGCCGTTAAACGAAACCTTACATAGCCACATAATTAATTAACATATGGTATATTTTTTAATTTATGAGAAATTTTATTTTTAAATTATTTAAATGCAACACTTAAATACTCTCTAACTGATAATAAATTTTTTTTAAAAGTTTTGTTTCACTTTTGCATATCTTCACGAGTCTAATCGTTTAAGGCAACAAAATTCCTGTTCATTCGGCACTCTCGTGTATATCTAAGTGTTAAAGTCACAGTCTACCAACTTCATTATCTATGAATGCACTGTTTTTGTAAAATATTATGAATGAATAGTATATATTTTACATAAGTTGAAAAAAGTAAAATCATTAACTAGTATATTTTATACATTCTATGTTCCAACAGTATTTTCGCTTATAGCTATTGGTATTTGAACGAAAACCCTTGCAAAATATTCTGTCGAACTAGAAATATTGACCTGTAAATAGTTTTCACTCATAAATATTTTAATTCTTTTGCAGAACGATCGATTAGTCGCATTTTGTACTGTAAAAAATTATAAAGCAGAAATATAAATATATTTAGATATGAGTATAAACGAATTATTATATAGTAATGTAAATATTGGACAAAATATTTCATAGGGTTCTTAGAATAATGAAAATACGAATTTGTTCATACTTTGTGACTTTATTTTGCAACGTTTTCCTTATAAAATAAACACCTATAACACTTTACATCCTTTACCTATTTACCAGTCTAACTAATTACGATGTTATACAAAACTGACAAAATGATAAATTTCTATTCACCCAACAGCATATATCTTCCACCCTCCTACAGGGGTTGTTTTGTAAATGGACGCAGATAGAATCACTTAAGGGATGGAGCTACAATATTTCATTCATGTTTACCTGTGAAAGGAAGTAATAAATCTGATAGGATGGGTTTTTGTACCTCTCCGCGTCCTCTCTGTCCCACTATACAAGTCGCCTGTTATTTAAGCTCATTATCTTCTATCCGGCAAGCGGAGACCAAGATAAACCTTGTCCCACCTGAACGTAAAAACTTGGTCGCCTGACTTTCCACAAGTATGAAATATTTTTAGAATTTTTTTAAAAAGTGAATAGCTTTATTATTTTGGGCTTAACTTGAGCTTTACTTCATGAACTTAATTAAATAACAAAGTGTTTAAACTAGACACGTGTATCATTTTAAAAGTATACCTACTTTTAACTATGTGTTTCTACTTTAAGACGGAAAGAACATTTTTCTATCAACGCCTCGGGTGGTGTACTTGGAATCTTGCGATAAGTTTAGAGAAGAATACTTCTTATATCCGTCTGTATGTATATTATTTTTGTAAATTTATGGGATTATAAATTTTAAACAAGTTTTATTTCGTTTTCAGGCAAACAATAAAGTGATAGTTTGGTAGTTGGTAAAATTATTTTAAAACTCTTTGTATAATTCCATGTAGCTAAGATAACCATAAAACAAATATTAGTTCATGAAGAGACCATGTAAGGAGAAATGGGTAAATTGTAAAATAAAAATAAATTTTAGAATCATAAACATGATTATGGATGTGAAATATATATATATAAAATTGTTTAAACTGTTTGGGGAATATAGCTTTTAGTCTAAATTATCACACAGAATCGTAATGCAATACAATCGACGTGTTGCCAATGCAGACATTTTGGTAGTTTTCTGGGAGAACAGGAGAGCACCTCTCTTAAACTCGGTTGAATTGAGGTTTATTTCAGATGCGACCTAGCTACGCAATGCCATAATTTGTCACTATATTAAGTAGCAAAGGAAAATTTTTCCTAAATAATTTAAATGTTCTTTTACTTTTCATTAAAATGGAGGGGAACGAAGAGAGAGCACAGTAATTCCTACTTATTTACAGTAAAGGCAAAATTCAGTATTGATATTTCTATTGTAATGCATGATTTCAATGGAGGGTGGGTATACGTCCGGTTCAATCGTGATGCCGTAACATCTCACATACATTGTTATCCAGGAGTTAATTCATCTTATTTTCCGGTCTTCGAACCGACAACACGTCGCAAGATGAGGCGTAGCAATATTTTTTTTCATTTTAACAGTTTTAATTTAATGTAAAATATTGTATTTAATATTTAAAAGTATTTGAAAGTTTCCTTTATTATTTTATTTCTTTCAAGAAATGTTTCTTAAATGAATATTCAACAAAGGGCGAGGTTGCCAGCCAACACGAATCCGAAATGTATAATGACAATGTCTGATCCAAGAACCACCTTGTACAACATAAATTCCAGTTCCAGATAAGTTCTAAATTTAATGTAAATTGATGTGAAATAAAATTTAAATTTGAAATTTATCTGGGCACAGCAAAATAGTAAATGTTTTCATATTTTAAAGATGCGGGAAGTTATAATTAATTCATATGATGCAATATCAACTTTTTAATTGTTGGATAAAATTATATTGAAACGTATTTTATTTTAAATAGAAGCAATCCCTTTGTAGTTATCACATGTCAATGCCATAAATTCTAAAATAGTAAAATGTTAGCATAAATTCATAACATGTTAAAAGAATGTAAAACCAAATCTAAAAGCAGTGTAAACGTTTCAAATATATTTTCTTTGTAACTTTTGTGTATTAAAAGTTGATTTATTTTAATTTGAAATTATTAGTAAATTTATTGAACGCACAATTCTTAACTTCAATTTAATTCTTGACTTTGCAGGTCAATTAATTAGTTATGTAACAGACAATTGCAATCTTTAACATATAAATTCCTTAAGAATTTTATCTAAAATCACGTTACACATTTTTGATCTAGCTTTCAAAGAAAAGGTGTAATAACGTTCCCTTCTACGCTCTTAGAGCAAGTCATTCCAATCGTTTGTGTGTTAAATGTCCATGCTGGTGACGTTTGACAACATAATTACTAATGTTTCCATTATTTCATTGGCTGAAAACGGTATGTATCAGTTCCTTTCAAGTTTGCAAGCTGATAAAAATCGCTATATTTGATAAATTAATTTTGGTCAAAGAGATCTCCCAGTCTAGTGTGTCAAATTATGAGACTAAAGGTTTTCGCTAGAACGAGAAAAAAGAAGAACGGAAAAGCCAAAACAATAACAATCAATAAATAGAACCACTTTGGGGATTTGTAATTCCGCTAGATTGGCAAGAACAGTTATATTACAGTATGCTAGGAATGCTCTATAGTTAAGGAAGGAAATTTAAATTAGTACGTTTATACGTTTATTATTTGTATGTTTAGTGATTTGGTGTGCGATTGTATGGATGTCGGAAGAGCTGTAAAACGATTGAAGTGGATTTGAAGGACTATTTGCTACTATCACTTCGTGGTTAACATTCCTCAAAGAAAAAGTCTAAAATAAGCTACTCTTTGCAAGGTGTTAAATATTTAAAGCCATATCCAGGAAAAGTTATCACAGTTGTTTTTATAACTGCTATTCTTGATTTGCCTGAAATAGCAAATCTTCAAATTTCTCTGAAAAAATAAATTTTTAATTGTATAGAGTTCCTAGACAATAAAAGTAAAATGATAATGAAATCAAATGGTTTATTCAATGTTTAGTAAGGTTTTGAAATAACAAACGAGTATCTTTCATAATCTAATATATTTCAACACATTGTCCCCTTGTTTTAACCCTTATTTGTCGATGCAAGACTCTTTATAGACAGTACTACTCCTCAGAGAACTATATGTGATTATGTATGCAATTATACGTATATACAAGTGTATATATATATATATATATATATATATATATATATATATATATATATATATATACCTTGAGACATTATTTCACTCCACTGAAAGTTGCAGCTAATGCATAGTTTTTCCTGTGTTCTCCATAAAAAGATTTGGTAAAGATAGCAGCGCAATTTATAGATTGTATTTTTTTTATAATTATAGAAACTGTAATATTTTCTTTCAACAGGTACAGTGTCCTAGTCTATAGTTCCCTTTACGATTGTTTTCAACAGCGTCTAAATGTAGCTCTGTTGATACTTTTGTTTGTGCCAATCCTATGAAAGTTTTGTTAGTCATTCCGTAAAATGAGGTAGATATTGTAACTTGGTGTTGATGGATTTGATCTTCCTCTGTGTTTATAACAATAAGTTGTTATTTGATTTTTTCTCATTTCTGCATTCTCGAATGTGGAATTCTCAAGACGTTTGTAAAATTAATTGAAGTATATCAAATATTATTCTGTGCTCATGTGTTCAACATTTGTAAGAAAAAAACCTTTACTTCAGCGCTTTGTTCTTCTCAAAATATTGAATAAGTGCAGCACTAATCAAATACGCTCCTTTCTTCCGATTGTACTGATTGAGCTGATTAATCATAGTTTGGTATATTGATCTAAGAATACAATATCGTGTAGGAAGAAGGGACACTGTTCTTACGTCCTCTTGCATAAAGGACAGTGTGACATGATCATTAGTAAACATGAACAAGACGATCCTGAAACTACAAAGAACAAAGTTAGCTGAAAGTTCAGGTTTTTTCAGTAGGTCTCCCTACCATCGTAAGTTGGTATTTCTTCAGAGAAGCTTTTACACGTGGATGCTTGTGAACCAGCTGATCGTAGTTTCGTTCCTTTCAGTGGATATTATTACCTACAGAATACCTACAAAAGATTACATGAATAGCTTCTACTTTCCTTAAGCGTAGTGACTTCTGGAAACAAATATAACACTAGCCGACACTGATCCCAGTGAAATTTACACACCTACTGCCATTATTCCTGCATACTCACAGATGTACCTTGGTGTAGGGGGCAGCATAGAATGGGGAGAGGAAGCAGAACATGTTGAGGTGGAGAGGAAGCAGCACTTCTCAGGCAGAGAGGAGGTAGCATATGTTAAAATGGAGAGGCAGTTTATGGAAAACTAGTATCTGACGCGCTGCACTAGTTAAAAGGGTTTAACTTTTACCAACTTTATACTATCGCTTTAGAACCATTAAAGGGTTTCTGTCTTTTAACATTCGTTATGTAAACTATATATATATATATATATATATATATATATATATATATATATATATATATATATATATATATATAGTTTCTCCTTGCAACATTTCCATGGAGTCGGAGTGATTATGGACACACAGGTACGTCATCTATTTTGAAATTAAAATTGTACATCTTCATGTAAAAGAATTTCACCATTTAGGATGGTCTACCTTATCCTCGTCTCCCATAATATATGATTTAATTATTGAAATATTTTTTTGACTCGAATTTTAATGCTCCAAAATTATTTTATCTCTTGCCTTTTCACTTTTCAATGTAAACACTATTAACGTAGTCAATTTTAAAAATACTTATTGTATTTTTATAACTTGTGACATTTTATTAAATTATCATTATTTCTAGACTTAAAATATATACTAAAACTCTCGGGTCGCGTTAGGTGTATAGTAGAACAATTTGGACTCGTCAGGTAAATTGTCGAGTCTTTTTCCCTTGTCAAGTGTATAATAGAACCCTCTAGTCCCGTCAGGTGTACGGTCGAACACTCTGTCATCGTCAGGTGTATAGTAGAACCCTCTTTTCCGATCAAGTGTATTGTGAAACCTTCTGTCTTCGTTAGGTGTATAGTAGAACTGTCTGGCTACGTCGGGTGTACGGCCGAATATTCTCTCCTCGTCAGGTGTATAGTAGAACCGTCTGGCTACGTCGGGTGAACGGCCGAACACTCTGTCCTCGTCAGGTGTATACTAGAACCCTTTGGTCTGTTCAAGGGTATTGTCAACCTTTTTGTCTTTGTCAGGTACAATATATAGAAGAACCCTCCGGTCTCGTCAAGGGTATTGTAAAATCCTCTGTCTTCGTCAGGTGTATATAGGTCTTGCGGAACATCGTGGCAGCAGGCTAGGGAATAGGCGTTGGCGGAGAGTGAACGACCGTGGCTGGAGGGCTAACGGGCGACCGATCAGTGCTTAGCTAATAATCTTTTAACTAACATTGACTCGCTATCCATGTTAGTGCAAAATAGTAAATCCCTGTATATTTTGATCTAATGTAGATATTATTTATTTTATTTTTTGAGATTATTTTTACAATGAATTTTATAATTATTGCTTAAAGTTGTATCAATTTCTAGTAGTTTGTCTTTCAAATTTGTTATGTTTGTTCTTATGTTCATGCTCAAAGGTTTACTATATTTCAGTAATACGTAGGAATATTTCTTATATTTATAATTGAAGTTTATTGCTTTAATAATTGCATACAGTTCGGGTTTTAGCATTTTCTCATTAAATGGAACGATGTGAGAGACTAACAAATCTAACACGTCTACCTTTTTTGATTTACTTGTCGGTGCTGGATTTAATACTTGATTGTGGTACGAAACATTGTTAAACATTAAAAGATATCTTGGGGGTAGATTTGGTAATGATTTTTCTTGTAGCCATTTTATAGTTATTGTCGCCGCGGAAGGGAAGGGCTGAGAATCTATCGTCAAGGACAACCCACTTAAAGCGAATGCTGTCACGTCCAGTTGGTGTGGCCGCCTTTCGAACTCTGACAGGACACGGTTACCTGCCTGCCCATCTGACCAGATTAGGAGTACTCTCCTCCGCAGACAGCCCGCTTTGCACAGCCCCTGAAGCAATTTTGAACGCCCATTATCTGTTCGAATGCCAAGGACTGCGGGACGTCCGCGGTTAAGCATATGGCTCCGACTTTGGGCATCTCGCCTCCCTCTACTGGACTGCGAGGCATCGAATGCCTGAAATGCCAAGAGCGTTGGATAAGGTAAATTAAAGTAAGTAGTTATTGTGGTTAATTGAATCATGGTAATCTCCTGATTTCTGTCCATATTTAAAAACCAAATCTGCCCCTTTCATAAAACCATTTTTCGTTTGCCGGCGATTATGATTACAGCATATTGGCCTTTACCTATTGGAGTCAACAAGCCTTTATTGCTATCATCTGACCAGGTATGGGATGAATTCTACATAGGTTTCACCAGTGGTCGGTCTTCACTGTATCTTTGCACAGCTCGTTGGTTTTGAATAAAACAAACTCTGTATTCTTTGACCTCGTGTTTTTCAATTACAACGTTTCTTTGGTCCGACTATTTTCTTGACCTGAAATTCAACTCTTTCAGGATTCTTAAAGCCCAAATACCACCTTGAAAATATATTTTTTTGTCTTAGTACTGGATGTAGGTTTTTAGGCATTGGACGTTGGTTTTCTGTTTCATGGATTTCATAAATTGTTCTTCTTACGACGGTCTTATAAAAATCACCGAATTTACTTTTTTTGTTTTTTTCGCCTAATGTTTTTTCGGAGTAATAAATTTGGACTGTTCTGTGTATGTCTGCTCTCTTTCAAATTACTCTGAACAGATTTTCGAAAAACACGTTTAGCTTCAGGAACACGTTTTTGGACAGCTTCTAATAAAATCAATCCCGTTTCTGCTTCCCTTATCATAAAATTGTAGAAATTCAAAATTACTTGTTTGGCTTGATTGTGTAGTACTTTATAGTCTACCGCAATTGCACTTTCAATCCCCATTGTTTAAATTGCACTATGCCTCTTACTAAATGAAAATTAAAAAAAGAATAATCTAGAATTAGAACTAAAAGTAATATTTACAGATTTAGTCTAAAACGCTGTAGATAAAAACTGTTGTATTCGAAAAACACTATATGTTTCACAAAGAATAGACAAGGCCAGCGGCTCTGAACTTCGTTTTAGCCACGCATCCCTTACTAAATGTTTATCATAAATTGTACCCCTGAGTTAGATTCTAGTCTAATCAAATTTGAAGTAACAATATTAAAATCCACCCTAATATGAGTAATTTATTTTGGAAGTATTGCTGGAGAGAAGCGAATAACACTTTCATATCTGGGCTTGCATCCAATTTGTTTCTGTATTTGTTTTTATAAAAGCATAAGATGAAAATGCTCTCTCCGCCGATACAGAGGATGGAAAAGGCAACAAATCCTTTATCGCCATGTCCCACAAATGTTCATATTCACTATTGAGGTCCAACCAAAGGTTTGAGATTGTTTGTCTTGAAATATGATTTCAGTGAACTGTCAGCAGACATTTCAATTAAACTTTATATTTGTGCGATATCTAGCTGTGCTGATTGAAAACTCACTTCAGAAAAACGATTTTGAATCCAGAAAATAACTTCATCAAGTTTATAAAAATATCTCGCAAATGACTAGTCAAGTGATTAGATATTCGCTGTTTAACATCACTAAAAACTCAATCTCTTTCAGAAAGTCGCGCATAGTCCTAAATTATTCTGTTTGGCCCTGAAGAAAGCAATACCTCCAATTATTTTTTTTCACCACAGTTACAATCCTCTCTGATACTCTGAACATCGTCATAGAACTTATCTAGAGGCTCATATCGACCTTATTGAATTGTTGAAAACTTCCAAATAAGTAAGCTGAACATTGCAGCCAATCACTGTCATGTAACCTGTATGACAGGTTGAGGCGTGGAAAGGGGTATATGAAAAATACACTTCAAACCAGAGCAAAAAAAATTCATTATACATTCCTACTATTACACTTTTTCATCCCACAAACCCCAGCATCCCATTGCTAACCCCCAGGGTTTTACGTACCCCAGGTTGAGAACCGCTAGACTAGGTGAACACGGAAAAACTTGGCGAATATATCTGTATAATGGGTAGTACAACACCCTAACACTCAAGGTGACTGGTCGAGCTAGACTAGCGATCCGAACACCCCCCTCCTCCACTACAAAACCGATGCAGACCGCTTACGCCCATGAAGGCACCATGAACACAAGACCAATAGTAGAATCCTATAGTCTCTTCAGGTGTATTGTCAACAGCTTATTCCTCGTCAGCTGTATAGTAGAACCCTCTGTCCTGGTCAGGTGTATAGTAGAACCCTCTGTCCTGATCAGGTGTATAGTAGAACCCTTTTTTCTTGTCAGGAGTATTGTCGAACTCTCTGGTTTCGTCAGGTGTACTGCAAACCCTCTGTCCTCGTCAGGTGTATAGTAGAACGCTCTGTCCTGGTCAGGTGTATAGTAGAACCCTTTTTTCTCGTCAGGAGTATTGTCGAACTCTCTGGTTTCGTCAGGTGTATTGCAAACCCTCTGTCCTCGTCAGGTGTACAGTAGAACCCTTTTTTCTCGTTAGGTGTATTGTCAAACTCCCTGTCCTCGTCAGATGTGTAGTAGAGCTCTCTGGTCTCTTTAGGTGTATAAGAACCCTCTTTCCTCTTCAGGTGTATTCTGGAGCCCTCTCACCTTATCAGCTCTATTATCGAACACTCTGGCAATTTCAGGTGTATTGCCGAATTCTCTGAATTCGTCAAGCATGAAATTTGTATTTATATATATTATAGGATATAGATCAGTTGTGGAATTGGATTTGATTTCTGAATGTAAAAGTTATGCAAACATCGTTGATGTATTGACGAAGTTAATCCCAAAAATGTTTTTGGTCATCAGCAATATTTTCCTTTTATACTCAGTATTTTCAGGTGTTATTCAAATATATCTATCAAACCCGTGCCGTAGAAATGTTTTTCATGCTATATTTTGCGACAAAAGATTCTAAGAAATGACATATTAAAGGTATTAAATATTTCCTTGAAACTACGTCATCGCTCTATAGAGACCTGGTTTAATCATACGAAAGCATGTTTCATATAAATGCCAATATGTTGAGCTTCAACGCATTTTAACAATAGATAAAAACATTTGGAATGTTTCAGACGCTATTTATAAAAACATTTATTCTCTTTGAACGTTAACATATTGCTAAGTCAGTCATTGCTTTCAAACACTTTATATCTGGGCTTGACAGAAAACATATCCAAGGGGGTTCTCAGTAATTACTAAGTAAAGTAGGCGGAGTTTTGGAAAAACTAGCAAACATAACTGTATATTTAGTTTTAATTACAATCCCCAATACTCGCGGAATTGTTATGTTTCGTGGGCGACTTATTCATTGTGTGTATACCATGGGGGAGTGGTAACCTGAATGAAATTATATTCAAAACTGTAAAAACACCTTAATATATACCTAAATTATGAAACAATATTGATGTATTTTGAAATCCGTTTCGAAAAAAAAGTAGTTATGGTTGTCGCTGAGTGTTTTTGTGCTTTATAAATCCTCGTGCTTGAGATGAAGCAGTTTCATCCTGGTAAGATGAGTGGAACGTTGTAATTTTGTGGCTTTTGCCCAAGTTTTGGATTTTATTTTATTATTTTTGTTATTATTTTATTATTATTGCATTCAGACATACTGCAGTATAGCTATTAAAAATATTGTAATAGATCTAAGTTCTTCGTTTAAAAGAAGGAGGAAGCCAGGTGGAAGATTGCCTTATAATGTTTAAAGAAACAAAGACAATAAAGCATTCAAAACAAAATAGACAAGAATGTTTTGGAAGAGAGTTGAGTAGGGTGAATAGCTCTTTATAGGGAAGGTAAATATCATAATGCAAAATATTATGCTTTTAATTATACTTAATACAAAAACACTGGGTTAAGAATGCGAATGAAAAGTAAGTTTTAATAAGGACGTATTTCTTTTACTTTTGAACAATATTTGTTGAATATATCCAAAATACATTAGTCTCAAAAACTTGTTATAATATGGACTTAAAAGGTGTCGAGATTTAGGAATATCGAGTTTGCCGGAGTTCAAGTTACAAACGAAGCAAATCACAAACGTACTTACTAAAGTGTGTAATGTTTACAACTATATACGAAACCTACTTTTTTATGTTTCATGTTTTTAATGTTATAAAGTAGAGTAAGTATTAAGTAAAAGCTTACAAACTTTTGTTTTGTTTGAGAAAATGGATTAATTACAATCATTAACTACTGTCGATGAAACAAATAATAATACCAATTAACAAAGATCAATAATTGGCTTTATTCAATAAGTAATGCACTGCCACTAACAATAGAGAGGCCTCTCACTCCGTTTTCACACGCCAGCCGCTGACGGTCGGGGAGTGGCTGAAATGTATTCATTCTCAGACGAGTCGGATTGTACGGAATGTCGAGTTTTCAGGACTCTACTGTAATTTCAATAAATTAGGAGAATTAATAATAAACCCCATGAGGAAAAACTGTCATTACTAAAGAAGTGAGGTAATTATTATAAAAATCGTGTTTACAAATGCTATTGACATTCTTGATTTGATATATAAATCCATAAAGAATAATTTTTTTATTATTTTTTATAGTTGCTGAATAGATTTGATAATTTATAGCCGTGAAAGTAACGTAATATCATAAATATATTATTTGAGGAAAAAACAAGTTTTTGAAGGCATCTGCCCTTATAGTAACAAGAAGTATTATAATATCACTTTAAAGTTCACATTGTTACAATAGATTTCAATCACTTTAGAATAAGTAAACGGGATGTGTAGGATATCAAGTAAAACAAAATTTGCACCGGATACATAAAAATCTTCTTCTAGAAGGATTGGACTGAATGCTATAGGGTACTTGGTTATCAGAAAGCTTGATAATTTTATTGAAATAAAGTATGTATATCACATATCTTCGACGTAAGGACGTCGTTTTATACTGTTACAGTATTTAGACGAAGGTCACAGCTACTCCCTCATGTACTCCTTCTTTTAACCTAAACAGAAAATACTTCTCGGAAACAAAAACCATTCCCAGATTTGAAATCATCACCAATTAGTTTGCAGAATCTGATCTATAAATTAAAAGTGAAAATTTCAAAGTATTTCTTCAGATAAGAGAAACGTATTGCAACGGTGAAATTGACCGTTACAAAAATCTTGGTAATTAGAGAGAATAGGCATATGGAGCGAAGTGCCTAGATTTGTAAAAATATTAAATAAAACAAATATTGTTAATTAGAACAAAATTAATGAAAGTAGGCTATACTAGGCCGATATTTATTAAATTATAACGGTAATTTATGTTCAAAAATCGAAATGGACCTAACATTTATAACCTAAAATTCAGCCTATAAAAATAAAAAATAATATTTGGATGAACAAAGTCACGAGGAACAAATAGTTTATAAAATCTTCCAAAAGGGTCACAAAAGGCGCTGCAGTCAAGAAGACTAGTGAAAATATAACAAGGCATTAAATGGATTTGGAGAAAAAAATTGTTTTAACAAAATTGGAAACTCAAAACAAAAAATCATATAGAGTAAAAGGCTCTAATAAAACTCAAAATAAAATAATTAAAGGAATAGAAGTAGAGTGGGTTATAAATAAACAATAAAGTTCGAGGTTATAAATAAACAATCTCGTTGATGACAGTATCACGCCTCTGATAGGTTGATTAACGTAAAGGGGTTTACACAGGGACAGTGACGATTTTGAAGAAGAAAGCGTGGGTGCTAGTCCTTGCGGGTAACGAAGCTATCAAAGAAGCAGGACATGTTGTATGGGGTGCTGAAGCTATGAGTCAAAATATTTCTTAAAAAACTTTAACTAGTGCAAACATGTGGAACGGAAGTGTTTGGATATTTGAACTATATAGTCAAATATCAAAATCAATATCACCTCGACCTGTGAAAAATCTGAAATTTTAAAACGCAGGAATTAGTGAATTTGGAGAAGACGCTGTCTATTAAACATATTTTAAAACAATGTGAATTACATTGAGAACGATTCGACTAAACAACCAATTTAGTAAAATGTATAATCGAAAATAACAAGATAACTACCAAGATATTTTGGATGTAAGGAAGCCATTTCAAGTCTAGTTCCAGACATAAAGGAAGTAATCTGTATAAGGTTTTACAAACAGTATTATTTATTTGAATAACACTTTATTTCAATCCATATTAATTCAAATTTAAAATTTAATTAAAAGATATAGCATAAGCGAAATAAACCACTCTTAGTATAATTAAATTAAACTTTAATTTTTTTAAATTGACTCTCCATTTAACAGTTTGCATGAAATGGAGAGAGGTTATATAGCTGATGACAAAATGTTCAATATTTATTTTTAAAAAAAATCATATACATTCTCTATTGGTTATATCAAGAAAATATTGATTATAATTTTGTGTTTAAGTAAATGTGTTTCAATATGTAAAAAACAAATGCTAATGTAATAATTAACCAAACATCTGGGTAAATCTTTGCAGACTTACATAATTTTGTAATAAGTAACATACTCGTATATTAGAAAAAATTTAAATTGTTCAATTGAAATATAAAGGATAAGATGATATGTAGTGAATTATTAGGCTTTGAGTGTATCGTAATATGAGAATAAAAAGTGTAAATTAAAGCGTAGGTTAAATCGGACCTACAGGTATCGGACCACAGTTCAAATTCAAGGAATAAACCATTATTTTCCGGAGGACATGGAGAGGGTTAACATCATAAGGTAAGAGCAGGATGAAGATGAGCAGGTCAGACGTATGATAATAGAAGAAAAGTGTTGGGGTAATAATGATATGCATATGACAAATAATCTTCAAACATAAAAACCACTAAATGATTTACAGCTTTTGAAAGTCGAATAATAAAAGCTAAAATAGAGTGTAAACGAAAAGATACAAAAACTTAATTCAAGAAAGTAAAATGTTATTCTTATGGTAAACAGAATATACATAATGATTTGCGATTAAATTATAAAAGCCAAAACAGAAACCAAAACGATAGAAAATAGGCTACGTAAAAATGATTTGACTATGTATTTTATTTTAAAGAAATATAGATTTTATAAACAGCAAATAAACCAACATAGAACACAAATAAAGTTCAATTTACAAAATTTAACAATTATGATATTCTAAAAATAAAAATAAAATATAATGAATAAAATGAAAAATAAGAATTACTTATATTTAAAATTTGTTGAGGTAATACACACACACACTCACACACACACACACACACACACAGACACAGACACACACACACACACACACACACACACACACACACACACACACACACACACACACACACACACACACACACACACACACACACACACACACACACAAGCACACACACACACACAAACACACACACACACACACATATATATATATATATATATATATATATATATATATATATATATTTGACAGAGGATGTAAAATTATTTTATAATGTACGAGTATATAATTTATTTTTAATAGCTAGAAATTCTATTTCATGAATTCCGCAGTGACTTTTCAAATACTAGTTAATATCATTTATAGTCTAGTAGTTAAGATAGATAGTCCATTAAGCAGTACGAGCATTATTAAAACCTACAAAATATTGATACAATTTTACACCTAATATTACCATTACACGGAATATTTTATAAGATTTGAACAAGCCTAGAAGTGTTCTGAAAAGATTTTCTATGTAAACGTTTTGATTTCTCTGTAAAGGAATATGTCGACTCCCTCTTATTATGCTCTAAAAGTGAAATATACATAGCTTTTCGCAATGAAAGAAATGTCCCAGTTCGGTGGAGACGGGTTTCTTGATTGAGTGTTTTTGTAAACGATTTTATGTTGTAGATATTCCTGCTGAGTTTCTGATATTGATACTAAATAAGGGAAAAAACACAACAGTAGATTAGGTTTGAAGCTATTTTAACAGCACTTTTATAAATATTACAAATTATCTTTTTATTTCGACCATATTAAATATATTATTAGTTATATATTTTTTGTGTGTATGCATTTATCATAAACATATTCTAACTTCACTATATTGCTACAAAAAAGTGTGAAATGCCTATGTAAAATTCCCTCAAATATAAAAATCGAAAAATAAAAATAATAAAAACCTCATGGACACCAGTAAGTAATCTATAGCTACAGAAAATGTTTCAGAGGAGTTTTCATCGTTTAGTTTATTTGGATCGCTTATGGAATCAAAGACTAATCTGACCTTACTCCTTGCAATTACGTGTATAACCAAAGTTGAATAGCAATGGTTGGGTTAAAACATTATCTCAATACGTATTTTCAACAAAATTAAAAGAAAAAATATAATAACTTCTTCAAATGACCTAATATTAAGTTCAATTCGTGAACTAGCTTTTTTCTGTTCCCACTAGTTTCATTTCCAATTTTTAAAAGGCAAATTAGTTCTTTTAGATTAATTTAAAATTTCTTATCATGGTTTAATATTAAGTTTTGTTTCACATTGTCTCCATTTCATTCATCATGTATTTTTCGTTTCTTTTCATCATTTACTTTCATACAGAGTTATACCTGTCCATTCCAATTATATACATTCCTTTCCCTGACCAGTCTGATTCTACTTTGTTCGATTCTATCTTTCATTGTATTCCGTTAAAAGTCATTTAAGTTTGTAATGTCTATGTTTCACTATATTTTGACTAATTCTATACCCTCAGTTTTATTAATTTCTTCGTTCATTCATTTCGTTCATTTTAGTCAATTATACAAACGTAACTAAAAAGACATAAAAGATAAGAAGTGCTAAATAGATAATCTGTTTCTTGTAATATAATTTCTGTCATCTTCTTCCAATTCTGCCTAATTTAGCTTCAATGTATATTGTCACTCTATTTATTATCATCTAGTTTTCTTCGTTCAGGATCCACTACAAGTGGATCTATTTATACTTGTTTAGTTTATTCTGTTAAACATTGTTTTAACGTTTTTCTATGCGATTTTCTTTACATTTAATCAATTGTATACAACCTTTCGTTTAGTAGCAATCTATTTAGTGTCCTTTGGTCTTTTGGTACGTGTATCCTGATTTGTTTTTGGTGTTTTTTTACCTTAGTTCACTAACGTTTACTTGCATTGTAATATGTTCCGTGTCGTTTATATTATTTCTTTATTTGACATTCTGATCCGAACATTTAATGGCACGTGAATTATCTTTATAGCTGGACATTAAGTCTAATTTTTCTAAACCTTAAAGTTTAGAATAATTAACATCAATGAACAGCTATCATTTTTAACCCGTTGTTAAAATTATTAACAAAAGGACTTGTCAAGAACTTTTCTCACAGAAACTTTCTAGAATCTTGTTTGAATGTAAAGACAACTGTAACATATGAACACTTACTGCCGCTTTAAGTTCGTATCCAGATTAACGGAACCAAGTAATATATTTAAGGTTAACGCACTCTGTCGGAAACTGTGGGAAATTGCTTTCTAAATGTTAATCTAGGCTTACCATGTAAATACGGTTAAGTATGGAGTCGAAGAAGTAACTGAGTTTTGTACAACGTGTACCTTGATGATTTATATCAGATAGAGAGCCGAATATAATTTAGTTGATTCTAAAAATGCTAAAATCTGTTTAATTTTATGAGCAACACCTTAGTATATAGTGCATCCAATTTGAAGTATTTTTTCTGAATAATTCTTTTGCATTTTCACATGTAAATGAAAAGATTTAAGTATAAGAAGTGATATATAATTATTCTCATTTTATTTTATTTTTGTTAAAACCATTTGATATTATAAAATGCCGTGGAAGATAAAATAGATAATTCTCATTACAAATACTTTATTAAATATTTATACATTTACATTACAATAATGTATTTTGCAATCCACAACACGTTGAATATAAAGTTCTAGACAGAATATACTCAAACAGTTTGTTTATCAACCATGTATGTTGATATAAGTTAACGATCTGTTGATAATTGGATAAAGTTCAACTTGCTGCCAGTGTGACTTCAGAAGAACTTGAAAAGAAAAGTCCATTGTGGTCTGTGGGGTTAGTAGATAGTGTGATAGTAAAACACAGTGCATGATACAAATAACAAATAGTATATACAAAAATTGAGACTATACAAAACCTTATAAACAAGTAACACATATCTGATAACAGTTATGATATAAATATTCTTAAGTGTTATACATTAGGGCGGTCTTGATCCGTATCTCCCTTGGTTGTACTTCTAAAATGATAGAAGATGCTTGGTCTATTTTCTACAAAAGAGCAGATAAATGTCTACGATATTTTTGTTAATAAAATTTTTATGTTGTTTATTAAAAATATTATAATTAAGTTTGTCAACAGTTTTCTTTTTATAACCGTTTTCTACTGCAATTTGATAAATTATGTTTTTTCTCTTATTTTATTTTCTTTATTCGTGGGGATTTTATGCATTCTATATAATAAGTTATATAAAACAGCCATTTTTGTCTATTTGGATGATTACAATTATTTGTTATAATTTGATTTGTTAATGATGGTGTACGGTATATCACATATTCAAATTTTTCATTTTTTTATTATTGGTAAATCTAGAAAATGTATTTTATTATTAATTTAAATTTCATAAGTATATTTGATTTTATTATTAATTTGATTTATTTTATCCAAAATATTTGTTAAATTTATATTTTGATTGTTTGATATTTACATTCCATAATCTACATATCTAAACCAATAACAATTTGTATCATTATATTTTTATAATTTCATTTGTTTTATTATCTAATTGTTGTAAAAATATTAATAAAAGAACAAATGCAAATACATTCTAGATCTGATGCTATATCCAATGTCTGTAATGTTACAGCAACAAAATAAACTTGGAAATTTGTATAAACTGAGCAACAATTTTGTTTCTAATTTAAGATATATTTTAGGCTTGCATTATTATGTTATTCATTCCTGATGATGTTGGTACTATTTACCAACGATAAGGTTTGAATATAAATTAATAAATATTCTTATATTTGAATAACCTATGTTGTTATATATATATATATATATATATATATATGGCGGATATTAACTATTCATTAGGAATTATTAATACGTATCAGTATATATTTTATGTGTATATATTGATTTATTTATAAATACACCTGTCATTGAGAGGCAAGTTACAAAAATATTACATTTGGTTACAAAGTGTATATGGAAATCTAAACTTTGATTATATATATAATGTACAAAAATATTTTTTATGTTCAGTGATATATTATTCGGTAATAACTCCACTTGATTATATATTACTTTGTAGGACAACTTGAAAAGAAATTGAGTGTGTATTCAGAGATAACATACTTTTTTCCTTATTCCCTAAATAAACAATTTTTAAAATTAATAAAATAAGAAAATAATTTTGACGTTTAAACTCATATTGGAGAAACAATTTACTACAAAAAGTAATTTGATTATAAAATGAATAGAAGTCTAGTGAAATATTTACATATTATATACAAATACTCATATTTATCGTAGACAAATTTAAGGAAATAATATATTACTAAAACTACTTAGTCCTAAAGAATGTAAAAGCTTTTACTAAATATTATTGTGAAAAGAAATATGTTATAAACGCTTTAGTAATTTCAATATATACGTGAGTATAATACAATATAAAATAAAGTACTATCAAACCATACTCACCGGAATAACATAAATACAAATTCAGTGTTTAGTCGCTTACCCATCAGACATTGTGTCTGATGTTCGTAGCATATGCAAATCAAACAATATTATTGCGTGTATTCCGTTACTTACACAGGATACTGTAAAAGGTTCAAATATATGATTCAGTTTATCAGTAGGAAAAGGATAAAATTCAACTTTAAATACTTAAAACGTATTGGTAACATTAGCGAAGAATGATTTAAACGTGTTATTGGATTTCTATTGAAATTGGATTGCGTAAAAGTAGAAACAAAAAATCTTATGGTGGAGGCTGTAGAGGATTTTGGGTTCGCGTGAGTTGAATACTGTATCCAATATGACCTGCATATGTCCAAATTGATTCAGGTAGACTCTTGATTCTACTACTAAGTACAAAGTGATGTCCACCAATTACACCCAATTGCTGGAATTCGGATAACACAAAATAGACGAGTTAAGTACGACTAGAGAAATTATATATATGAATCAATATTTCTTCTATTTTAGTTACTCGTTCTGGGTATAAGGGAGATTCATGCCATAGAGTGGCCGGGTAGCTTTCTGGAGTAGACGAGCTCTCAACGTGGGTGAAGAGAGGTAACTTCCCCTACCAGGTAAGACCTTCTTTTTATCAACTTGGGAGCGGGTTAAACTGCCCGAAGCACTGCTACCTTAAGGTATATTGTACCTACCTCCCTGATCTAATCAAATAGCCCCTTCCCTCTTACCAGGTTTAGGAGTTTCCTGACTAGTGTTTTACCTTCAGCATCCACTAGAACTGTCCCATCACCAAAGAGGTTGAAGCGCCTCTCGGCAAGTGCTTCACATCTATAAATAATGTGTGTGGCAGTCTCCAGTTCCTGCCCGCATAATCTGTACACTGGTTCATCTTTGTAGATACCCATTTTATGCAGATGTTTCCTTAGTCCACCGTGTCCCGTGAGTAGACCTGTGGCTATCCTCAATTCCTGCCTAGACAGATAGGTGAGACTCTTCTGCAGCCCCAAGGAAGGTTTCCTAAGGGTTAGCTTACTGTGTCTCATCCCTTTAGCCCTGATCCAGTGCTCACAGTGTCTTTCAGCCATCCACCTTCGCACTGCCATCTTGACCATAGATTTGGAAATACCTAACGCCGGCTCCGGTCCAATCAGGGGAGTTGAAGACCCCTCTCTGGCCAGTGCATCTGCGGCTTCATTTCCACATATTCCCCTATGCCCTGGCACCCAACCTATCTTGATTTGATTGTGCCTTGCCAGGGCTTTTAAGTTATTTAGGCACTCACTGACTATGGCCGAGGTGACCACACGTCCGTTTAGTGCCTTAATTGCTGCCTGACTGTCAGAGAAAGTAGCAATCCGGGTCCTGTGTATTCCCCTTCTCGCCATCTCTCCCAGACAAGCATTTATAGCATGTATTTCGGCCTGAAAGACAGAGGTATGCCTCCCCAAGGAAAAAAACTAGTTTTGCCCTTGGGTTTTAACAATACATCCCAGCTCCAGTGCCGACGTCCATCTTGGAGTCATCTGTGTACCAAATCTGAGCTCCCGATGTTACTGACCCTGACCATTCCGTCATAGTTTGGTGGGTCTGGTCAGGTGCAACGTCCGAGTAAGGTGGTCACTGCCCATCTCCAAGACAGGTTCTTTGACCACACACTCGATACTCATATGTCCCGAAACATCTGGGAGATAGCCCAGTTGTTCGAGTTGCAATCTCCATGCTGGGGTTTGGTGCTCGTGGTTGATTGCTTCCGACCTGTGGCACCTCACCTCTCACAACATCCAAGTCCTGGACATTAACATGTTCGGCTCGGTTTTGACCTCCCCTGCGTTGTGTGTTCAGGATTATTGGCCCTCCCGCTGCTCTCGCCTGATCTTTTCGGAGCCGCCTTCTGGTCGCTCCACTTATACGATTTCTCCGTAGAGAAAGAGTGCTCAACTCTACAACCATTTCACTGGTTTCTGCAGTCGGCAGCTTGGTAACCGCCCCCGCACCCCCAGTGGTGGTTGCCGTTGACACATCTGTTACAGACTCACGGTGTGCCGTCTCATTGGCTTCCGCTGTCTGTGCAGACTCAACATCAATTTGTGTACTTACTTGGTCCATTTGCTTCCCAAGTATGGGGGAAAGAACGGTCAACCAGAGCAGAACCCCCACTGCCGTGGCAAGACAACATACAATGAGGTTTTGTCTGGTTCCTCAAGGGGATCGTGTGCTACTGCATTTTATACCCTGCAACCACTCATCCATCGGCACGATGCCTTACACCTTGGAATGGGTATTCAGTCACTGACCTTGAAGCACACCCCAAGTTCAGGACATTATTAACTGTTGCTCATGGAGCGAACAGCCTGCTTTACTCACTTTTTTTACAACTGTGTCGTTAGGGTAGTTTCCCGCCCATACTTCACTGCCGCATTGCCCTTGGTTCACCTGGGAGGTGAGAGTAGCATTGTGAAGACTTAATTTCCAACTACCCCAGTCTCCCCAGTCAGAGCGGTTATTTCTACCACACCCAACCGGTTGACTGACGAGGAGGGATAATTCATCACCTTTGAACCATTGCCTTGGTCCAGGCCTGCTTATTCAGAAACCTTCCGGCATCCTTATTCACAGGTAACCTACATATCTGTAGGCCGTCCCACTATCTGCCACCTGTGGCCACCGGTTGCTCAGGCCAGCTATCCGGGAGGTAAGACCTTACTGAATTTGTTGTATAGTAATGAAAAAATCAATGGTACAAAATGAAAAATGCTCCTCCCACCAACACTGCTTACACCTATAGCTCCAATATAGAGTAGGGACATCATTGATCGTGGTAATAACCATAGGTTATAGAAGTTGGTAGAAATAAATATTTTGTGGATTAACTCATTATTGATCAATGTTTCAATCATATTCATGACTTCTAATTCATTATGAGCTTCAACAGTGGATACATTTTCAACTTATACTTTGAAAATATATATAGCCTACGTTTTCAATATATTTTCAATGCTATTACCTCCTCAAAACACATTTCTTCAGTTCTTATCATCACTTCTTATTTTATTTATTTCTTGAAAGTAACGAAGATGTAAAGTATATTTCTAGTCACGGTAATGCGAATAAATTCCACTGCAGAGGCTCAGTGCACGGCATAAAAAGGCTTTACGGATGTTTACAGCTCTATTTACGCTTGTACTTTATTCACTTTATGTAAATGTTTAACGCCAGCTTAAAAACATTGTCAACTTTATTTCGACATTATCGTCAAAATGTTACAGCAATAAAATATAAAATGTCGAGAAGGTTTTATTTAAATGATGTTTTAGCTTTTTCGGGATAAAAATCACACACCTTAAATACCATAAACTCATATGGATGAAATACGAGTCATATCAAACAATGACATAAACAGTCAAACAACTTAAAAACAAAAAACTTGCTATACACATTTCAATAAACTTGGTCAAGAGGTTGAAGAATACATAAGAGAAAAAAATAGGTACTAAACATATTAGGCTGTAATAAATGTTTACAAGATAGGCACAATAATTAAATAGAATCATATAGAATTATTACAAGAAGGAGATTTTAGGGAATATCTACATATTATTAATTTAGAACTAAGATTAATAGGCAACTTCTATATGCAGGGAAACGACACAAGAGAGAAACAATTACAATCTTGAAACTAGGAATTTTACAGTGAAAGATATATTTATGGAAAATGTAATGATAAAGATTGAAAAATGAAATTTTTGAAGATAATACTTATCTATAATTTTGAAACCAACTGTCCTATAGGGTAAGGATGTTTTGTACAAAGAGGAACGACCATGATACACAAAGTGACATTTTGGAATTAGGTACACAAAATCTTAAGGTAATAAATCCTAAAGAACTAAAATATTTTAAAGACATGAGAGCGACCAAAGGAACACAAGTACGTGATAATAAGTATTCAAAAACTTAGAATCAAGACGATAGCTGTTTTATATTCAGGAAATTAAAAAGGGAAATAGGTACTTTACGGATTAGTAGTCTAGAATTTAACCATATCTTAAGAAAGTTTTAGAGAACCATATAAAAGAATCTTAGAGACCGTTACGTTTTTAAGTGCGGTAGATACTGGGAAAATATAAATAATTTCTAATAGCCAACTATGTGCAATGTCTTTTAGGGAACCAGATGATAAAGTTATAACTAAAGGAGCATACAACGCTTACAGAGGATTTCTGTAAAGTATAAAATTGCTAGTGAACGAGCTCTTATCTCAGAAATATAAAATAATATCGGTTGAACTTTGGTATCGAGTGTCGCAACATCATATCGATTCAATTGTTTCACACATGAGCGAGTGATGTGTGCGAAGATTGTTACAATAATTTTCGATTTTTTTCTTACTAAGCTCAGTTTTTAACTTTGATTCTAGTAAAAATCTAATAATATAGTTTTTTCTTCCAACTAAAATATTTAACTCAAGTGTCTTTATATTCTAAGGAACGATGTGTTAAGTGGACTATTAGAGAACAATGCTTTGAAAAGATAATAAGTTCTCAAAATAGATTGACCCGTTCTTAAAACTATAATTATATGTTTGTTGATATTGTTTCGTCTAGATTCAATAAAATATATAATTGTATCTCTGAAGTAGCAATAAACCTACGTATATTTAAAGTAATATATGGCCATTTAAATTTCAGTTATGGAACAAAGGTGTCTCTAATTAAAGCTTCTACTCTTCCATAAAAAATAAGTTTACCTTGAAACAAAGTGGCGCCTATAAACCGAACCCACTTTGTTTAAGTAGAGCGCTGGGTTTTTAATTTCGGCGGAGAGACGTTTTAAAGGCAGGATTATCTTGTGTCGAAATTGCTAAGCTGTGAAATTAGTAAAGTGTGCAGGTTACTCTGCTCTGTAACCGAAGAACTGTCTTGAGGAGTTTTATTGGAAATAATTTTACCTAAAAATAAAGAAAAATTATTTCTCAGGAATCCTATTTTAAAAATAAAGAAGTTATTGTGTTTGGTTATACAAGTTTATAAAATATTTAGTTTTATAGGTATTGTTATCAATTTAATATTCTATAATGAAGAAAGATCTTCATTTTTTATAGATACCAAGAACATACCTCTATAAATTTAAAGGAGAAACTCATAGAAATCCTATTTTAGGCAAAAATATTATTAGAAAATAACACTATTAGTAATTTTGATTGACAACCAGAAATACTAAATGTAATAGTTTCATAAATATCCTAACTGTTGATTCTATTTTGCAAACACTAAGGACTGTATTATTTATATCATTTGATACCAAGATTTTATATTAATCATACATAGACTAATGTTTGTAAGCTGTCACACATAATAACATATTATTTTTATATAGAAAATAATGGTTCTACTTGCAACACAGAATAATAGATTAGATTTATCATGGCCTATATATCTTATTAAAGAAAGGTAGAGTGACCACTAGAACTAAAGCGCCAATACTATCTTACCTTACTTTTTACAGGTCTGGAATTGGAAAAACATTTCGGGTATCGTCATTTGAGATTGAAATTATTACTTTTAGTTTATTAGTCACTCTTTTCTCAATAGGCAACTCATCTACTATATACACCCATAAATAATTTTATAATTTGTATTTAAGAACATAAGTTATGATATTTCACATCATAAATATTATACGTAATACAGATATTTATGGAATTTTTAGTCTCTTTTTTCGTGAGTTTTGAAAAAAATGTCTCTATGTGAGTTAGAAAAAATGTTTTTTCCAAAGAGTAGTACCATTTCTCAACCCATTTTACAAAATAGTTTCTGTGTTTCAATAAAGTTATTGAAACGTTTTAATTAAAACAGTTTGGCCCGTTTTTTTACGTTTGCACCACAAATTGTCATACTGTTATACATTCATAAACGGTCACTTGCGTGACAAAACATAATGGAAATGAGGTGCCAGAGTCAAAGTGAGATATATAAAGTGGGACGTGGTACTCCACTTAAGACACAAAATAACATAATCACGTCTAAACATCAGGGATTTACAGTAGTGACAGAGAATTTGGTCAGACTGTAAAACAACTTTCGGAGTATTATTGTAGTATTTTGTTTTGAATTCAGAATTTAACCGAGCAATGTTACCGTAATTCAGTGTATACAATATCAAGAGCACAGTGGTACAAAATATTACAAAAATATAAGTGAAAAAAACCCAAAACCACAAAAAATAAACAAAAAATAACTAAAATAAGTTACCTAAGATTAAATCCTTATTTACATTTCGATGACAAAGTCATCTCTTCAGAGGTTACCATTACAAAAGTACAATCTAGAATACACAAAATTAACAAGGTCAGTTAATTATTAAGGTCAGTCTAGTTTGTCATCTAAATGTACATAAGGATTTAATCTTAGGTAACTTATTTTAGTTGTTTTTTGATTAAGTTTTGTGGTTTTGGGAGCTTTTTACCTATATTTTTGTAGTATTTCAGTGTGTTTAAAATTATAATTGTAGAGCACGACAAAGATAAAATAAAACCCGTTAGTCATGGCTGAGCTTGCGCGAGTGTGTTTATTGTGTATAAACATAGGTAAAGATTTATTATAAAGATTTAAAAAAACAATATTTATTAAAATAGAAACTGAAATAGAACAACCTTATATTTTTATATGAAACAACTGACAATCGCCTAACACAGCTGACACATCGAATCAGAAACTTCTGAATTCACAAATATAAGAATATCTAATTTAACCACAGTTTGATTTCTTACAACCGATATTATTTCCTTTATTTCCAAGCGTTTGGAACATTTTCATACAACTGTATAAAACAACTGTGGCGTAATGTTTAACATAAATAAATAAAACCTCTAAGTCACAAATAACTTTTTTCTTTTATTTAAAACTTATGTACATTTCGATTGCATAGCAATCATCCTCAGAAGTGATTTCCAATAATAATTTCCTGTTTTTACATTTGGTATACATTATTTTTGTGGTTTATATCTAAGAATTAAATGTAATTATTAAACGTAATTAAAGTGTGTAATTTATACATTGTGGAAAATTAATTACTTACACAGTAATAAAATTAATTAAATACCGTACATTTGATTTAAATTTTATATTATATGCTTTCTAAAAGAAATTAGTTAGATTTTGTTCAAGTCAACAGTAAAGTAAACTAAACAATTAGTATAACACATACTTTTCTTTTACAAATTGATTTTATTTAATTAATTAATTTAGGCCAAATATATAATTAATAAATTATATAAATTATTGAATTTTGTAGTCCAATACGTTCGTTGAATCTTATTATCACTTAAACAATAGTTTAATACTTACCGAGACAGAACGTTTTCGACGCCATGTGCCGATCTTCATCAGTGTCTTCTGCTGGGAGATGTTGGGTCAAGCGGTGACGGTTTTAAAGGTAGGTTTTCGATAGTATCAAAGAGTATATGTGATTTGTATTGTGTTTGTTCGTTTAATATGTTTGTACTTTGTGTTTTTGTGTGTCTGTAACTTTCATATAGTTCTATTTCCCCTGTCTGTATTGTTAAATTTAGTATTTTTTTTGTATTTTGTACCATAGTTTGTCTATGATTGTGGTGTTGCATCCATTTGTGTATGCTAAATATTTAATTGTGTCTAGCTCTTTGTTTATGTTTTCTGTGGTTTATATAAATTCATTGAAATTTATAAAATATATAATTAAATAAATTGTAGTGTATAAAAATTTACCTATTGTTTAATTTCAATAATTTCATGATATGTAAATTTATAATCTACCCATTCATAAAATAAATTTTATCTACCTGTAGGGTAAACAAATAAATCACCAAAATTTTCTTCTGTGAAAATCATACTCTGTCAGTAGGCCTACAAACCAGATTTGTTTCAAAAACTTAAACAATTGATATTTAAAGAAAATTCACTATAATGAGCCTTGTAAGGCTACAGGAAGATATTGTTAACTTTTAATATTTAGTTGTATATACACAATATCAAGAGCACAGTGGTACAATATATTACAATAAAAATATTGAAAAGAACCCCAATACCACAAAAATAATCAAAAATAACAAATAAAACAAGTGACTTAAGATTAAACCCTTATGTACATTTCGATGATCATGTCATCCTCAGAGGGTCTTGTTACAAAATACGATCTAGCACACAAAAAGTTACAAACTAGAATGATCAATCTAGTTTGTAACTTTTTGTGTGCTAGATCGTATTTTGTAACAAGACCCTCTGATGATGATGACATGATAATCGAAATGTACATAAGGGTTTAATCTTAAGTAACTTGTTTTATTTGTTATTTTTGATTATTTTTGTGGTATTGGGGTTCTTTTCAATATTTTTATTGTAATTTAGTTGTAAATTTTTCTCGCATAAAAAATAAATATCTAAGACAAATTATCTAACACGAAATGATCCATTGTTAGGATAACTATTACTCAAGATAATAAACACAAATATTATTTAAAATTATTAGAATTGTAAATGAATAAATAGGGACATATTATAATGTTACAAAACGTTTTAAAAAACACAACCTTACAATAACACAAAACCAAAACATATTGATATAGAAAAGTAAAATGCTACATCAGATATTTATAGTTCACCTTTGTAACAATTTGAATAATTATATTGATTTATGAATGTTTCATAAAATTCAATTATCAATGACTGTGTTTGTATGGTTGTTACTAAATCAGATACTTGCATTGTCAAAATATGTTTGAATGATGAGTACATTTTATCATTTAAGTAGTGAGATTTTTTATTGTATATGCTTTATACGTCTAAGTGAAATTATGAGAATAATTATTTGTTTTACTTCTGGTTATAACGATGACATGAATTATATGAATGGTTTTTATTGTACTGATTAAACACCGTCTTTCCATTAGAAGTCTGAACAATGTGAGTAATCTAACTAATCCTGAAGACGGTCACTATTTGAAATTTTCATTTTAATTTCCATTTTTACTATGTGGCAATTTAAAAACACATGGTTTTTCAATTCCTTCTATTAGCTTACACTCTTTTTGTATATATATTTTGTACAATTTTTAATAGTTTATAAAATTTGTTTTATTCGTTATACGTTTTTATTATACCAATCAAGTTCAAATAATTGTTTAAACTTATAGTGGATGAAAATTGATATAATACAGTTTATTGAATTATTTATTCAACAATTTAAATTGAAAAATCATGATTGGTCGGCTTCGAACTGAGAAACTAGATGTTTGAAATCCAGCATTTTTGGCACTGAACCAACTTTCCATTGCTAGAAACCAATTACATAAAGATATATAAGAATTGATAACAGAAATGTTCCTTGCACTAGTGAAGCATTGCAAGACGTAAATACAATCAGAAGTTAAGATCCACATCAGCTTAATAAATTAGATACGAAAAAAGGAGACTAACAAACTAAACTAATAGTCCAACACTATATACTGTATAAAGAGGAAAATGGAAAATGTCAAGGAAATTCGCTTTCTATATTTACACTAAATATTATGAATATCTTACATGTGCATACATATTTATAGTAATTGTAATTATAAAATAAAAGGTACCTAAAACAAAATTTTTCACTGTCGACCTTCGTAGGAATTGACTTTAACAAAACAATCTCTATATTACTTGTTTATAAGCAGATCACTTGTCTATTATGATAAATAGATTATTTTATCTTCTTAAACTCACTGATTTTTATAAAAATAAATGAATTTCTGTTTTTAAAATATACGAAACTGAAACAAAAATATTTAATTATGTATAGTTACAAAACCACAGTTAGACAATTTCCTTGCGTACACCACTGAACAACGACATGGGCCGACACCTACCAAGAGTTTTGCGAAACAGTTGTGTCGTCATCTTGTTAAAGTTTTACGAACACAATTTCCTGCCTTCATTACAACTCTCGACTTGATCGTTTAAACTTGGCTCAGCTCGTTTCTACTTTACATACATTGGAAACGGTTTTCCTTGCGATATATGTAGGATGTGCCAAAAGTCTAAACATAGCTGCAAAATATAAATACTAATTTGGTCGCTGCCCTTTGCTTTCCTTCATTTTTATGTATTTTTCATATTACTCCCTTATTTGCTATTATTCTAATAACAAATATTTCTTAGTATTTTGGTTTAAACTATTATTTTTTTATTTTATGTTTGTTTTTTAAAACTGGTTAAAAACTATATTTAGTAAAAAAAAATTTTTTTAATGAATCCATTGATTATATACATATGTCCTAAAAATATGCTGGTTTAAAAAAGAGGTTCAAATATTAATTATGTAAAACTGTAATATAACCTCTTGAATTATTTACATTTATTTTGTTTCACTAGGCGATTAAAAGTTCTATATTAACATTGTTATATATGTGGGCGTCTAAACGTGTTTACAGAACATATTCATTGTAGCTAAATTAGTATTCGAAAAACAAACCTGTTAACTATGGCCAAATTATATATAATATAATTGTTTGTTTGTTTGTGTGTGTGGTTGTGTGTGTGTGTGTGTGTGTTTGTGTGTGAGTGTGTTTACTTATACACATGGTGTACACAAACATACCAAATCACGGGGTTGAGTAGGCAATTTAACACCACCATTAACCGTGATTCAGTAAAGAATCGAAAACGAAATACTGTAATATAGTATTGGCATATAAACTCTCATTTAATATCTCTGGTGCCAATTAATCCCTCACCTATGGATTTATCTATGCCAAGAGTTTTTACGATTCATTTGGAAAGAGCAATCGTCTACAATGATTTTTGTTAGGGTAAAGAAGACAAAGGATTGGTTAAATAGTCAGTTGGAAAGTCCTTTTAATACAAACTGAAATAGAGAATTTTTTTTTTCATTCTGTGTTATTACACTGTTAAATTGTCTAATTCAGCTACAATTCTCTCGACTAATTATTGGTAGGCTATTGTTTCAAGTACTAAACATTTGTATTTTTTTAAAGTAAAAGCCATAGCAAAAAACAAAAAAAAACGTAACGACGAATACAATTTTAAGTAATTTTAAATAAAATCGACGCTAGTCTGTTTTTCAAGCTCAAGGTTTGGAAATTGTTTGATGTCTAATCCAAATTGTATGGACAAATTATTACGCTTAGAAGTATCAAAAAATTTATTACAACCACTTGACATTTAACAATTCCACAAATATAAAATTAACATTTCATGTAAGAGAAAAGGTGTTTTTGTATTTACACATGTCATAAATAAACATTTACAGACAATTCTAAATGTCGGTAGTAATATATCTTTAGAAATGTATAAAACTCTGGTTTAAGTGAGATGAAATTTTTAGGTGAACTATTTCATTATTTAGTGACATTTTTATAAACATATTAATAACAAAATTGTTATGATATGAACATTTACAATTGAAAAATATCAAGTATTTTGTAGCCTTCGTACATCTCTCGATATACAAATTTAAGTCCTGACTGACTGACTTATTGACCAACGTAAAGCCGAAACTAATATTGATACAAACTTAATATTAAGAGAGAATCTTCGTTATACTACGTAGGTACCCACTAAGAAAGGATGTATTAGAATTTTTATTTTTAGGCGTAGAAACAAAACAAGCTGTGTAAAGATCAACCATAAAAAATACAGAGTTCACAATCTACATGATTGTGTAATGTAAACATTTCATCCTATCGACATAAAACTTTTGGAAGTTATTGAAAACACTCCTGGGAAGATTATGGTATATTTGTAGCCCCATTGGATTGACTAATTTGATATTTAAAAAAAAACAACAAAAATGCGACGCCTACGTATCTGCCGGAGCATTCAGTCACTTAAACTATTAATATAGATCCAATCATTATTCCATATATATACCTAAATTAGGTGAAAATAAGATTTCAAACAACAAATAATATATGTAGTCTGGTTTAGGTTAGTTTGCATAACAGCCTAAAGTAGTAGAATATTAGGTTAAAACGCCATTGAATTGAAAACGTCTTCAATTTGAATGGTAATAAATATATTATTTCATAAAATAAATCTTACTAAATTCTTTTAAATCTATAATTAATAGAAATATATAAGTTTTGATTTATTTATAATAAATAATTTGTCCTTATTAATAAAACAAGCTTTTTCAGTAGTTTAGAAATCCTTGCTCCAGGTGGAAGAATTACCAATGTTATATTTATAGAGGTTTTGAGATAATCAAAGTTACCAAAAATTAAATATACATTGTGGTAATAAAGGAAGGCGATTAAACATTTTAGAAAATTTAGATAGTAAAAAATTTAGATTGTAAATTATTGAAATTAGAAGTCAAAATTAAAGAAATAAAATATATAGAACAAGTAAATATAGAAGATTATTTTTAGACCACTAATTCCATCAGACTACCCTTTCAAATTCAATACAATGGAATATCCAGTTAAAATTTGGTTTAGCAATAACAATGAAAGATCCCAAGGACAGACTTTGAAAGTAGCTGAAATTGATTTGAGAGATGACTGTTTGTCGCAATGACAACTTTATGCTCTATGTTCAAGGGTTAGCTCTTCCGGTAATTTAGTGATAAAAGAAGCTGGAATTGATTTGAGAGATGATTGTTTGTCATATGGGCCACTTTATGTTGTATATTCTATGGTTAGCTTCTCCGGTAGTTTAGTGAATCTTTTTCAAGTTGCTCCAGTAGGAGAAACCACCAATGTTGTATATAAAGAGGCTTTGAAATAATCAAAGTATCAGCTAAGATTGAAAATAAGATGTACACAATGTTTAGTAAAACTTTTTATCTCTTTTATAATAAAAAAGATAAAAAAGTATTTAAATAACCTTTCTATAATATTACACTCATTCTAAACTCACTGTCTCATATTGAGTTCTTTTTCAGATAGATCAATATATATTCCAAAATATTTTTAAAACTTAAATATCTTCATAGAAAAAAGATTAGTAAAATAATGCCTTATAGATTTTTGTGAACAGTTTTGATAAATTATTTTTTAACTTAAATTACGTTCTTCTGATTTCAGTGGCTCAATTAACCATAAATACTACCTATTAGTAAAAATATGTACAGAGCACAGTAGCGTAATTACAAAAAATAAACAACGATAATCCTTGCTACAACTATTTGAATACCCTTGATATACATTAGAAGGTTACAAATATACTGAACAGTATATTATAACCTTCTGATGATACTAACAGTGTTAGTGAAATGTACATCAAGGGTAATTCAATATTTGTAGCAAGGTTGTTCATTTACTACTTATAGTAGTAAGTATGTGCATTATATACTGTCAACTATGATTATGTATTTATATAAAGTGTGACAACTTTAAACTTTCGACGGCGAAGCTGCTACGAGTTTAGTATAATAAGTTTAAAACTATTAGAAAAAAAATTTAATTACCATCCCATTGCAAAATATTACTCTACAGGAAGCTGCGACTCATTTTAAAGTTGAGTATATGAAGTAATCAATCACAAAGAACTGGTTTATATAGGCTAAGTAAGTGAATGTCTACTGGGAGGCCGCACTACTCTGATAATTGTGGCTCCAAATTCTTGTGAAAAAATGTTTTAAAAAATATTTTGTTTTTAAAAACTATGTATTAGTTAACCAGGATTTGAAAATGATCAGGACTGGTCATGATTACCTTGCTGCACATCTCCACCGCATCGATGTACTGCCGACCCCGGAGTGTCTGCTGTGTGGTGGTGAACTTATGAATGCCGAACACCTTAATGATTGCACAGCCCTGGACCGGGCCCAGGATTACAACAGTCCCATCTTCAGGGAGGCCCATCTCTACTGGTCAGCGCGTCGCCAAATGGCTCAACTGCCAAGGGTGGGCGTTGGCTAGTAAGTAAGTAAGTAAGTAAGGATTTGAATCATGTAACAAGGATTACTTCAGCCTAGTTTAAATGTGAATTGATTTTATTTGTTAGCAAAGTTTACAAAATCTCGCACTAAATGTATTTATTAAGAGAAACCCTTTACAATGACAGGGCCCTCATCCTCATGGGATTGATAAACATTAAAAATTAATAGCTTGAAATTAGTAATATTTCGTTATTTGAGTAGTAACAATAACTCACATTCAATAACTTGTTTTTTTAATTTTTATATTTGTTTTACTTGTGAATTCAACATTTTCAGTGATTTAATCTACATAGATTAACTAAAATTAGAAAATGTTCCACACATATTTACAACTTTATGTACCAGGCAGTTATTCTTTGAGTAACACCACGAGCAGATTATCTTTGTGGTGACTCATGGTTGTTTATAACTTACAACTAGTTAAGAAAGATATTTATATTTACACATATTTAGCCTACCTATTTACACATCTATATTTACCTTTACTTTAACACTTCTACTCTTTATGTCAACAATTGCGTGTTACAAATTACCAAATGTTAGTTCCTACTTCTGCCAGTTAACTTGTTTCTTTTCACTCCCTCACATTTTAGCTAGCTGTTTTTTCATAACACGTTCCTAAGTCTTAATGTATCCTAATATTTGCACATATTTTTCCATCCATTCGAATCCACAATAATTATTTTCAGTGTCCATATCACAACTGAATTTTTGACATAAATTAATTAAGTTTGCTGCCAAACACGTGACGTGATCACAGGTTTACCTATATAGTGACCAATATTACTTGTGACTAATTCAAGTATAGATACAATAGAATTTAAATTTTAGATTAGGAAGTTGAAATAATAACCAATACAGCTCAATATCAATAATTCATAAATTATTTGACTAACGATATGAATTGCTGTACGTTATTACTTGAGTAATACGTCAACCTACTATTATTAAAAATAACTTTTTAAACTTATTTAACAGGTATGTAGTCCCTCCATTTTAAATGGTTAATCAGATGAGGTCAATACAGATTTAACATTGAATATCAAATAAGTGTAAAATTGGTTTCTATTAATTATTCTGCTATAAAACGTCATAACATAAATAAAAATGATGAATAGAGTAATAATTATACAAGAGTTATTGATAAACAGAAGTACCACTGTCATTCATATAATGTATATAAATCACAAATTTAAAATCAAATGAATCAAATTTTTAAATTTAAACTATATAATAGTTAACACATTTAACAGTATACTATAAACAGGTATAAAACTGAATAATATTTTTAATTTATAAAGACTGCCTATTTATATTGGTCTCAGACGTCATTAATATCATAATAAAAAATTACATCCGGTGATGTAAAATGTCCTCAGAAACACAATTATAAGACTTGGCAATGACACTGCAAAATTTATTATTTCTCTGAAAGACTGTACATTTGTAAACATACTTTACCACACAAAAATATCTTTATAAAATAATAATAATATTAAACTCTGTGTTGTTTAAACAGAGTAACTTATGATACAAAAATGTTACAATATAGAACAGTGGTATTTAAATTTAGATAAGATAGCCTTGACCTATAACAAAAATAATTATAAAAGTTACCAACGACATGTAATTGGTTGAGGCGTAAGTTGAACAATAACAGTTATTTTGCTTTTGTAAGTAATGCAGTGGAAAATGTATATCATAGTTGATCCAATTTCACTTGTTATGAACTAATTTTTTTATAATAGAAATGCATTTTATTTTTTACCAAGAAACATTAAATTTAAAAATAGCTTTTGTTTTATCAGTAATAAGGGTATATTGTTATTGAGTATAACATAGTTCTTCCTTTTATTAGGTAACTTTCATCTGAACTTTTCGTATGGGTTGTAAAGTGAGTTTATTTTTGTTTTATCGACATTTTTTGATACTATGGTCTTCGTCTCATTATTACGACGAAATTTGTCTTACCTTACCTGCAACCATCATCTCCATCCAGGTCAACTCTTCGATGTTACACCAAACCTTTTCAGCAGAAAAGTAATGGTTTACTCCTTTAACTCGAAAGCTAATCCGAAACCAGTATCTCAAGGAATAAACCCCTTAGAAAAATCATTTTCTGAATATGTAATAAATGAATTGACCCACCGATAGTTTGAGAGACATTTCTGACATAAAGACTATAATTGCACTCCCAGTGAAACTTTATATAAACAAAAACTCAATTCGAAAAAATTAATTTTTTATTATATACCTAATTTTGATTTAAGTTACATATTATTTTACGGTAGGCTACCAATTTTTTATTGTTTTTATGGTTATATTAATTTAACTTAATATCCCTACTGTATTTCAAATATTAAATTAGGCACTTTGGCCTAAATCCCTATTCTAAAAAATTACCGATTTTGCTGTCGGTTAATTTGGCCGTTGCAACAAACACACACACACACACAACACAAGAACCAAAAATTTGTTAAGTTTGTTTACATAATTTTACACACTTAATAAATATCTTACAACATTCATTAATTATTTTATGAAAATAACTCAAAATTTCTATTCATTTTATATTTGTATTAGTTTTTTCAAAAATAAATATCTACTAACACCCAAAACGTGTTATCTGGAATCAAACTCTTTGTTATTTAAAACTACAAGTTTATTTTAAAATAAGCGGATATCACCAAAACAACATATAAACGTTGCGTCATATATGGTTCGGCAATTTCGAAATGATATATCGTCAACATTTAAACATATTAACAAGAACAGTGAGTTAGAATAATATAAATTTGTCTACCAAACTATCTTCACCTCTAGCGTCATTATATTGTTTATTGACAGTAATGAATGAAGATGTAACCTATCGAGTAAAGTTATTTGTTATTTATCACAGGCAAAAATTTTAAAACGACTATGAAAATGTATTACACTTGTAAATAATAAGAAAACTGGCTTACGTTTACAATATGATTTGTCTATTACCTATTTCTTTTCTCTCCTAATTTTATGGATATCAGCTAGAATTACTATTCCTACAAATGATAAGCAAGTATTGTTAATGCAGATAAAATTAAGGTAGAGGCTTTACCTATCTGTTGGAGGTCATAAGGGAAATCACAATGTTTAAATCTAGCTTATTTAAATATGACCTACCTCCAATCGAGATCGAAAATGGACACGCTCCTCCCTTTTGTAAGAGAAAGTATGAGAGAGCTTCGGTGGAATTAAATAGGAATAAAGGACCGTAACGATCCAGTAGGTTCGTGCTTGGAATAGGGAGAAATAATAGCATCTCGTGGGATGGGGGGGATTTCCTAAAGTAGACTTGCACACAAACAGGAAGAAGACTCTACTTGGAACACCTACCTACTGAGATACTCTAAGATTTATATTTCTAAAACGTTAAAACATGGAATTAATAGTATAATAACATTTAATTAATGAATATAGTATTCATATATAAAATTAAAATTGTAATAATTCATATTAGTATATAATAAATGCTAATATTATGATATTTTTAATACAGGCAATATATAAGGTATGTATATTTATATATAAAAGAATGCAAGTACGTCTGTGTGTTACAACGTCTTGAGATGGCACAATTACATATTTATTATATGTTTATATATCTGCCACTCACACAGTTTTGTGTACCGTGTTAAGATCCCTAAATTTTGTCTTGTGTTCCCATGTAATGGACCACGCCTAAATGTAAGCCTATTCCCGCTAACTTCTACCTTAACGTTTATATGACCTCCCCTAAGATGGTTGCAAGTTTGTTCGGCATGTATATAGTAACACATGTCAGTAAAATAGTCAGCTGGAAAGAAACAACATTTATATGAACACACAAAATTTTCAAAGAATCTTACCACTTCATGAGATCTGCAGGCAAAAATCAAGGGGACATGCAAAATATGATAATTTTTACGATACCTTTTTTAAAAGGCTCCTGTGTTCTTTAAACATGACCTGCCAGTACACATCATCTCTGGGCTTCAATACAAAAAACCAACTAATTTTTAGAATAGCTCAATAAATTGGTTCTCAGAAGAGAACTCTTTTGAAGAAACATTAGGTTCTGAATTTTATATATTTATTAATTACTGAAATTTAATTAAAACTGTACTTTGATTTTCTAATCATTATTTATCAGTTGGAAAAAACTAAAATTTTTATTGGTTGTTCAACACAGGATAAATTTAAATACTGTAAGTTTTTATAATGCATTTAATTACTGATGTTAATCTAAAATAATTATCTTTTCAAATAAAATACATTTAACTCTCACTTTATCTTCACAAATAATTATTTAAAAGTTCGTTATTTTTTACATATTTAAATCCTACATTTCATATATAATTCATTAATTACATTTACACATTTTTAAACAAAATTATTTCCAAATTTAAATTAAAAAATTTTATCTTCTCATTTCAAGATTGAATTGGTAAATTCACATTTTATTATAAATAATTTTAAAATTTATATGATTCAATAAATCTGGTCTTCTTGAAAATGATTGGCTTATGGCCAAAACCAATTTGTAAATTTAATATTTATTATTCTTTATTTAAACATTTTTGTTATACTAATTTATTTTACTACTTTTAAGATTTATTTAATTTTTCAACATAGAGTGAGGTCATTGTTTAGGTTTAATTGGTAATTTGAATTTAATAAATTTAACTGACTAAACTTGACGTTAATTTTTATATAATAGATAAAATGACTTGCCAAGGATTTCCCTACCGGTCGTAGAGTCCTCTCGTCTGGATTCCCTGGTCCCTAGACATCGGAAGTTGCCATCCCTGGTCAGTCGATGGAAGTCTTTCTCCATTTCCGCGTCCTGGAGGCTGAGTCTGGAGCCCTTGTCCGTGGATGGTCTTAGATGGCGGAAGCGTGATGGTTTAGTCTCATCTGGCCGTATGGTGGTTCTAAGCGCGATCCGACATTACGGCCGTTAGCACCTCGTATTAAAAATTTTTACAGACTGACTTACAGGAACCTAAGTTCCTGTATTTATTGCGGCTATGTAACCCTTCCTCCTGCTCTAAGCTTGTCGCTATCTCCGTGCTTCTTTTCTTGTACGGGCGGGTTGGACAACGTATTCGATTCAACCAGCATAATTTTGTTATCTGTCTTAGAACACTGAAAAATGTCTATTATTTTAAAATGGCTGTAACTTTTTTGTTATTTAAGTTTGTTAAATTTAGTTTTCACTATTGTTCATTTTGGATCTCGCTGGTCATTTCAAAATGTCCGTGATAGTTCTACGTGACCTAGTTCTCAAGTTAGCATTTTTCGGCACTTAGAAAATTTTCACTGCACTCCCGTTTGTCAAATTTAGTTAGTTATTACAGTTTCATGCTATTATAATTTTTAATTTGTTTTTTTAATACTTATTCAAAATTTTACTGACTTCTTGACTCTTTACAACGTTTCCTTATTCCATAAATTAAAACCTTATTATTTAAATATTAAAATTGTTATTTAAAAAATAGAAAATTGTTAATCTCCCAATTTGGTCGGCCTTACAGACCGTTACAGTGTGTCTGTGCGTATTATTATTAACTATGTTTATACTGAAACACTTGAATGTATATTTGGTAGGCCCCACGTACCAATAGTAGCTCTTACTTTTTAGGTTTAGTGAGAACGAACTTTTCGGTAGATGTATCATATTGGCAATACAAACAGTAACAGGTTTGAGTTACAGTATAATTTGCCAATAGGATACATTTATCGAAACGGCTGCCCTCAATAAACCAAAAAGTTAAGTGCTACTATAGGCAAGTGTATAGTATTAATATAAGTTCAAGTGGTTTAATGTAAAACTACGAGAACAAGTTGAAGAAAAATCATATATTATTAAAAGTAGGTTTATTGCAATTTAATTTAATTGTATATTTTATATTTATAAAGTGGAACTATTGTTATTAAAACTCAAGCTGCCACTTGATAAAATATAAATTATTTTCTGAAGGTTTTAGCTTTACCTTTCTAAACTAACAATCGCTTTCCTATTCACAAAGTAAAGTTTGCTCTGTCATTATGGATAGAAACTGTATATAGTCTCAAGGACTTTAACGCCCACGGTCTATAGAAGTGTAAACAAAAAATAAATAAAAAACACTTTTGAAACTAACGGTTCATTTAATTAATGAATACAATAATCATTGAGCATTAGAAACTGACCAAACAGATAAAAAATTATTAAGCTTAGAATTTATGTTTTACATCTATAATTTAGCGAATTTTCTAATCTGTTTTCTGTGTTTTCTTTATCCGTTTACATAAATATAGCCCTATATTAGTTAAAAATTTATTTTCAAGGTAGGACAATTATATTGAAAATAATGAAGTAATTATTTTATAATGTAGATATAAATACACTAAATTTATGTACGCCTTTATTCTGATGAGTGTGTAAAAATGTATTGTGGAATTAACCAACTATATCTTAAAACTATTGGAACAGTAACATGATTGATTTTTCATAACCTTTAATATAAATGAACGAAACAAATAAAAACATACACAAAACTCACAAATTAATCATTTATTTACTCATACGCGTTTCAATGACCAAGTCATCATCATCAGTGAGTGTTCTACTACAAACTCTAACTTACAACTGTGGTAAGTTAGAGTTTGTAGTAGTAACACTCACTGATGATGATGACTTGGTCATTGAAACGCGTATGAGTAAATAAATGATTAATTTGTGAGTTTTGTGTATGTTTTTATTTGTTTCTAACATAACCTCAAAAGCTAAGCACAAATAATATTTGTTTAATATAAATGTTTACTACGTAACACATATGCCAAATAAATTCATAATTATTTATTTAGTGTAAGTACTGACATAATTTTAGAAGTTGTTTACGTTGTTAAAATTATCGATTTTATAACTTATATGGTTACATTTTACTCAACTTTAGTTTCATGTATCGTATTATGATACGAGGTTCATCACAAGTAGATGCAGATATCTGTGATTTGCACAACTAAATAGAGATTTCTGTGATTTTTACAACACTCAATGACTGTTTTTCTGTTTTATCATAATTTATTAGATTATATGCGATTCGATGCAAAAAAAATTTGAGTTCCTAGATTTACACCTAGATTAGGGCATGTGTAAAAATGTAGCTAATAATTTACTAAAATTAGACGAAAGATGCAGAGTAAAATCTTACGTGTAACTAGCAACAACTTTTAATTACCGTAACTCTTGATGTAAATAAAGTCTAGCGAACTGCATATCAAGTTGTAAGTGAATTAGAAGTTTCCTTTGCAGCTATGAAAATTTCGTAGAGAATTTCTGTTCAAATGTTTTTATAGAGTAATGTTTAAACTTTTAACGTTTGAACAAACGAAATGATAATTTATTTAAAATTTGAACAGAAAATACATTTGCAAATAATTGCTAAAGACAAATCTTTTATTCACAAGAAGAAACGGTTGTATCATTTGAACCCAGTACACTATTACTAGATATTTCATCGCGAGCCATTCATATATATTTACCGTCGTGTAGCTGGTAGGAACTTCCAATTTGGCGTATAACTGATAGACACTTTTAATAGCGGCTCGTAGCTGGTAGATAGGCTAATCGAAGCCTATAGATCTACACGGTTCGTAAATAGGTAGATAGGCTACTTCTAATGCTGTCGTATACCTAGTAGGCATTATCAATGGCGACATGTAGCTGATAAACAATTCTCTATAACTTCTATAAAGTCCAATCACCTCAATGATGCGATATTGTACACATTTGTAAAGCTTTCATCACCAACAAAGAAAATATATTAGCCTTGTCGATTTTATCTATATTTGTAAATCAATGTATTTTTGACATTGGCTATTATAGCTCTGTAGATCATAGTTTTAAAAGCTCACGAATGTAGCGCTCTTGTATAGGGGTACTTCCGAGCTTCGCGATGGCAGAAACTCCCTGCTCCATGGCACCGGTGTCATATATAATATCAAGGGCCTCTCTAATAAAATATATTTTTCCTTCTTCTTTTTCCAAGAAAATGTCAACACAATAATTAAATTGTTATTAAATTAATCACTATAGAGCATTAATAATAGTCTCTATTTCAAAACATCACGTATTTTTTATCCATCTAAAGAGTAGCTCTATTTCAAACACGTTTTATCTCCGTACATCCGAGTGAGTACTTATTTTCCCAACCGTAAACCTACATATTTCACAATCCTGTCCTGTCCTTTGTTGGTGGTATAAGTCGTACCGTCTGGTCGCCTTGAAACTACTTAAATGATACTTTAAACTCTTGTTCAAACATTTTTATAAACAAAGCAATGTATAATAGGTCTATTTACGATAATAAAGCTGTAAGATATTACCAACGGAATATTTTCCATATGATTAGTGATGGTATGTAAAAAAAGTTAATTATTTATTATAATTATAAATGCAGATATTTTAAACGCATTTTCTGTAAGCTTTTAGTAACAGAAAATCATTATAATAAGTAACAAAAATACCCTTACCATGTTTGTATACAATGCAGACCTAAACAGACCAAACAAAGTGCTGTGTATGCAGTTTAATACATACGGTTAAAGAACGTAAACCAGTAACGAAAGTTGAAACAAATAGTCTAATTTTCTTAGTTATATTAAACTTAATGCAGCTCTAGTGTAATTTGTGAACTATGTTCAACAAAGTTCCACCAATGGTTACACGTCCTGAGCGAATCCGTACCATTTTAAATATTTCCGCCGTTATTTTAGCAGATATTACTCTTATAATAAAATATCTATTAACCGAAATAAGTTGAAAATTATAAATTCTTCTAGCAGGAAGTTTAGACCGTTGCTAAAGAGCATGTGGTACATTTCACGGAAATAGAATGAATCAGTAACTCAGTAGGTTATGGCAAGTAATAGTTGTTCACATGATACCTCACCTCGCTATTCCTTGTAATCAATCTTACCTGTCACTGGCAACTGTCTTACTTTTAGAACGGAGTGTACCACCCCTAACACAACACGTGTATATTATCCCACAGTACTGCTACGATGCGTGCATTTAATATTGTTATTAATCTGCTAGTAATCGACCGTAAATTCTATTTGTATATTTTCATTTTAGAAAATGGTTTTATCGACAAGCATGATTGTTATAAATAATCGAGTAATGTTTGATTATGTGAACGCATTAAAGAATTAATTATACTCTATATTGTTGTATCAGTGACACACAATACACTTCAATTAAACAGCGGATTTGGTAGTTTATTCTTCACTATAAGAGTCAGATGTTTTTTTTCAAATTTATTGACATATAACTAGACATGCGTCATTGTTTGAAAAAAAATAAATACTAAAATAATTTTAAAGGGTTTAATTGTAAGTTGCCAATGGCATTTACAAATTTTGTGGTATTTTATCAATAATTTAAAATCACGCCATTTATATATAAACAGTTTATTACAACTTTTGCAATATATTAACTAAATGGGACGTGCAGGATTGCTATAAAGCCATATACATTTGCATAAATTGAATAGATATTTAGTTATTTTAACATCCGTATTTCCCTTTTTATTGTTAATTGTAACTGGAAACCTGATTTTAAATATTCAAACAATGAATGCGTACAAACAATATTGTAAATGCGTAGCATTTTGAGAACTACTGTTTAAGCCTTTTTTACCTAGTTTTAACTAACATTAATGTCAAAAACTCAGGTAACGGGTTTTGTGTTGGATTGCTATAAGCCAGATAAATATTTATAATTAGACTGGCAAGCTACATTGAATTTAAATATACTTTTCATATAGAAAAGTAACTGAAGACCCATATTAAGGGCTTAGAGATACGATAAAGGATGAATCATGCGTGTAAAGAGAAAACACCAACAATGATTATATCGTTAAAAGAAAATGGAAGTTATTAAGTACTATACATTTCTAACACACCTAAGGCTTTCACTTATCTGAAATATATGATATTTATATTAACAGAACTATCTACTTGCTGTAAATTTTAAGTTTATGTATTATCAACCATAATAATATAGAATAAAGAAAGAAAGACACTCGCTAACAGTAACCTATGTTAATTCATTTATCTTTAGTTGTGAGGTTACTGTGTTATGGCTTGTATTTAAATAAATGTATTAACCATACATGTTTTATAAATTTACATTGTTGGCTTCAAATTTATATTTGTAAAAACAGTATAACCTAGTTATTATTTAATTAACTTGTGCTTAACACGAGTTTAAATAGCATAGACGATTTGTAGTGTTTTCTTGCGTTTTCCTCGTTGTCCTCTTTGTGTAAAAAATTATGTAAAAAACGTTATCATTATATCTTCGTCTTTGACTCCCAGGGTTGAACTCTATCTCGAGCTTCTAGAACTGCTCGCCTTTCCGGTTTACCGGACTTATTCCTCTCCGGTTCTTCGAACATACTTCTTATTGCGGCTCCCAAAACGTGATTGATCTCCCTTCCTCAACTCCCCATCCATCACTTTCCTTTCTCCTGTCTTGTCCACCAATGGTAGGACCTATCCTATTTTATATTTTAGCCTGCCTTCTTTTTTTGTCGGTCTTCAAAATATTTTCTTGCTTTTTTCACGCGCTAGATTTGGGAACTTACAACTTTCGCCAAAAAACAATCTACTTTGTTAAGAAACGGCTTATAGGCTTGCCTCTTCTTTCTACTCGTCAGTTATTTCATTGTTCGAAATTCCAGTTTAGATGTTTTTATAAATTTGAATTATTTTTATCTTTTAAAATAGTGGTATACAGCAACCTTCGAACCAATGGATTTACATTAGATCTATTGCATAGGCTAAACTGCTTCAAAAGTAGGTCATAGGTTCAAAATGGGTATCCCTTACCAGCTCACGTTATATTTATATATATAAATATATCCATCGTTACCTATCATAATATTAAAAAGTATTTAATTGGTATACAAAATCAAAAACACACCTATAAAAATATCGTAGTCATTGTATGACAATTAGAATGGAATAATTTCCTTAAAAAGGTTTCTTTATTAAATATAAAGTCGAAAACAGTTATTAGCACTAACCGTCATCGTATGTATTTGGGAATTGTGCAGGCAAATTTCGTTATCTTCAGATTGTGCCAAATGGTCTTAGAATCTCTCAGCGATGACATAATGTTGTACCGATTGACTACGATTCCAATATATGCTGTACCATAAGTCGTTATGTCACAAAAAAGCAACTGCTTTATAAACAAATAGTTGAAAACTAGATGTTAGTTGCTAAGTTTAGAGTTAAAGAAACTTTAGTATGGTATTTCTGTAAAAGCCTCGAACTTATGGCCATCATTAAGACTAACACTTAATGCTATTACAAAATGCAAATAAAATATATAAAATGTTTACCTTATCATAAAACATTTAAGCAAAAAAAAAACGAAATTCACAATAGTTAACCATACATGAAATGGTGAGTGCGCCATGTAAGTTAAAAATTGGTTCATAAAGTAATTTTATCTGTAGGAAATCTTTGCAGTATTCGGTTTTTAATCCCTAAGCTATTTAATAACAAATCAATAACAAAATTAATGCACTCAAGTCTATTTTAACTGCCCTCCGAATCATGTCCCTGCTCGAATATTACTAGAATATTGAATATTGCTAAAAACATCGTCAAGGCAGGGCAAATACTATGCGAATGTTTGGAGTGAGGTTAGACCAAAAGTAGTGTGTCTAACCAACAAATATAATGAACGAATCACTTGCTATTTTTACGTAAATAATACGTCCCAAGCAAATACAAATACTTTTCAAATACTTATAAAACCATGAAGGAATTTACAAAGAAAATCAATCAGCCCATTCGGTCAAAGGCACAAAGTGACAACACCGCCTCCTTCTCCTTCTCAATCGCGAATTGTAGTAAATAGCTTTTCGTTTCCAAGCTTTGCTGTTTCTACTAGGTGCTTGAACGAAACTTATTTTTAATATGTCAATCTAAAGACTGAAAAAATAAAGTTAATCCCAGGCGAGACGCAAAAACAGACGTGTTAACACAAATAATCGTCACTAATGAAAGTTTCTAGTAGACTACACCACATAGTAAAATATAGCATTATGTCACACTCCCACAGTGACTTTGCCCTTTTGTTGTAATTAGAACTAGTGTTTTAAAACCATATTGAAATAAATCCAAAAGTTATTTAGGCGTATTACAAGATAAAAATTTCATTTCGTTTCACAACCACGTGACGTGACGGCAAAAGATGGTATCATAATATTTAATCACTTCTGGCGACACTTAGTTATGATAAAGTATAGCCAAACTTACTTTGACAACAAGAATAGCTTTATCTCTGGCATTTATTATTAATGCCGAAAAAACTTCCGTGACATCCAAGCCCTAATATAACTTTACGTAGAAGGTCAAAAGAAGTAATTTAGTAAAAAAAAAACACATTTTTTAATATTCAGTGTTCTTTGGTGTGTAAAAACCTTTGTCATTACAAACCTGTTAAAATATTAAAGATTTAATTAAAAAAGCCTTAATATTTCACAGACTGAACGTAAGCTTAGCTTGAAACAGGCGAGGCGTATGTTTGAAGGATGCAAATACGAGTAGATACACGAATCCTGGTAGATTTTTAATGTTTAACTTTATAAAATGCATAGGTTTCAGTACATATAATCTTATCTTTTGAATGATTTAATATTAAATTTAAACCTAGTTTATATATATATATATATATATATATAAAGAGCCAAGTCAAAATACAAATATAAGAATTATAATTGAATTATTGAAGTGTATTTGTATTTTGACAAGAATACATATTGCGAAATATATATATATATATATATATAGTTGATTATTATGGATAATTATTAATTTCATTATATTTTTTTTATTTTTCGTAGTACACTTTTACTAAGCTAAGTAAGTGAAGCTTTTCTCTGACTTCCAATTTGCATTCTCAAACTTACAAGTTACACAGAGTTCCACGACTACATACTGACTCTATGTCAGAAGAAAAATCTCTGAGTGTGTGGACCGAAGATCAATCAGAAAAAGGGTGTCACTGTGTACGATTGTTGTTCATGAAAAAGCTAGTCGTTTTTACGAACACTTTATTCCAAACTGTGGTTAACGTACCGACAGTCAAACAATTTCAGAAAGTAAAAGTTTGTTCAGTTCAAGACACGGGTTTTTTCTTCAAACTACCAGTTGAAAACTACCAGTGAATCAGGATCAGAGGATCATGAAACCGCCAACGCATTTACAATGAAGTTTAAAAGTCTTAATCTTGAGAAAGGTTACATTTTCGATCAAGTTTTGAACGCGGATGATCAAAACTAACTTTTTACTAACGTTCTTATCTAAGGAAGAGAAGTCTGTTTCGCGGTTTAAGACCGCAAAGGATCGTTTGACTGTTCTATTGTGCTGTAGTGTTACAGGTTCATTATGAAGCCAGTGATAGGAGCACAGACTCCTAAAAAATAGGGCCCTGAAAGACAAGGACAAGGATCACTTGCCGGTGTTATGGGAAGCGAACTAAAAGGCAAGGGTAACCAAAGGACTGTTTAGACACTGGTATCTCTGTTTTGTTAAGTAAGCGGAATGGTTTTTGAAGTCGAAGTCAGTTTTTTTGAAAGTTCTCCTCATAATAGAGAATCGCCGGGTGCCTGAATCCGTTACATCCTAACGTGGAAGTGTTGTTCATGCCACCTAACACAACACCTTTGATTAAACCTCTAGACTAGAGTATCATAGCCATTTTAAAGTCTACTATCTTTGGCGTATTTACGAGTTATTAAAGGTAATACAAAAAAAGAAACTTTAACAGTAAGCCAATGCTGAAAAAAATGATATCGCGAATTGCATTTCTAAATTGAAAGACTAAACTAAAACCACCATCGGTGTGTGCATGTTGGAAGAAACTGTAGCAAAACTTTGTTAACAAGGACGAGGTCACAAAATATGCTCACAAAATCGTTACTGATATTTTCTCAATAGGACAAGAAATTAATGGTGAAAGGTTTGAAGACATTAACAGTGAAGATGTTGACAATCTTTTGAAAAGTGCGACGAGAATTTGACGGAGGAAGAGCTGGAAAAACTAATTACTCAACCTGTACATGTGTCGTATAACGAAGGCGAAGTATTAGAGGAAAATGTATAGCACCAAAGTTGTTAAAGTATTTCTGTGAAATTCTATGTATAGGGAACTAGTTAGCTGCAGCCGTTACTGTAATATTTCCACTCTAGAACGATTATTAAATTTATTTGAGATTTGGAAGAAGCACTATCGCTATATAAAGAAGTGTGTAAATAACTAGAACAACTCTGCCCACAGTCTAAAAGTTTTACAAATCAAATAACAGTTTATAAGAGATAATTTTACTAAAATTAGTTAATAACCTGATTTAACATTTTGGTGGATTATGTTTAAGAATGAAGAGTAAGTGTGGTGAGCACTCATATTTAATAAAAATTTCTTGTTTCCGGATTGAAGGAAAACGTAGGTTCACAATAAAAAATATGTATGTAAGTATTTAGTATGTAAATTTACCATAACCTCTATATTATATAAAAATTAAAGTCCTGACTGGCTGTTTCATTGATCAAAGTGGATCCGAATCTAACAATGATAAGGACTTGAAATATAGAGGCAACCTTCGTTATATTACTTAGGTACGCTCTTAGAAAGCAATTTTAGTTTTAACAGGAAGAAATCACAAAATTCTTCGAATAGATCTACCATATAATACTAGAGGGCACAATCTGGCTGGTTGCATAATGTTCAAAACATTATACATATATATTATGTATAAATATAAGCGATTGGATATTTGATGGGGTGGGAGCTTTACAATGGAAAAGGTAGGCATTAAAAAATACAGGAAAATATAATTTTTGGAAAATTAAAATAACTATAAACTGTTCAAATATGATCCGATTTTGAAAATTAACGTTTGTCTAATTTACAATTTCATGGCTAACACATTAATTAACAGATTAGGCACATGAGGGAATAACGAGTATAGAAGAAAAGTTGAGTTTAATAAAATCAGGGTTTATTACATGCAATGTAATTTCTAAGCTACATATGTAGGATACACATTTAATTCTTCATGTGAACATCTGGGGTAACTGGAAGCATTGGAGCATTAATGACAAGCAATGGCAATGCACTTTAGATGACGATATTTAAACCGATTCTGGATTTCAACTGCGAAAACTCATAGCTGTGATTGTATTTTCCATCTAATTCATTTCTCTTTTGGGATAAAAATAAAGATAATAATTCAGAGATATAATATATGGGAGGCTGTTTCAATATAAGAGGCAACTGCAAGATACTACTCTTTTAAATTTAGATGTGTACAGCCGATGCTTAAAATTAATAAATAATCTTCAAGAAATACGAGGTCAGTGCTTAACCAATTACGGTTTGCCTTAACATGTAAGTTCTACAAAATATTTACCAAATAGTGTATACGTGCGGGAATCCAACTATAATTTAGAAGAATTAGTTACTAGATTGTCTACTGCAGAGTCAACTTTAACCAATGAGCAATTGACCGTTTACCAAGATATCTTAAACAACATTAATTCATGTCATTGAATCATTTTCTTTTTAAATGCACCTGGAGGTAGAGGTAGAACTTATAATAAAATTACTTCTATCTAAGGTAAGAAGCAATGTAGAATTTGCTCTAGCAGTTGCATCGTCAGGAACAGCAGAAATATTGTTAGATGGTGGGAAAAAAACACACTGTAATTTAAAATTGGTTTTATTTTAAGCTTAAAATACACCGAAAATTCTCTTCGTAATATTAAAAAGCGCATTGATCTAGCCATATTTTTAAGAGAATGCAAGCTTGTAATTCGGGATGAAAGTACTATGGCAAGAATTTGAAGTAATTGATGCGCAATGGAGGGACTTATTGTGTTATTGGCTGGAAACCTTTGTCAAACACCATTGTACCTAGACATTCACGTGTCAATGAGGTACAATTCTAGAATAATCTTTTTTACATTGTTACATTCTTTTAAAACTAATTAACTTATGCTTGGATATTTATCAGATTAATCAATGTGTAGTGTAAATATATTTTTAAATTATTAATTTCATAGGAAAAAATTAGTAAAATAATATCTTATTTATAGATATTTTGTCAACAGATTTTATAAGCAAATGTATAAAATATACTATTTTTTTAGTTTTATTCTAGTTCACTCAACTGATAATAAATAATACTTATATTAGTAAATATATGCAATATGTATTGTCAACTATCAATATGATGTTTATATATAGTGTGATCAACAGGACAAAAAGATATCTGACTGAATGTAAGTGATAACAAAATACATAAATATTCAAAATTTATACTCATGCAAAAAAGATGAACCTATGCATAAAACATGGAGCTAAACTAAAATTAAAAGACAAGTTACCTGATCTTTTTTGGTTAAAAAGTCCATTAATGTTTTCTATCATATAATATATATAATATATTTATATATATATATATATATATATATATATATATATATATAAAGAACATAAGACAAAATACAAATACAAGAATTGTAATTGAATTTACAATTCAAAGCTTTTCGTTGGCTAACAGTACCAACATCATCAGGATGTTGCTAACGAAAAGCTTTGAATTGTAAATTCAATTATAATTCTTGTATTTGTATTTTAACTTATGTTCTTTATTAATACACAAGAATACATATTACGATATTTATATATATATATATATATATATATATATATATATATAGAGAGAGAGAGAGAGAGAGAGAGAGAGAGAGAAAGAGAGAGAGAGAAAGAGAGAGAGAGAAAGAGAGAGAGAGAGAAAGTGCAGATGTGGTCATAGAATTATAAGGTACTTAAAATGTTTAAATAATGTTGATACTACTGATCAGCGAAAATTCAATGCATAAAGAAAGATAAAATGCAATATTCTTGTTTATGAGAGTGTAATATTTATTAAAAAAAAACAGAGGTTATTCGAATACATGATTATTTATTAATTTTTATTAAAAGCAGTAAGAACAGTATTAAATACAAGCAGTATTAAGAAACAATGCCAACATCCTAAGGAGTGAATAATACAAGAATGCAAAATATAAAATAATGTTAAATTAGAAATAGCATTTCTGCCAAGTTTATACAAATAGCCAAGTTTATCTTGTTAACGTAACATTATAGACGTTGAATATAGTATCAATATAAGAATGATCTTAGAAGGTTGCTATTATCATACAAGAAAATTATCATATATATATACATATATATATATATATATATATATATATATATATATATATATATATATATATGTATATATATATGTATATATATATGTATATATATATATACATCCCGCTATCAATATGGCAGCATTTCATTTTGCAACCATATGGCAGCCACTTGAAGGAGTGAAGTATATATGTTTTTCGTCGTGTATAATTTATTTCTAATAAACATGATACTACTCCATGTACTTTAATTTCGTAAAATCTTAAAAATACAAAATTGACTGAAATACTATCAATATGGCAGCATTTCATTTAGGCATCAATATGGCAGCCAGTGTATAGTTTCGTTCAGTCTAATAACAATATGGCAGCCGGTGTGTATATTATTCCCATGCCACTAACGATACGAGAACCAACAGTGTTGCCACTATGGTGCGACTGTCTGACTAGTCAAATGTTTATACTGTAAGACACTGGGTGTGTGTAATCACGGTGAAAACATAAACATTAGAATGTCCCTTCTTCATTTCAGCTGGCCAATTATTTACTCAACTCACATAAGTCCTGGTTGTTAGTTTTCATAAACGTGTACAACTATCGAAAGCTGATGGGGATAGAAGTGAACAAAATTTAACGGGGATGGACAGGTGGGGCTCTATGGGAGTTGTAAAGGAGTGACTTGGGGTCAAAATAACAGATGGCAAAAAAAACTAGAAAATGATCAGTCGGCGGGTTTTAATGGTGCTGAGTCTTTTACCGTTATCGAACGTCATAGGGATATACGGGTGGTCCTCTATGAGAGTAGCAAATGATGAATTGGAGTATGAATGTGAGAAGGCAAAACAAAGCTAGAGTATGATCAATCTAAGTGTTTTTTCGGTTGCTGAATCCAATATCGTCTTCCATATCAATCGGGAATGCACGGGTGTGGCTCTACGGGAGTAGAAAAGGGGTGAATTGGGGTAAAATTGTCAGAAGGCAAAAAAAAAATTGAAATGAACATTCGGGTGGTTTTTAATGGTGCTGGGTCGTTTACCGTAATCGAACGTCAATGTGAATATACGGGTGATCCTCTACGGGAATAGCAAATGATGAATTGGAGTATATTTGTGACAAGGCAAAACAAAGCTAGAATATGATAAATCGTAGTGTTTTGGAGGTTACTGAGTCCAATACCACCTTCAATATTAAACGGGGATGCTCGGTTGTTGCTCTACGAGAGTAGGAAATTGGTAAATTGGGGTAAAATTGTCAGAAGGCAAAAAAACAATTGAAAATGATCATTCGAGTGGGTTTTAATGGTGCTGAGTCTTTAACCGTTATCGAACGTCAATGGGGATACACGGGTGACCATCTATGGGAGTAGCAAATGATGAATTGGGGTATAATTGTGAGAAAGCAAAAAAAAACTAGAAAATGATCAATGGTAATGTTCTGGAGGGTGCTGAGTCCAATACCGTCTACAATATTAAACGGGGATGCTCGGTTGTTGCTCTACGAGAGTAGAAAGGGGTAAATTGGGGTAAAATTGTCAGAAGGCAAAAAAACAATGGAAAATGATCGCTCGGGGGGTTTTAAAGGTGGTGAGTCTTTTACCGTTATCGAAAGTCAATGGAGATACACGGATGATCCTCTATGGGAGTAGCAAATGATGAATTGGAGTATAAATGTGAGAAGGCAAAACAAAGCTAGAGTATGATCAATCTTAGTGTTTTTTCGGTTGCTGAATCCAATATCGTCTTCCATATCAATCGGGAATGCACGGGTGTGGCTCTACGGGAGTAGAAAAGGGGTGAATTGGGGTAAAATTGTCAGAAGGCAAAAAAAAAATTGAAATGAACATTCGGGTGTTTTTTAATGGTGCTGGGTCGTTTACCGTAATCGAACGTCAATGTGAATATACGGGTGATCCTCTACGGGAATAGCAAATTATGAATTGGAGTATATTTGTGACAAGGCAAAACAAAGCTAGAATATAATAAATCGTAGTGTTTTGGAGGTTACTGAGTCCAATACCACCTTCAATATTAAACGGGGATGCTCGGTTGTTGCTCTACGAGAGTAGGAAATTGGTAAATTGGGGTAAAATTGTCAGAAGGCAAAAAAACAATTGAAAATGATCATTCGAGTGGGTTTTAATGGTGCTGAGTCTTTAACCGTTATCGAACGTCAATGGGGATACACGGGTGACCATCTATGGGAGTAGCAAATGATGAATTGGGGTATAATTGTGAGAAAGCAAAAAAAAAACTAGAAAATGATCAATGGTAATGTTCTGGAGGGTGCTGAGTCCAATACCGTCTACAATATTAAACGGGGATGCTAGGTTGTTGCTCTACGAGAGTAGAAAGGGGTAAATTGGGGTAAAATTGTCAGAAGGCAAAAAAACAATGGAAAATGATCGCTCGGGGGGTTTTAAAGGTGGTGAGTCTTTTACCGTTATCGAAAGTCAATGGAGATACACGGATGATCCTCTATGGGAGTAGCAAATGATGAATTGGAGTATAAATGTGAGAAGGCAAAACAAAGCTAGAGTATGATCAATCTTAGTGTTTTTTCGGTTGCTGAATCCAATACCTTCTTCCATATCAATCGGGAATGCACGGGTGTGGCTCTACGGGAGTAGAAAAGGGGTGAATTGGGGTAAAATTGTCAGAAGGAAAAAAAAAAACAATTGAAATGAACATTCGGGTGGTTTTTAATGGTGCTGAGTCGTTTACCGTAATCGAACGTCAATGTGAATATACGGGTGACCCTCTATGGGAATAGCAAATGATGAATTGGAGGTATAATTGTGAGAAGGCAAAAAAAACTAGAAAAAGATCAATCGTAGTGTTTTGGAGGGTGCTGAGTCCAATACCGTCATTAAAAGCTAAAGGGAATATGAGGGTGTGGTTCTAAGGGAGTAGAAAGGGTGGTTAATTTTTATGAAAATGTCAGATACTAGAAAAATGTCTAGTAAAATAATACTCTGGGTTTGTAAGGGGTGACTCCAATTTCGTCATCGAAAGTCGAGGATAACGCACGTGTGAGTTTTCGAGAGTGCGATTCCAGACACTGTTAAAAAATAGCGGGAAAGTGTGATTAGTCATATGTTTGGAACGGAAGATGAGTGGAAGCTGGGCACAATCATAAATATTAGATTATTCATTCTTATCATCAGCTGTCGTAATCTGTAAGCAAGTTAGACAGATTGTAATGTATTTTATTGAGCTCATGCAGTTCCAAATAAAACGAGTTTAGGCCTACTTTTCTTGTTTCAATTTTGTTTTACCGTCTAGCTTCTAATATACTTGTGCGACAAGTCGTTTGCGAATAAGATATTGAACCATGTAATAGATTAGTCAATATTCTATTTTACAACCACTGTTGAACTTATCTCTAATTTTAATTGTTTAATTTAAAATCATTGGGTTATGAGTATTTCTTATACAAGTGTTTGATAGTAAATGTTTGCTGTTAATTTATTGAAATATTTACAAGCACAGTCAAGCGCTTTGCAAGTGTCACAAGATCCTGCTCAAAGGGAGAGATAAAAATTAGATACGATAAAACTCTGTTAGTGTTATTATAGCAAGTTCAACCTTTCTGTGTTCAAATACACATGCTGTTGCCCATGTTATATTACAAATATTGTTGACCCTTTGTGTTCTAGGATTATATCGTGTAATACTTGTGGTACAATTAATAGATCGATGATAACACCTGTTATATACATATTATGTTGAAAATATTTAATTTTGTGTGTGGATATTTTTAAAAATTACAAATAATAAAGTAAGTAAAAATTTATGTTTTGATGTAGTAATTTAGAAAACTGTTCGTAATTCAGGACAAAGGGAAGATTTTATCAGTTAATTCATAGAATTCTTGCCGGTGGCTTGAAACTCACTTTACAGTTTGTTGTCTATCAAATGCCGAATGAGTATAGTTATTAAAGGTAAGAGTTTGATTTCTCCATTCATACAGTGATTTTAATTCTTATACAAAATATTGTGAACCAAATTTTTCACATTCAACTTTATTAATGTAAACGCAAAAAATTAAGAACTATTATATTTTGTGAAAATTCCAATTCCATAGCGTTTATAAGCAATATTATTTTAATACCTCATTTAAAACGCTACTTTTGATCTAAGGGAAATAAACATTGATTTAACAAATTATAAGTCAACCTTATTTTACGAAAATGAAAACCTTGGGAAACCCCCTTAATGTGGATATTTTTTTTTTAACTTGGGGTTAGGGTAAATGTTTCTTAGTTTAATAATGTTTACTACTTTGATCTAAAGTAGGTTAAATAGAAAAGTGTATATTTTATGATTTTAAAAACATAAAATTCTATTTACTGTTGTCTTTATAAAAAAAAGAATAACCAATAATAATGTTTTTTCAAATTAAATGTTAATGTAATATTTGTAATGTGGAGCATACATTTAGTTGCAATGATTTCGGGTTATCACTAAAGCATTTTACGGACAAAAATTATAATAAGATATTACGTCAGACCACTTGTGCTGAGGGTCCGGGATGTAATGAAATTTTGTATTTCAAGTGATTTCTACTATATTTTATTACACTTTCAATGATATATGATATTTTTGTCAATAATAACATAATATATATATTTTTTCATCCAAAATAAACAAAAATTGTTACAAAAATATAAATAATGTAGCAAAGAAACGAAACTTAATATACAAAATTGTGTAGATATAATATGAAATTAAGAATGAAATAATAATTGCAAATTTTATATTACTTATACACTAGTTAACTAAATGACTAATAAATATAAAACGAGAAAATATATTAAAAGGAAAACCTTGTGTTTAAACAAGTATTTATTTTTCTTTACCTATATATAAATAGAGAAAAAAAGTAACAAAAAAAATGTAAACCTAAAAACTAATTAATTAATGAAGAAATAGTTTTAAAAATCAACTTCGATGAAGGTAAAGACATTGAGTACAACTTCATTAATCCAGATATTGTGGCTGAAACTGAAGAAGCACCTGGCAACCAACACCACCTATAAGTGCCTATCAAGACCATGCCACGGGGATTAACAAACACTGTGTCTGTGTGGTGTTCAATTTCTGCGACGAATGAATGTAAAGGCCAATTTACATCTGTTCTAATTTAGCTTAGACGTAATGGCGATACATTTCTTACTTTATTTCAAAAACTTCTTCGATATATTGTATCACCTTTACCTCAGGTAGGTAACCAGAAAAATCTACCTTTATTGTACATTGTAAATAAAAGAAGGCTTTTATTTGGTCGAATCTCATCTAATGGTAATTTCTTGCTCACGTAGGCCCATTGAACACGTCTATATTTTATAGGTTCAAACGAGCACAAATTACCATTTTCGGGTAAAAAAATTAAACATTGAAATAATAGTATTTCTGTACTTACGACAGCCAAATGTAACCAAAAACTGTAAGGATATAGTTCTTCCCAATGTGTATTACATTGTAGCTAGGCATCACGGTGAAAAACGTTTTCGGTAAGCAATGTACGTAATACATCTCTTTTATTTATCCACCATATTTGATTTGTCATAAGTTGTTATAGGTACAAATGTGTTTCAGTAAAGACCTATTTTTTCTAAAAGTTCTTCTTTAACTACATTCATTAAATTTTCCTGGTAGTCGTTGTTGGCAGGTGAAAACATTTCTTTAATTCCTCCCTTAGATATTTTCTGAAAGAATGACATTTCAACTTGATTGTGATGTTACTTTCATCAAGACACGTTGAATGCACCTGAAAATATATCTGATAAGATTTAAGTATATTTTAATCTTCTTCTTTAATTCTATCTTTAACCGTATCCCTCCTGGCTCGCATATCTACAATTTGATTTATTATTATTATTATGGTGAAATAATTTACAAATATTTTGGCGAATATAGCTGAGGAACCAGTCTTCCAAAACCAGCTGTAAAATAGCGTTATGCAGAGTGACAGAATAAAATTAGTCTCTATGATGGTATTTCTTGTTAAAAAAACAAGACGTAAGAGATAATGACTGTTTTGTAGATTTTTTTTCACTTTAAAAAATCTCTCCGTTCTTCGGTCGACATGTTAAATACATTTTTATAGTTAATATCAGAATGATTTTAGTTCGTACGGCTGTGTCTGATCTCAAGACAAAGTCTGCTAATACTCAATCACTTCTCAAAACTGTCTTCTTTGTTTATATATTTTACGAATCCTACCACTAGTTTGTAATAACTCCTAATTACAGACTTAATATTTCAATTTGAATATTCTCTATTCTTCGTTGATAGAAAATTACTTCAGTTAAGCAACCTTAACCAAGAGCTTATAAAACGTTTTGTAGTCAATCTTTAGACGTTGATAATCATAAATATTTACTACCGATGATCACGGTAATTTTTCACTATACTTTAGATTTACTGATAATCTCGTTTTATTTTTATGGTAGGCGAACAAAAAGACTATCTACGATCAAAACATTGGGCGTCCTGATAAAGATTACAACGGGCATCGGCTTTTTTTTAGCTATAATTGCCGATACTTGTATGGTATTCATACCGTATGGTATCCTCTCAAGCAAGAATCAGTACAGTAGTCTTGAAGAGCCAAGCAACATTAATTTATGTATGTACTGTAATCAATAAAGTTCTACAAACGTATTTTGTGCATTCTTAATTATAGTAATACGGTTCATTAGAACTCCTGTTTTTTTCTAGTGTACAGGAAGCTATTTCCGTGTAATCCGACGGTGTCTCGGTCCCATCTACCTCGAATTATCCATGCACTACTGTATTTGTTTCCGTACCAATGATCAACGTACTTGAAACAGTTTTTTATGCAACTCTAAAGTGAGTGAAAATCCCATGGACATTAAAGTTACTCTTGAGACTAAAATATCGAGGATAAACATAATAGATTTATTACATTGCTTACCGAAAACGTTTTGATTACTGCAATATACATTGGGAAGAACTATATCCTTACATATAATCTTCAGAGATGTAGAAATAAAGAATTTTAAATATTTACCATTGCTTATACCGCCTGAACTGCTCTCTAGTTTAATTGGCATATTAACACCTATGATACATGTAAGTACTTAAAATGTTTTGCCCTTATGTTCATAGAATCTGTGTATATATCCACGTGTTCTTTCTTTGCTACATTATTTATATCTTTCAAACTATTTTTGAATATTTTGGATGAAAAAAAAATCTTATTATTGATAAAAATGATGTTGTATGGCCTATAAATAACGCTAGTTCTTCAATACCTTGGTCATTTATTTGGAAGAGTTGAGATAATGTTGCCAAGTGTTTCATTAGAGTCCTCGATGTAAGTACTTCAGGAATTTAAAACATGCTATTTTAGCATGCTTTTGTAAAACTTTATAAATAATTATGCGGTTACTGGTATTTGTGTTTGCAAAAACGCAAGTGTTATCGTCAAGAACGGAATTATTTCTTGAACTTATTAGCAAATAAATATAAAATCCTAATATAAAAAAAATCTCATAAAATAACACTCGATAGTTTACGAGACTGTACCACTCCCATTATATTACATCTGTCAATTTCTTCAAACATACACTGTTGGTTCGCTGGGAAGGACATACAGCTGTGACACAATTCTGATATGGAAACATAAACAGCCGACACTCTGAAAGACATTCTGACGCGTTTGTTTACTTGATGACCAAACTTATCTTAATGGTCCGGTCAATGCATCTCGTTCTTTTCCCTTGGTGCTCTTAGATACTATAGGATCGATAAAGTATTTATTTTTTAATTTAACTTGCTTTTCAAATTAATTGTCATATCATCTCTTTCCGATTTTAATAATCTAAAAGTGACTATTATTTGCTGTATATTGTTACAATTTGGTAACATTACAAACATGTTAACACTTGTATTAACAGATGTAACACTTAATATGGCCTACGCCATATATATTCACTAAAAGTTAATACCAATGTATTCAATAAACATATTAATAAAATAAAATAAAGACTACCAGCGGCTAAAGTCGAGGATAGAAACAAATGTTTCCGTCTTTATACGACCATTTTGACGCTGGGAGAATACGATAAAATATTTACGTTTACGCCGTATGTAAATGAGAGAAAGAGATGGAAAAGATAGAATGCAGAAAGTCAGTTTTTCGGGCATTCGTCCACGAGAGTACTTGTCGAGTGCGAGGCTTTATCTTTGTATGGCTTGGACCTATGTTTGTTTACACCAGACAGTTTGATATCGTAATATAAACTGATAACACTCGCACAGATGTCATTTAGGTTCATGTATACAATACAGAGATTAACGAAAGATGATTCAGTATTTATTGACCTTTAACTACCGTCCTGCACATTTCTGTCACATTAGTACTGCCGTTGTAGCTCACAGGCACGAAATTTCTAAGTGTGATTTATTGTGCGGTTTAACAATTTATCTTGCATTTACTTTATAAAAATTGTTTTTGAATATTCTGGTTGCATGTGACTAGGGTAAACGTAGTTTTATGAGATCAGTTATATTTTATTTACTAATTGAAAACTGTAGTAAATAAAACCTTCTACAGATTTTAGCGCAGTTTAGCTAAAAAGACTTATAATCGCACGATAATTAACATACACTAATTATATCTTGTTCACTGATTGTACACACTTAACTTTATGTATAAGATAACATTTGACACATTATAAGCTTTATTTATGGAAACGCATTAGAAATAATAACTCAATTTTGACAGCAGTATTTACACAGCGGCTCAGAACATTCTAGACATATTGGCTGTTCAAAGTCAGCTTACAAAGTGTAACTAGTCCTTCTATTTTTTGTTGCTGGACAAATTCTACATTGTTTATAACAATTTATCTAACCCGTCGCTGATGGTCAGGCACGATGACGGTAGTTAAAGGTTAAGCTTGGCATTTGTAGATATTGGCATAATAGGTTTTCTGAATATATAAACTGATCAAGATAAGTCGATGAAATGATGTGGGTCAACAAATTCTCTTTGTCGTTTATTTTAAGTTGTATAAAGGTTGAAAAAATATAAAGTCTACTTATTTATAGTTTTTTTTATTTACGGTTATAGTAGAAATTTTTCATTAACGGATGGTTGAAAAGTCATCCGCTGCCCCCGCTAAAGATACCATCCTTTTTAAAAGAAAAAAAGAAAATAACACGAAAAGAGAGAAAATTAATTACCCGAAGAAGAATGAGAAAACAAACATAAATGTTTAGATAGTCTAAGTAAAAATGGAAAGAAAATATATGAAAATTAGGTAGACAATATACATTATTTTAAAAATTAAATAAAAAATTTAATTTTTATAAAATTATCAATTTGGGACAAACGGTTATCTTTTCAAATTGAATCGTTCGAGCATACAGTCTTTAAAATTCTTAAAGCACATGGACAGGCTGCATTGAAACACTGCTTCAAGCTATAAAGATTAGTTTGACAGACATGACGTAAACAAACGTGCTAGAACTGCTATCGGAGTGCCGCCTGTTTATATTTTCATATCACAAACATTTCTGTCAATAGATGTAGCACAGCTTCTGTCTAATACAAGGTCGGGAACCCGACTCTTTCTTTTGGTTATGTTGCATAGTTGGAAACATGCCAATTTCGGACGATTTATTGTCAATGGGATATAATCACCCCTTGGTAACCCCTTACATCTTATTTTGATGACAAGGGACTAGGACCTTCGAAAATCTTCGAATGACCATTTTTGGGCAATATTTTAGATTCTGGCAAGTTTTACCTCAGATCACCCACAGCGACACCCGCAGTGCTATCCCGGATTGTACATGGCCAACTTCGGTGCTAGGATTAGACTCAGCATCATTAAAAACCCCCAGTGATCATTTTATATCGATCTCTTGGCCTCTGACATTTTTACCCCAATTCTCCCTTTGCTACTCCCGTAGAGCCTACACCCGTCCCTCCCTGGTGTCTTTCGATGACGGCATTCAATTCAGCATCCTCAAAAACCTCCGAGTGGTAAATTTCAAGTAATGTTTTGACTTTTGACATTTTTACCCCAAATCATCCCTTTGGCATTCACGTACAGTCACATACGTCCATCCCCGGTGACTTTCGATGACGCCATTGATATCAGCACGCTCAGAAACCCCCGAGCGGTTATGTTCCAGCGATTTTTTGTACTTCTGACATTTTCACCCCAATTTACCTCTTTGCTAGTCGCGTGGAACCACACCAGTGGATCCCCGGTGACTTTCGGTGACGGCATTGAATTCCGTATAATCAAAAATTCCCGAGTTCTTATTTTCTAGTACTTTTTTGACTTTTGACATTTCTACCCCAAATCATCCCTTTGGTACTAACGTAGAGTCACAACCGTCCATCCCCGGTGACTCTAGATGACGTCATTGAATTTAGCATCCTCAGAAACCCCCAAACGGTCATTTCCCGCGATTTTTAGGCATCTGACATTTTGACCCTAATTCAACCCCATTGGTGCATGGGTTTAGCCTCACCAATACATCCCCGGAGACTTTCGTCGACGGCATTGAATTCAGCGTCCCCAAAAACCTCCGTGCGGATATTTTCCAGCGATTTTTTGACTGCTGACATTTTCACCCCAATTCACCCCTTTGGTACTCGCGTGGAACCACACCAATGCATTCCCGGTGACTTTCGATAATATCCGCCTCATCAAAATTCCCAGAGTTGTTATTTTCTAGTATTTTTTTGACGTTTTACATTTCTACCCCAAATCATCCCTTTGACACTTACGTAGAGTCTCATCTGTCCATCCCCGGTGACTTTCGATGGCGGAATTGAATTCAGCATCCTCAAAAACCCCCGAGTGGTTATGTTCCAGCGATTTTTTGAGTTTTGACTTTTTCACCCCAACCACCCCTTTGGTACTCGCGTGGAACCATACCAGTGCATCCCCGGTGACTTTCTGGGACGGCATTAAATTCCGCCTTACCAAAATCCCCCGAGTGGTTATTTTCTAGTTATTTTTTGACTTTTGACTCTTTTACCCCAAATCATCCCTTTGGTACTTACGTAGAGTCACATCCGGTCCATTCCCGGTGACTCTAGATGACGCCATTGAATTTAGCATCCTCAGAAACCCCCAAACGGTCATTTCCCGCGATTTTTAGGCATCTGAAATTTTGACCCTAATTCAACCCCATTGGTGCATGGGTTTAGCCTCACCAATACATCCCCGGAGACTTTCGTCGACGGCATTGAATTCAGCGTCCCCAAAAACCTCCGTGTGGATATTTTCCAGCGATTTTTTGACTGCTGACATTTTCACCCCAATTCACCCCTCTGGTACTCGCGTGGATCCACACCAATGCATTCCCGGTGACTTTCGATAATATCCGCCTCATCAAAATTCCCAGAGTTGTTATTTTCTAGTAATTTTTTCACTTTTGACATTTCTACCCCAAATCATCCCTTTGGCACTCACGTAGAGTCTCATCTGTCTATCCCCCGTGACTTTCGATGGCGGCATTGAATTCAGCATCCTCAAAAACCCCCGAGTGGTTATGTTCCAGCGATTTTCTGACTTTTGACTTTTTTACCCCAAATCATCCCTTTGGTACTTACGTAGAGTCACATCCGGTCCATCCCCGGTGACTCTAGATGACACCATTGAATTTGTCATTTTCAAAAACCCCCGAACGGTCATTATCCCGCTATTCTTAGGCATCTGACATTTTTACCCTAATTCAACCCCTTTTGCACATGGGTTTAGTCTCACCAGTACATCCCCGGTGACTTTCGATGACGGCATTGATTTCAGCATCCTCAAAACCCCCCGATTGGTCACTTTCCAGCGATTCTTTGTCCAAATCAAATATATACATTACGTAGTACGATTGATATCCATGTGGATGCCAGCAATGTTGCCATGTTTGTGGCTGCCATAATGTTAGAGAATGGTTGAAATATACAGTAAATTTATATACAGGAGGCGACTATGCTGCCCCTGGCGGAAATGTTACGAACTTGTGATATACAAATCCCGATCACTCTGCTATCAATACGAGCACCGTTTGGTTATTACAAATTATTTTTTAAAAATTCAGAACGACCATAGAACTTCCAAATACAGTATAGCTCCAATAAAACACTTCTTTTTACACTTATTGACATGGTTTTTATTTCGATTATTGTCAGAGGGTGTTACATTACCATGGATTACTATGTGGCAGCCGTATACGGCTGCCACAAGTACCCGGCTGCCAGTTTGAATGCAAAATGACCAATGTATGGTCTCCGTATTGTTAGCAGGCTGTATATATATATATATATATATATATATATATATATATATATATATATATATATATATATACATATATAAATATTAATATATATATATATATATATATATATATATATATATATATATATATATTTAAATACGTTTTCTTGTTTACTAATTTAAAACATCTTAGGTTATTCCAATACAAGAATATTTATTAATTTATATCCAATGTGGATATAAATTAATAAATACACAAGTACATAAGTTAATAAGCAACACAAATACAAAGAATTAATAAGTATTCTTGTATTTGCATAACCTATGTTGTTTAAAAAAAATATTATATATATATATATATATATATATATATATATATATATATATATAAAACAAGAAAAAAGAAATTTACAAATCCAAGCATTGCTATATATATATATATATATATATATATATATATATATATATATATATATATAAATATAACTTATATATGTTGTGTGTGTGTGTGTGTGTTTGTGTGTGTGTGTGTGTGTGTGTGTGTTTGTGTGTGTGTGTGTGTGTGTGTGTGTTTATATTGTATATATTTATAATTATTCTTTGTTGTTTAAAATCAAATATAACCTATTATTTGCTAATGCGTTGAGAATAGAAAATTTAGCTTCTTTTAAGGCAATCTGCATATACAATAACCCTAAATTCGACCAACATATCTTATCGTCTCCGATGACGTAGTACTTATTTCATAAGACCTATTTTATCGTTTTCCAATACGTTCATATTCAGATCAAAAGTACGGTACTTTAGACTTTGTTAAGCCCAGTTCTTTACACGTAGGAGCTCAATACAGTAACAGTACCTTACATGCAAACATAATATGTTTTTGCATAATAATGTCATTATTATGACAACTGATAAATTACCTTAACTCTTAGACGACAGACTCATGTCACATATAAGGCTAATCTGATTTGTTATAATTCTATACAATTTATAAGTCTGTATTTTATTATTGTATGAGTTATATTTTGTTATGTCGTAAGAAATATATAAGGAATATTGAACTAATAAAGAGAAATGTACAGTTCTGAAAGTAATAACATATTCAGAATAAGTATTTTAAAAAATTGTGTAATAAATTGGACTAATACGTCTTTCCTTTTTGTTTTGAAAGTATCAAACTTTCATTACTATATAAAAGCAACTGTCGACTTGCTTATAATTTTAACGACCTACTTTATACGTCGAGATATTTGAAGTTTCACTTTAAACGGCAGTCTCATGGAAGGAAAGTTTCTTCTTTTATGAATTATGAAAATTTTAACTGTTTTAATTACTGTTAATTATCATGATATTATTTGTAATACTTTTTATTTACTGTTTTGACTTTTCTCAATATTTTCATTAGTATAACTGTTACTATCAATAAACTAATAAACAATACCAATGTATATAGTATCTGAAACCGCCTTTGAATGTAAATGTAAAGTTTTCATTTCAATCTATTATGTGGTCACTAAAGTGCCTTAATATGCAAAAGCTTCAGCGTTAAACGCAAACAATAACGTTTTACTTAGTAATCATTGTTCTAAACAATCTTCCTTGTACAACAGTTGTAAGCCTCTACCATGCTATGGTATCTTGCGTCCTTCAGGAGAGATTTATATATAACTGGTAACATACTGTGCACATTGATACCTCTGAATACTGTATTATTTACCTGTGGCTGTCCAATAAATTTATTTCTTTTTCTTGTCTGGTGGATACTCGGTCTATACTAGGTAGTAGATAGAGGTAGTAATAGATATTTTTCTATTTATTTTCACTAAACTAAACAGAAGGAAACGTTAGCTGTTGCAGAGGCTTTATCCTCATGGTTTTGGAAGAGAGGAATAAATCGTTTCACTGAACGAAACACCATCATTCTCTAAAAGCAGACTGGAGATCCCACCAGGCCTTCTTACATTATAATTTTTGGTTAGTGACATACTGCTTCTGAAGGATAGTGATAAACTTCCCATGTTATCAGGGCACCCGTCATTTCACTAGAAAGTAATAATTTTGAAGTTTGTTCTTGATCGTTTACTTCAAGGTCGCCTAACTCTCCTAATTTATCTGAGTCTCCAGTGTTGTCTAATGGCTGAGAATAAGTCGAAAACCAATTAACTTCCTCTTTAATCTGGCCTGAAAAGGAAGTCGTCAAGAGCTGTTTTGCACTTACTATAGTAAGAAACACTTCACATTCAACACGGTTGCCATTTAAAATAACTTTTTCTCCATTTTTTCGAAAAGCTGCAGACTTTGGTAACTTCGTCCTGCTTGGTGTTTTATCAACACGGCTACGGTTAGAATAAGGGATCAGGACTGTTGCTATTTATAAAGGACTTTCTCTTTTTTAAGTTTAGTGTCAGTTCCTTATCAATGGTGGTTGTATAGTTGGTGGTTGTGTAATGGTGGTCGTAGTGGTGGTAGTTATGGTGGGGGGGGGTGATGGTGTTAGTGGTAGTGTGTTGTTGGTGATAGTAATGGTGGAGGGGGTAGTAGTAATGATTGTGGTGGTGTTGTTGGTATTTCGCGATGGTAGTGGTGGTGGTGATGGTGTTAGTGGTGGTGATGGTTTTGGTGGTAGTGTTGTTGGTGATTGTGTTGGTGATAGTAATGGGGGTGATGGTTGTGGTGATGGTGGTGGTGATGTTAGTGATGGTAGTGGTGATTGTTTTAGTGGTGGAGAGGGTGTTGTAGGTTGTGCTGGTAATAGTAAAGGAGGTGGTGATTGTGATGATGGTGGTTGTCTTTGTAATAGTAATGGTGGTGGTGTTATAATGATATCACCGAAGCTCAAGTTTTTAACGACGGCAAAATTTAAAATAATTTTCACTTTTGTAACAGTATAATTTTAAATTGAATACAAAAAAATATTGTAATAAAAGTAAACATATGTGTAAGCAATACGACAAATAAAAGACATGCCCCTTTTAACGGGTAACTTATATATCGCCTGTAAAATTAAATCGTGTCTGCTATTTAAGTTTATAATTTTTTTGCATTGTTAAATTTACGGGGAAAATCAGTAAACTACAGAAAAGACGCCGCATAAATGTTTACATGAGTTTAATAAAACGTATTCAACAATACATTTGTCAGATTGGAACGTACCTTTGAACGAAATGTAAAATGTATTCAATGTGCAAGTTTATGCATTCAGTAGAAATGTTATGACTGCGAGAAATACGTGTAATGTTATTTTACAACCTGCTGCTGACAGGCACCAAGACGGTCGTCAGCAAGCCAACAATGACATGAACAGAAATATAATCACCGAATATTAAAAACTGATTATAACCGTTTGAGCGGTTGTTTAGGTATAGTATGAAATGACGGAGTATTTTTAAAATCATGTTCGATTTATAAATTAAGGACAATACATTTACTTATCTCAGAAGGTATAGAAATGTATTGTATCTATTAAATTCTAGTTAAAGCTAATAATAAAAAAAATATTTATGATAGAAATAGACTATGTACAACAAGGCTACTGTAAATCGAGACTTTAAAGTCTTAGAAGTAGGAAAAAGTTTAAAGAAATGAATGTAAAGGAAAAGATAGAAAGAAGGCAATTACCATGATGCGGTCATGTAAATAGGAAGACAGAATTGAGGTGGTCGCGAAAGCTACTGAACTGGATTCCCCCTGAAAACAGAAAGAGAGAATGGCCACGAAGAAGTTGGAGAGTTGGCATCGATGTATCAATGATGCCAAGAAACCTACAAGAGGTAAAATATGCCAATTTCCTTGAAGAAATTGGAAATTGGGGACAGAGAGGAAGCGTCAGCTTTAATTCAAGTTAAAAAAACAATTGTATCGGTTTGAAATAATACTTGAAGGATAGATATGGATGAGGTTGGCACTTCGAGACGATAATCTCTAAAGACGAAATTCAACGCCAAGTAACACTTTAGACCAAGTATCTCTTATGTGTTTCTAACTCGAATATTCTAATACAGTCTGATGAAAATCTCTCGTAATTTGAATGTCATTGTTGGACACAGTTTTTCACAAGCAAACTGACTAAATGTAATAAAAGAGCAGGAAGAAGTCGAAAACATATAAGTGATTTTAGGTTATGAGAACACAGATCCTGAATATAAGACAGCTATTTTAACAGCTGCAGTATAATATAAAATGTCATCAATGAATTTGATATAGTTTGCAGATCATGGGAAGAAATTGCCAATTTACTAAAATGATAAAGGCAATACAATCTAGGGACCTGATTGTACCAAATTTAGACATAGTCAAATTTAGTCATATAAGTCACTACTTCCGATCTATGCATGTTATACTTTAGAAGTTGCAGAATGAGTGTTAAAAGACTCACAGTTGGGATTAAAAATGGTTCGTAATAAATCCTGGCCAAGGTATATTAAACTTTCACAATATATTCTGGCAACAACGTCTTTTATAACTGTAACCGCGTGGAAGGACTTGTAAAGGCACCTCTCTCCACCATTTACTTTTAAATTGATGTACCACATTACTGTAATTACCCTGAGACTTGGTGAAATGTTGAGCTAGTTTAACCTCTCTGATAATTTTTTTTGAACATGAATTCATCATCGCAATATATGTTTGCGTCTTTTACGAATATTTTAAAAATATTTTGATTATGCTTATGCGCTTCTACGAGTTTTTTCCAGCCTTAAACTTACTAAACTAAAGGATGCAGTATTGATTTTAAAAAACTAATTTTATAAAGTTGTATCTAAAATTGTCTGAATGTTCAAATGGATGTGACAGTGCTCATCCTAGATAATAATAAGCTATGGTGTTTGCAAACAAAAATCTTAGCGTATTTGTAATAATAAAATCGATGCCATATGTAACTTGAGAAAACGATTTGTTTGTAACGTCGACCGATAAGGTCTGAAGGACCTATAAAATAGGTAAAATATAATGAAACCCCTCTTAACCAGCTTCGCACCAATCTGTAATCGGATCAACTGGCTTATAAATTAATGCTAATCGGACAAAACAGATCAGATTGAGCTTTTAAATTCCATTATAGAAACAGGTTTGCCAATAACTGATGAACTTACAATATAATTAGATAAATTGATCACTCATGGTAAATTTGAAATAATATAGTTTAAGTACTGTAAAATTCGGAACACATAAACCCCCATTTAAGAACACGTCCAAGCTTATAAATTCGAAATTGGTACCAGTCAATTAAGAAATAAAAATTCAATTTTATAAAATAAATTAAAATTCAACAAGTAAAATCAGAAAACTAACTTAGTAACTAAATTTATTCAATTTCAAACCGTAACACAGAAACGTAACGTTAAGAGACAAATACGGTTAACATCAGTTGTAAGATGGTGGTCGATTTAAGAATAACAACTAATAAAATTTAAAAATATCTTTCTCTTATATTTTTCGCTAAAACTAGCCGATCTTTCATCAACTGATACGTCATAAAATGTAAATTGGTAGTTAATTTTTGGTTAAATTAAAAGTTCAATTGAATAAGTAATTCGGGGAGTTTTATTTTCCAAATCCAGTGATCTTTCATTAAGTTGTGTCCAACAATGTTTTATTTAAAAAAAATGTTTATTCATAATAAATAATTTACATTACTAATTTTTAATATTTAATTCGTAACCAAACAAAAGAAGTTTGTTAAAGTTGACTCCAATACGTGAACAAGATTTATCACAACGCGAGATTACGATTATATATATATATATATATATATATATATATATATATATATATATATATTTGTGTGTGTGTGTGTGGGTGTGTGTTTGTGTGATGAATACAATTGTTCTCCCTTTTCCGTTACTATGCTAAGGTCAAGAAACCTTTATTACACTTCAAGAAAGAAATTCAGTGAAATTATTTTCCGAAACCAATGTGGCTGCTTGCAATTTATTTTTCGATCCCGTAGCTAGACAAACGGGTCTCAACTTTGATATCTATAACTGTACATAACATAAATTTTCTTCGTAATAAACCAATGTTTGAGTTGCATTAATGTGAGAATAAAATATTAGTCCAAGTATTTAGAATAGTTTCGTTGTTTTCTTTAACGTCTTACTTCGAAAGTCTATCTTCTATGACTTCCACTGTGTTTAGGTTTAAAATAGTTTTTTTAATATGAAATATTTTGCGAAACACCTTTCTTCACTGTTTCGCTGTAGGTTTATATCTTACGATAAACAGTTGTTTCTCAGACAAAATCCTAAACATAGTTATTTATTTAAAACTAAAACAATCCTTACTACAACAGCAAACACGAATAATTTTCCACAGTAAGTATACAATGCGATGCCATTTATAAGAGGTTAGTAACATCTTTTCAAGTTTAATTAATCCAACAAAAATATAAATTACGAAAACAGTCTCTAAATAGTAAGATAAGGTTGAGGATTTTCAGAATTTCTTAGACATTCCGGAAATGTTAGTAAAAAATGAAATGTTGGATGACGTAATGGAAACATATTTCTTGATAAAAGATATTATGAAATCATCGTATTGAGTTTATCTTTCAATTCCGTCACTTTTTCACTATTATAAATATCAAGTACCTTTTAAAGTATAGAATAATTAGAATTAATAAAAGTGTTTTACTGTTACATGTACACGAGAGCAATATATATGCAAAGAACCGACAGAACTAATGCTTGCGCTGAGTGATGTGAGAGTATAAATAAAAAGAAGAGCAAATTTATTTCTCAAGTCTTGAATAAGGACGGCAAGTGAACGAAACTTTGAGTATTTTAGGACTTAATGGCTTTCAGAAAGATTGGTTTTCGTTAGGAAATTGAAGTCTTTATCTGCTGTTTGCATGCAGAATCGGCTCGCTTTGCTTCCCTCTTTAAAGTTTATAATAATGTTTTACTTTATAGAGAACGCTTTGCAGAATACTTATGCCTGATTTTACATTATTCTTCGTTTTCCGTAGTTTATAGAATGTCTGGAACTATGCAACTTACGTAACGAATTTACCAAATAAAGTTTTATTAATGCTTTAAAAGATATTTGTCTCGTAAATCTTCATATTTATAATTCCTGGCTAATAATAATATGTTTCACTTTACATAATTATTTTTGTCACGACTTTTTCGTTTTTTGTGTATGTGATTTGTATTTGATTATATTTCTTTGCAGCACGTACTTGCTGGTATTTCACTATTTCTGTAAGTATTCTTACTTTTTAATTTTCTTGATAGCACCATTAGAAACCTCACGGTAGCGATCTATTGGATTAGCTACTTCAAATATATTATTACTAATAATTTTAATATAGTAATGTGTTCCATAACATAGATATGTGCACTTCTGAGCGTACTGTAGTTTAAACAATATTTGCGTGATTAAAAATAATTAGAATGTTTATGAAATATTGAAATCTATTTATTTGATTTACTATTTCCCTATTGAAGTTTTTGATTTATTATTTAGCTTAATATTAGACCTACTTACTTTTTTTAGTACGGCATTGATTTATTTTAGATTTTTATTAATTTTTCACTTACCTTTATGTGAATGCATTTTTTTATCAAAATGTTGTCTTATTTTTTGTTCATTTCATATCTTATTTATATGTTATAATTTGTGACTACTGTTAGGCCATTAGTTTTTCTTTATCTGTTTTGGTTTGTTATTTTGGGTCTTTTTACATTTTGTTCTATTGCTAAAAAAATATTGTGGTGAATTTTCAAAACAGGATATTTAATGTGACCTTTATTTAAACGTAGAGGATTGGAGTGGTTGATATAAAATGAACGGGCCATATAATGTTTGTTTACAATTTATGCTATATTAGTGATACGTATACATATAATTTAGTTTGGTATTTTCTGCTTATATTTTGAAATTTGTTTTCTATAAATGTTGTTTCCTTGATGTTTTTAAACGTTGCCTAAAAACAGTATAGTATATGTGATTGAAAAAGGTACATGTTTGATACTTTTTTTGTTTTGTTTGTTTATATTTGTCCTGTGGAGGTTGGAATGCATTTATGCACCATCTAGTCTGCTCTGGGAGACCTGGTGTGTGGGACTCCTGGCGAATACCCACTAAACTCTCCTCCCCCTTTATAGTTCTGACTAGAGTATCACTGTATTACCATTCTTCCTGATAAGAAGGCCCTATATTAACCCCAGTGGTTTCTATTCACATAACTGATACTATTTGGTCTGGTCACTGAATATGACCTAGATCATGTTCCTGTTTCATTTTATGCCGCAGAATGTTCTCTGTATATCTTGCTTCCTCTATCTAGTTAGATGCATTATACAGCAACTTGCCTATAATGTTGTCCGGGTCTATTGGCCCGACGTCGTTTTCCGACGTTGTTCTCTCCAATTACCCCCTTCTGCATACAATGTACGATTATGTAATCGTTCATGTTGTATAAATGCATCCGTTCAATATGTAGTACAAAAAACATAGTTTCGACGCTGCAATTGTTGTTGGGTTCACCTCGTCAATTCTAGATGAAATTCAGGCAAAACGTCGTAACTAACAAAATGCGTAGGTGCTCTCCAAATATTAATTAGTCAAATTTTGTCATCAGTCAAGTTAAAAGTAATAACAATTACTCACACACACACACACAAACATATACATTCATATATAATATATGTATGTAATTGCACATCATTTGATAAAATATCAATTTAAATTATTATGCAAATTCTTAGCAATAATGCGTTGATTCAGGTCTTTATAAATAACTCTATATACACGTATAAATAACTCTAGAATGATGAAGTACACTCTGTAGAAGCCCTTGGTCACCATAACACTTAATGATGCTTAATACGTGGAGTAATCTCAAAATAGTATATATATATATATATATATATATATATATATATATATATATATATATATTGCATGAGCTATATATAGTACAACGGAATTTCACTGAAAAGAGAATGAGTACTTCATAGTTTCTCGTCATGGATATTAGTAGAGATACAATGAAATTCTTGTTTAAGAGATTTTTGTGGTGAAATTAATGTGTATTGTGTATTATTACATACATAATAATATATTATATATATATATATATATATATATATATATATATATATATATATAATCGAAATCCCTCCTTCAATCCAATATTGCTTTAGTCCATGCTACTGGAATGCGATATAAAGTAGATATTTCTTTATACAGCATGTAGAGTACGTACAGCCTTCATTTATGGAAGACACTCTGCTAACACCGGATAAAAATACTCTCCCCATTTGTCATTACCAAGCCTAAATAAATATCTTACTTCAAATATCACATCCATACCTTTATCTTATGAAGTTTTTACTTCATTTTAAATCGCCATCACAGAATTGACGTCCATGTAATCCATCAAAGGGCTTATGTTAAATGCACAATCTATTGTCATATTACGTGTCTCTATACGTAGCTTATCTAGGCAGCTTACTGCATAAGGTAAGAACAAAAATGTTGTTTGGAATTGTTTCAGGTACATTGAAATAACTATTCACCTAAAACTATGTAGTGCAATTATTTTGTCGAGTGTTCGAGTAAAACTCAACTGTGCATTTGGCAACTAGGTTACTAGTATCCATTGTTAGCTGTAATTAAAACACGACTCTCTTTTGCGCAATGTCGGTTAGTTTCTGGTCTTATTGTTCTCGGAAATATTTACTCTAAACTAAAGCTATTATTGTAACCAAGCGTCACTTGAAACCAACATTCTGTTAAAAGCATTGTTAGGTCATTGGAATAAATAGTGCTGATAACTGCAGATAATGTGACTATATGTTCCTAGTGGTGAAGATAACCTGGTGAAGTTAATACAAATAGATAAAGGATATACACAATTGCTATTGTTGTCAGGAAAATAAATACTTAGTAACATATAATATACTGTATTTATTGTAAGTAGACTATATTCAGAACGGAGTCTGATACTTAGCTAGCTTCGCAGGTATTTAAAGTGTGGACTTGGAGATAAGAGTTAACTAAACGACAAGAGAGATAAGGGTTCATCCTGATACAGGATGAAGCTTTGTTGGAAAGAGATATTGAAGAAATGAATGAAATTGTTTTTCAAATTTAGGTAATGAGAAATGCGAGATCTTTTCTGGAGGACGAAGAAAAAAATCTAAAAAAGGTTTTCTTGTAGAACTAATGAAGAATGAATTTTTCCAGAGAGTTAGGGAGAAATGGTAAAACATAGTGGTAATGGGGTTAAAAGCTAAGGTGTTTCCCATAGATTTATTGAAGAACGGAAAACAATGTCGTTCTGAAATACGTTAATGGAAGTAGGAACGACATGGTTGCTTAAGGTAACGAAATCATAGTGGTTTTTCATATAGACAATGAGAAAAGAAGAACAATGTCGTTCTAAAAATATTTAATGGAAGTAAGATCGGCAAAGTTTTTTTTTGTTAATAAGGCAACGAAATCATAGTGGTTTGCATATAGACAATGTGAAAACAACAACAATGTCGTTCTGTAAAAATCGCCATCGGTCTCGCTATAAGAAATCACGGCATCGGTCCCGTGTTAGGTTCAATCTATCATTTGTCTTTTACTCCCGATTCCATTTTATGCGATAAGTTTTAGTAAACCCAATCACCGAAGATAGCTAAAATATTTTAAATATGTTAATAAAAACTACTAATTGGAAATATAATGTTACAACTAATGATTTTACTAAAATAAATCACTAATAACAAAACTAGACAATACATTTTTAAACACACTATTGAATATTTTTTTTGTATATGCTACAATGTTACAAATAAAAACAGTTTTCTATTATAATTGCTCATCTGTGTCCATTCGTAAACTTGTTATTCACCACAAACACAGTGACTAGAGCAATGTGGTCCTTAAATACAGCGTTGTCGCATTACTTGCAACGGTTCTGCATGAATCTATTTTTGCTACAGGACAGTATTTACAGCTAACCTTCTCATCAGCAAGTCTCACTTCTTGAGTAGTTGATTCAATTCCAGTGATGCCTTTGATGTTCAATTTTTAAAGTAGTGGTAGACTGTTGATAGAACCTTGTCTCAATAGATGAGCAGCTATTGTTTCCCTAGTTGAGTAATAAAGGTTTTCCTGATCTTCACTGTTATCACTGTATGAGCGGGAGATTTTTTTTTACTACAATTTTTACCTAAATTTAACAATCCACATAACACAGTTAAAGGTCAACAGTTACATAAATAAACAAAGCCGGGATGCAAGTGTTTCCTATGTTTCCACATATACTTCATGACAGTCTTCTTCCAAATCAGATCTGTGGTTACTAAAATGTTCAATGAAAGCATACGATTATTCTGATGTGACGTCTTTGAATCACTGACATTTTTTTCATCAATTTCAGCAAGTCACGGAAACATCTGTCAATAATTTTCTATAATATCGTAAATAAACTACAATTAATATTATAACAAAAAAATGTATTAGTGTAATATTATTACAATAAAACTTCAAAAAAATCCAAACAATACAACCTTACAGAACACCTTAGTCCAACTAAAAACTTATATTTACTGAAATAAGTCAATACAATTCTTGAGAAAAAGACACGCGATCGGTCCCGGGGCTAGATCGGACCTAACCACCCCCTCTCCCGCCGACTGTGGGAACATCAAATTTCACTTTAGTATTTCTGTCCACTCAGATTCCTCTAGGGGGGTACCTAGAATTACCAAATTCTAACCTCAAATATAACGCTTTTATTTAAAAAATACTAAAATTGTTAGTTAAAACTTAACAGCGGGACCGATCGCGGGTTAATAGTCGCGGGCAACGAAATCATAGTGGTTTTGCATATAGACTATGAGGAAAGGATAACAATGTCCTTCTGAAAATAGTTAATGAACTTAAGAATGACAAAGATATGTTAATAAAGGAACGAAATCAAAGTGGTTTTGCATATAGACTATGAGGAAAGGATAACAATGTCCTTCTGAAAATAGTTAATGAACTTAAGAACGACAAAGATATGTTAATAAGGGAACGAAATCAAAGTGGTTTTGCATATAGACTATGAGGAAAGGATAACAATGTCCTTCTGAAAATAGTTAATGAACTTAAGAACGACAAAGATATGTTAATAAGGGAACAAAATCAAAGTGGTTTTGCATATAACCTATGAGGAAAGAGAAACAATGTTGTTCTGAAAAAAGTTAATGGAATTAAGAACGACAAAGTTTCGTTCATATGGGAACAAAATCAATTGTTTTGCAAAGATATAATGAGGAAAGGTCCTTTGCAAAAACTTAATGATTAACCAGGGACCATATTTTGTTTAAAAGGACCAACGTACAAATTTATTTTTACAAAGTAAATAAGAAAAGAATTACGAAAACGTTTTGCAACGATATAATGAAGAATGATCAAGATTATCGTTTTGCAAAACGTTTATGAAATAACCCATGGTAAAGATGTGTTGGTAATAGAGGAACAAAAACAAGGTCATTTTACTTTTTTACTATCTCTTTAAAAAGTAAGGATTGTAAAAGTAATGCGTTTTTGGATAGAGTAAATGGAAGAACGGATGAGAGATAGAGAACGGAAGAACTGTTTATAGACCCTGTCCTCCATTTATAGTCCCTCCATGTTTGGCCGTATGAAATACACTGAAATCTTTTTATTAAAGAAGAAAATCCGTAACGCTTAAATAAAAGTGGATATTTCGCTGTGATGACAACAATAATTTAATTGTAAATTACCAAACCTTTTGTTTATGGGGTCTTATTCCTCACAAGATTTCGAATCACACAATTTGCCCCTGAGCGTCTGTTTGATTGTTAATAACAGCTGTTCAAAGTAATAATAGGCTTGTGCATTATTGCTATTTACCGTATACGAATATTCAAGAGCAGTACCGTAATCCTATGTTAATATAGTCGTGATTTGTTTATTGTAGTAATAATAATTAAATAGCTTCTTGCTACGGTAACTTTATTAAATACTTGCTTTTGAGCTAGTAACAGAGTTTAGTTATGCGTTGCCTTACGTGCCGTGATTAATTCTAAAGCTGTCGGCGTCTACGGAAAACCGTTACAGACGTTTGAAGCAGATATTTGGTCCAATATTTGTAAATCTATATATTTAATTTCGTAAGAGAATCAGTCCCCATGAAATTTATCTAGCAGGAGTTAGCAAGATAGCCTAATTAGATTTATTTTAAAGTTTAAGGGCTAAAGTCGGTGGAAAACAGACGTGTAAAAAATTACCTGGGCTTCGCCCTACTAGCCTTGATAGAGCCAATGGTTGTTTAATAGAAATACCACTAAAATGGGTTTATTAATAAGTTATTAATATGGCGATAACATCAGCTGATGTGAATTTGAATTTTTATTCATTTTATTTTTAATGGTCTGTTTAATTGAATTGTTGAAATTTATGTTATAGAAGAATGCTGCAAATTGGTATAGAAATAATGGCTAAGGATAGTTTACAAGAATTATGTTTATTGTTAATTGTTACTAGTTTTAGTGTTCTGTTTAAGTAAATGAACCGTATTAGAAGACGACCGAGAGTTTGTAGACAACTATTCAGGAATGGTGCACAGTAGAGGATCATTTACTATGTAGAAGGAGCTGCCAACGAACATATCCAAAATTTTTGGCGCCCTCTAAAGAACGAAAATTATATAATTCAGAATAGTATTTGGAGGCTTGACCAAAACTGCCCGCATTGTATTGAGTTTCATTTTCCCAGTGAGTTAGTAAGAGGTCACTTTAACTTATGCTGTCACAATGGACTGGTATGTTGCCACAATGGACTGGTATGTTGCCACAATGGACTGGTATGTTGCCACAATGGACAGGTATGATGCGACAATAGAGTAAGACTAATCAACTGTAAGCTGTATTTTTAAAAAGCATAATACATAACCTAGCATAAGCAAAGGCCAAGTAATATTTCTTCCAAGAATAAAACTTATAACAAAAGATAAAAACATGCCTTTTTATTCTTTAGGACTCATTTCCCAAGGAAAATGAATAAAGCTTAAGACCCAATCTCTGAATAAATTGGTATCTATTAGAAAATCCCAGTATTCAGTTACGGACAATATGTATTTTTTAGTAGAGCGAGATCGCTTCGAGATATTAAGATTTAAATAGAAAACTAAACCTAACAAGGAAAAATCAACTACGATGAAGTAGTTACACAAAAAACATTGTTTACAAAGAAATGCTATTGTGATTCTAGCATGAAATCTATATGTATTATTTAAATCACTATTATTATATTGTTCCATTTCACAGTAGAAAGTGTATTTATTTTTATTTTATTGTAAAAATAAGAAGCAGCTGTTGCTGCTTCAAGCCCCTAGTTTCTCTTGTATTCAAGGAATAGCTTTAGACACTTATAGATCGTTTCAGAGAATTTTAAAAGATAAGCTGCTAAAATTATTCCTTACTAAACAAAATGATACTTTTTTTAAAATTCACTCTCAATTTTAGACATATCTAAATATAAATTATACTATACTTGAAATAAATGTAGTTGATAAATTATCTCCATAGTCTTTATATGGCGTATAATGTACGTATTTAACTTACATTGTTAGTAAGAAAATGTTTAAACCTATACGGGAGTTGAAAAAGTTATTTCTTCTCTCTTCGTATATATTTCGTAAAATAAATATATTTTAAAATTAATGACTGAAGTTTTGTTTTCCGGTAATAAGTTTCTTAATGTTTGACTACTTTTTTTTATCGCAGACTACGAGATACCCATGCCTAAAAATAATATACCTAATCGATTTTTTAGTTCTTACAGATTTGTCTAAGCAAATTTTTTAAAAATATTTTTCTCTCTTTGGGTAGACATATAGGCCTACAGTTTAAAAAAAAAGTATTTAGTACTTACTGAAAACTTTCAAAAATAATAAAAGCAATATTTCTCAAGATCCTAATTAAATCTATCTTTGTTTTAATATTTTCTTGTTTTTCATTTTTGTAACGTATAGAATGAATTATTTACATAAAAGGTTTATAGCAGCGTAAAATAATAAGATGTGAAATAAAATTAATTAAAATGTTTACAAATATTTTAGATACAGTATAAAATTGTCTACATCAAATTAAAAAACAGATTTTATATTGTGGTGGACTACATTTACCTAATCTGAGAGTAATTAAACACCACTCTTCATCCTTTAAAGAGCAAACCTATTTTAGATAGGCTTCTCTGGCCACTGAATGTGAAAAGTTTTCCAATAGCAAGCAATTGCTATGGTCCTCCTTAGCTCTACCTACTTATCTAGTTTCCTTCTGGCACTAGGGTGTAAGTGCAACTCACTTCAGGTACGTAGTGCTACACAAAGCAAAGCGATACAATGGCCCCTTCTATTGCCTCATCCAGGGAGTTTTATGTCTCTATTTCTTTCCTACTTGTATTCTAAAACTTCGATTGTATTTCTTAGAGGTTCCTAGAGGATATCTTGAAACTACAAAACTAAAACTGTATTAAGGTAAATAGATCTCTTGCATGGAGAAAGGCAGACTGTAGGGATGCTTGTAAGACGATTATATTAAACTGAATAATTATTTAGGATATAACGAACTCTTATACTTAAACTAATATAACGAGAAAATAAATGTAAATATTTTATAAAGTATATATTTACAAATTTAATAGCTTTTTCGGTGTAGAAATTAGTTAAACATTTCTAGATATGAGTGAATAGGACATATTAGCAATTTTTAAATTATTGTGGTTATTGAAATATACTTAAAATATAAACTCATACCTTCTTTTTAAACTACTTTATTACCAAAAATAATATATAATCGTTATTCATAATTAGTAAGCGGAGAAAGTCGTGTGTGCAATTAGCAAACAACAGCTTCCAATTATCAATAGATAATTTTTCTGTGAACACAATTTTAATAAACGAAGACTATCGGAGACTAGTCCATGTAGCATTGTGTTGTGGTAGCCTATAACATTATGTTGATGTCTCGGAATGTGTACAAAATGTAACGAACAATAAAACAAAAACAATGAAGCAAATAAAATTTAGAATAAAAACCTTTCAAATTTTACTCAAAGATAAATCATGTTGGAGCTTCAAGTAGAGAATAATCTAAAATTGAGAATATCAAACCTCTGTCTCGATAAATGCAATCTAAAGCGTATGATTCCCCATTTTGGTGATTATTGATAGTCATGAAAACGGAATGACATTTTAATTTACGATGCCTTGGCACTAGCGTTTGTAAATATAATGGTATTTTAAAAGTATTTACTGTAAATAATAAATAATAGGCAGTCATATTTATACACATCTGTTTTTGTAAAAATGGCCAAATTTTTAATTATATAGTAAAGAATCAAACAGTTAAACCGTCGCTGTGTAAGGAATTATCAACAGTTGTAATTGTAGAAACGTAAATCAGTAATGGAATTAGATAAAACCCTATAATAAGTAGTAACACCTCCAAATCAAGAGACATGATTATTGAAATCACAACTACTTGTCGAGTCACAGCCGATTTCAAATCTCCAGATACAAAAAATAATAGCTTTAAATGCTATTTGGGTTTGTAGTTATACAATTTCAAAACAGGTAATAAGTAGTTGGTTAAGTTAAAAACAAAAACGTATGACAAATGAAAACTATTTAAACCATCTCGTAGCACAATACAGAAGGAATCATTTATTGTGTTCAAAAGGAATCTAAGAACGTCTTTGATGCTCTTATATTTCTAAATTCCACTCTAAAATGTCAAAACCTCCTTTCTTTTCCTTTTTCAGAAAATCATATTTTCCTTTATTTCATCGTAGATTTATACTTTATTCTCTATCCATAATTGTTATACCGTAATTCTGTTTACTAATTTTATTTCGCTTTATTTTAATTGTGTTTATTGTGTTCTTCATATATGCGTAGTCTCACGGACCTTACCTTCCACCGTGCTTTTCCCTCCGACTAGCCTTTTCTCTTACTCATCACCTATCTTCCTTTTACCACACATTGTCCGTAAGAGAGTAATGGTTTATCCCTTGACTACGAACCTTGGTTCGAGACCTGTATCTCAAAAAAAACCTCTCAGGAAAACCAACTCCTGAATTTTTTATGAAAACCAATTAGCCTCCCATAAGCCTCTTTAACCTACTTTCGGGGTAGTGGAATCTTTGAGAGACACTTGTGACTTAAAGACTATACATGGATACATAGTGAATTTATTTTATTTTAAATGAAAACACAGCTAACTGGAAACTATAATTTTTTTATTATCTGTTTGGATTTAGAATTACTTATTATTATTTGATATATTTTAATTAACAGGATTTAGCTTTTTTAATTTTACCTAACCTTACTTTTGAATACCATTACTATCTGGTTTCATGGTATTAGTATATATATATATATATATATATATATATATATATATATATATATATACATATTATACCCTTTTCTAATATTACTATCAAAATCCAAAATTGCTTAATATGTCTACTATCTATTTAAATTCAATTATTATAATTAATTTGCACATAATTGTGAGTATTCTAGTTAAACTTTACGTATTTTTGAGTCTTGTTTACTTTCAAACTTTTTAAGGGTAATTTCTAGTTACTTTATGCTATATGCCTTTTACCAAACAATCCTTTTAATTCACTAATAGCCTCTTGTTAACATTTACCTATTTATAGGTTAACCTAATTAGTTATTAGGCTACATGCTAGACATTTAATAAAAACTTCCTGCTGATACCTATATACTAAGTCAAAGGTTTTCATACATTTTTCAAGAATAAAACCATATCAAAATAAAATTATTTAAACACAATACGTTTATTTCCACTTCAGGCAAACCGTTGAATGGAAATTAATTTTGAATATATGATAATTAATTTAGGTAACCTAAGAGAGTTTTCTGTCCCTTTGGTTATTCAATTTTTGTTAATTTTGATTTTATGTTAATATATTTGGTAATAAAATTTTATCTAAAAGAAAATTAAATTGTTTATATGACCTTATACTGCAAAACGTTAGGTATATTCTATAGTTGGGTTGTCCTTGGGCTACTTTTTAGCTTCCATGGGTTTGGCTGTAGGCTTCACTGCATTGTATGGCGTCGGTGAATTTTGTTAAGTTCGGCTTTTTTTTCATTTTCTTGGTCCAGATGTTGGTAGAAACATATATGAGATTCAGCTCACATATTTGTACACTTCCCGTGTCACATTGTAGCACTTTATACGGACTTCCTACCACATATTGAGTCGTTAATGGTTCTGTGTGTATCAATACGACCACTCTCGGTGACCTTTCAAACTCTTCTGCCTAAGCGTCACCTTTTTGGATTCGTCGTCCCCAATTTCTTCAAACTTCCGCCTTTCCGATGGCCATCTTACATTTTTAACCAATGAGAAAGCCGTTGCTATGGTGACCGACTTTATTTTTTTCGTAGTTTTTGAATTTTAATTAGTTTCAATTTTTGTGAAAGACTTTTCTTTATTCCAATGTGGTTATTCAATTTTTAAACTTCTATTTAATAATTGGTTTATCTTTATTTCTTCTAATTTGATTAATTTACTGTTTCTTTTTGTTAACTCCAACTTCGACGGTAGCGCTGTCGCTGCAGTGTGGCAAGATCGTATAAACAATCTACCCACGCGGTTTTATACCGAAACTAATATAACTTCATGTTGGATAACCTCAATTTTTTAGGCTAATATGTTTTAAATTACAATTTGCGTCTTTACAGATATACATTTCTCCCTAGCTATGCCTAATTTACTTTCCGCATTTTTTTATTTTTATATTCACTATCCCTGATTATATTTTGTCAAAATTAATACAATATTATACATTTTGGCTAGTCATAGACTATACATACACATTTTGGCTAGTTCATACACATACAGTCCTCACTTTTACTATTTCATTAAATCGGTCTATTAGCGGTTAGCCTAATTATGTTGTGTTGGTTTACAATTTATTCTAACATGAAAAATTGTCTATTTAGTTCTAACTTCCTTAGTTTACATTGATTTTCCCTATATTTAATATTTTTATTATAATACTATGAAATAATTGGAATATTAGTTGATTGATCTATTTAACTATTCTAGGCTTAGTTACATTTATTGGTACTAATACCAGATTTATTTGCATCGGTCATTCTGGCCCTTGCAGTAGGTATCTATCAAACTATAAACCATTTTATTTTGAATTTTTCTGAATTTACATAAGTATATTATAATATACTTAAGTATCTATAATATGTTTAGACCTTCTGAAGCACACTACGACGGCGACTGAATCTTTTTAACGAGAATGTATGTAGTGTTTTAAAAATAATTTAACTTCACTACTTGGCATATAATTTATAGGAATTAATTGCTTATTTATACCTAATCTAGCAATTTTGTCTATAATGTATAAAAATAAATTTAATTTGCTGTTGTTGTAGGCTGATGCCAATGTGTTTGTACGTTGTCTTAGTTCTATACTAGTTGTGTATCAGCGGCAAAATAGTTGGGAAAAATAGTAGGGAAAACTCAATAATCAGACACTTTTCAAGTGCCTTACGTTATTGATTATTTCGCCCCTTACGAAATTGAAATAAATGTATAAGAAATATCTAATTCCAAATGTGTTACAATAAAGCAGTGAGAATGTATCTAACAAAAAAGACGTCTACAGAAGCACTCAATCACAAAACCACCCTCTATCGTCTACCGAGTAGGGTTGCAACCCTTCTTTTATTGCGTATCAAATAGGTACAAATTTATATTTCACTTTGAGACGTTCATAAGAGACTGGAGACAACATTTCGCTTTGCAAGGAATCAGAGACGATTCCGAGCAATAAAACCCTTTTTAGAAAACATCTTTCCCCTTTCAAATCGTATAAAACATTCTTTCTAAGTGCATTATTAGCCCTGCTTTGCTGTTATATAGTCATGTGTAGTCGCAGAGCAAGCTATCTGTATCATAGCAACCGTTCGGTAATATCGCTTTTATTTTCTACTTCACCAAAATGTTATATAAATATCTCTAATAGTTACTTAAATGTCTAATGGAGGAATCAACCCAAACATTTATTTTCAAAATAAAAGATTTGTATTGTATAGTTACTGATGTTGTTACTGATAAATAGAATATATTTTATAAGTTATAATATAGTCTAACAATATATGAAAAATGGTCTACTTTTACCAAGATATGAAAAATTGTAAAACAAAGCATCTATAAAGCCACTAGAATACTGTATTTATTTCAATAAATGTTGAACAGCTGATAATATTAATCACCTTACATTATTAAACATGATTTCCAAAGAAATGTGATTATTAAAATAATCTATTGTCAAAATTTCCTACTCTTTGTATTATATACTTTATTTAGGATATATAGTTGCATACAGTGAGCAAATACTATTTTTGTTTCGCTTGTAACAATTTTTATTAGTCGTTTTCATTGTAGCCAAAATTAGATTTTAATAGTTTTTTTATTAGGATTTCAGCAACAGCACCTTAATTTTTATTCCCGTCTTCAAATTCTTTATTATCGTTCTCATGGTCATTGTAACCACGTTATTATTATAATAATCCTATTCTTATTAAATAATTATTTATGTTAATAGAAAACATACCATCTTGTTACAGTAAAAGGTTTATTTTTATCAGCAGCTTATTATGTTAATTACCTCACCATATACTTTTCTATTTTTGTGTATTAACTCTATGCTTTATCACGTGGGTATTGTCATAACAGCCGTATTCTCAATACGACATAATGTTGTCTTTCAATTATTATCATAATTGTAATATCTTCACTACTTGCGTTTTTGCAAGTTATGCTGCTTTATTTCTGTATCCTACTCGCACCTATGAAATATCGACAATTCAAATATAAGTATAATTAGCACTTTGATTGTTGAATAAATGGGGCTATACGTTATAATAGAGTAAAGACATGCATATAGGAGCTCTTAAATAGTGAATGACTGTAGTAAATAGTAAACTAGAACTAAGTTGTTCATATTATTTTTTTTATTATATTAATGTCGTAATCTTACTATCCTGTTTTTTATTATGTAGTTACTTTTGTGATTATGGCTAAATGACATTTTCTCATAATCCTAATATTACTTGATGAATATTAGTATATTAATCCTTTATTTACTTTAATTAGTTATTTACATTAATCCACTTTATTATTATCTATCCTTTGGTAAATTATTATTATACCAAATAATATTTTTTTCTGCTAATATAATGACGATAGTGTTATCTTCGTATCACTCTTGAGATTTTATTGTTGTTACAATAATGTTATTATTACCAATATGTTATTATCATGTTAGTCAAGCAAGAAAGTTATTTAGTATTTTTTTTCTTTTACTAATTATATGAGGTTTTTTAAAATTAATTCCTCAGCCCTAAGAATAAGTATTGCTATTGCAAGCCAGCATGCAGAATTATTAACCGGAAAATTAGTAATGTGTTATATGTTTGAAATGATTTCAGCTATGATTTAGAATGATTTATTTTTTTCCATTGCTATTTTATGTAATAAAAGAAAATATTTGAAAAGGAGCTTTTGGTAAAAAAGACACTAACCATCAAAGTATCTTCAACCGATGCCGGTAGGGTGTGACATAACGACAACTCCGCTAAATCCAAACCAGGAAGTGATTGTCCCTCACCCACTCTGCTATCCTCATCACTGAATAGCTTGTTTCAAACTTTTATTCACCAAGAGGTTCTCTTCTACACTGGACGCTTTTCTCGTATTTAATTAATTTTACAAAAACACTTCCGTCTCTTTAAAACTTTTGTTCCAATTTGAATTTACCTTTCTAATTTCTCTTAATCTTTTCCCATTAATTTTTTTTTATCATTTATTAGAGACTAGTGTTGATTTTGAAAATAAAAAGCACATTGACAATGTTTTATTTTATTTAAACGTAAAATGGCGAGATTGACTAATTTTATGACGGAGACTTTAAAAACCAAATGCGTGTAATATTACAAAATGAAATTGATAACTACTGCAATAGATAACTATTGATTACCAAAAATAGTTTGTTCTAGAGAAGACGTTATTAACTGTTTGCCATACTTATACAATTTTGAGCTTTTTAAAACTTTTGTTTGGGAGCTTTAATTATATCTATATGTTTTTTTTGTTTCTGTTATAGTGTTTTTGTCGCTAACTAAATTAAGTAATAACATATTATTCCACACAACAGCTGAGATAATGTTACAGGTTATCATATCCTACATATCCTACTATAATCAATTCAAGCACATTGACAATGTTTTAATTGATTTAAACGTAAAATGGCGAGATGGACTAATTTTATGACGGAGACTTAAAAAACCACTATGGATTTACCAAAAATAGTTTGTTCTAGAGAAAACCTTATTAACTGTTTGCCATGCTTATAGAATTTTCAGCTTTTTAAAACAATTTTTTGAGAGCTTTAATTATATCTATATAATTTTAGGTTTCTGTCGTAGTGTATTTGTCGTTAACTAAACAAAGTAATAACATAATATTCCACACAATAGCTGAGATAATGTTACAGGTTATATTTAGAACAGCTATTTTAACCAGCAGATTGGTACTTTGTGTACATCATTAGGTTGAAATATTATTAATATATATTCATCATCAGTAATAAATATAAGTTATTTATATTTAAACATATCCTACTATAACCACTTCAGCATTCTACTATTGGTTATGAAATTTATTGAATTTCATTTGTAATCCATTTTATTAAAATGAAAACTGACAGTTTTTAAGAACCAATTTTAATTCGTTTGGTTATTCAAATGTGTATTCAGTAAATTTGCAACATCTGATGTTATTATGCAGTTATATTCTTTTGAAATTAATTCAATTAAATTGATTATATTAAAACCTCTATTAAATTCATTCTTCAAATGGAGTATTTACTTTTATCAGCTAGTGCCATTGGCAGATTCTTTACCATAATATCAAGAGGAAAATCAGATTCTCTTTAATTTACACATTCTTCTCATATCTTATATCGGGTACAGTATTAATATTTTAAGAACACTCAAATTGATTTATTTAGTAGTCCTATATATTTCTTAAATTTTTAAAGCAAAAATTTTTTTTTACTACTATCAAGGTAAGTATAAAAATAAGAGTTCTTAAATAATTAGGGGGGGAAGCTTTAAAGTGAGTGGATGGATAACTGCTTAGGCCTAACGCTGAGAGCACTTTACCCATCATGAAAACCTGAATTAATAAGGAAGAATAAATTGAGTAATGGTTAAACTATAGGAAAAGCGCAAAATGATCTTTTGTATGTAAATAAGTGAAAAGCAAAATAACTTGAACAGAGAGCTCTTAATAACGAAGCGCATTTTACTTACGAAGACATAGAGGCGCAAGACAGCTTTTGGGGAAAACAGACGCATACATATATTCTACTGTAAAACATATGATATCCTCTTTGTAATCTAAATAAGTGTTTTTACTTTTTATTTGGTCAACAATGGACGATTTATTTTAATTTTATTCGCATTTAAACAAGTTTTATTAAATAAAACTCTCAGTTCATATTAATTTAATAATTTATAAAAAGAAATACTTATTTATTTTAGTATAGAAAACGTTATAAAAACAAAATACGCTGGTTTCCAAAATAAGGTATGTTATATAAATTTTTATCACTGATTTTGTAGTTTGTTTCTGCAGGTGAATTTTTCGTCTATAACAGAAACGATTTATTTTTAAATGTTTTGAATAAACGAACACGGTTTTACCCGTAGGTTTTTAAAACTTCACCTGTTTTATATATTCGTGGTGTTTTTAGTGGTTGTTAAGGTCTGATGTTTGATGCTTTATACCTCATATTTATACAAAATTAGACACAACACCACTTCCAGCAGGGAGTTAAATGTGGTGTTGCGGCGACATATCCTCAAAGCGCCATTCTGCTGGATTAAACAAAACATTCATCGCAATGACCGCGAGGTAGACTTTGAATGCTTTTAAGAAACTGAAAATATACATTTTTTGAGACGTTTTTAAAAGTTAAAAGCAATCACATATAGAAGATAGAAGGTATTACAAAGACATTACAATCATTTTTCGGTCCACAACAAACAGTAACATATGGTAATTTGAGGAGTGATACAAGGTATAAGAGATGAAACATTTAGTCTGAAAAAAATTGAAGGAACAGGAATTAAGATGATGAAAAAATATAAAATGTTTTACTTTGACATTAGTTGGTGTAATTTTAGTTATATAAAGGTTGTTGAACTGTTAGTCAGTTTGACAACTATATTAAACGAATTGTACAGATGGATTGGGAATAATACGAATTGCGGTAGGATATTTAAACCCTCTGATGAGGGCTATAGGAGAGATAATACGGTATCGCTTTCGTAGGGTTGCGTACGAGAGCTAGAACTACTCTATTGGTCTTATTCAGATTTATCTTCCTTTACGTCATTGACTAAAACATATGTTTTAGGCCTATAGCTTACATTATTGTAATTTTCATTCCTGACGATGTAGGTACTGTTTACCAACGGAAAGCTTTGGATATAAATTAATAAATATTCTTGTATTTTAATAACCTATGTTGTTATTACATAAATATATATATATATATATATATATATATATGTGTGTGTGTGTGTGTGTGTGTCTGTGTGTGTGAATTATATATATATATATATATATATATATATATATATATATATATATGCACTATATAATATATTATGTATACCTTAAATATCAAGATATATTAACATATATTGTTTCAGTTCTTGATTCCTTTAGAATCCAAATAAATTATAAAACCGGTTTTCCAGTAAATAAAATGCTAGTCAACGTAAACTAATTACTAATATACCTTATTATGTAACTGTGTATGCCATTATCTTTGAGTGTTTTTTTCCAAATTAAGTAGTTAAAGTTTCCATTTATTTTTCACTTGTAAAACAAGAAAATTTATTAAATAAGTTTGATCTAGCAGAATCATGGTAACATTATAAATAATGTCCATATTAAATTTAATCTTCTCACGAAATCGTAAATAAAATTGGAAATTCTAAATAATAGTGTTTGCATTTGTGTCAGAAAACAGTTCAGCGCAAGGCGTTCAACTCGCTCCAATTTGTTCAACGTGATTTCGAACAACACAAAGCTATCGCTGTAGCATTGTTACCTTTGTCAAGTGATGACATTTCAGGAAATTCTGATGCGAGACTTGATATTCTCTTCAAGGGGAGGAAGAAACATGTCGCGATTAAAGCAACAACGGTTGAAGCGGTAATGCATTCCTGTACGAAGTTGCTTCAAAATGATGTTCGCAAGTAAATTAAAGTGTTGACTATAGGTATTCGTGTTTACAGAGACACAAGAAAAGATCTTTACTGTACTCGGGAAAAAAAATTTGAAGAATTTAAAATTAATTTAAAAGAATTAAAGAAAAAGAACACATAAATGTAATCTTGAAAATATAGCTTTGGATAAGGAAGCAAATCTATATAGAAAGTTTTATTTTAAAATTCTTTAAAAGAAGTGATAATGGTGGATTTTGGTTTTATTAAATCAATGTATATTAATTTATTTACTGCTTCATTAAAGCATTATGTATATATCTTTCCTTCAAAGGTAGGCTGCTTTATTTGAAAATTGTTTTTACTTTTACAAGATTAACTTTCCGCTTTGTTTCACTTCCGATTTGTATCGCCTCATAACCTTAGAACCAATACCATAACTTATTGAATGTATATTTCCTTTCGACTCATGCTTAGTCTACTTCACTCCATTTTCCTATATTATACATACAATAATATACCCGATATTGTATCTGAGTTTGTTAGTACATATTCACAATAATTTCTACACTTGTACTAACAAATGTATATGTCATAGAACATACAACGGATGGGCTTATAAGTGTTTAAATTATTCTATCTGTTTAGTAAATAATTAAACAAGAACTCACTATTATAAGTATCTAATTCTCATACGTGTTTTAATAACGAAATCCATCAACAATGAGAAGAGATTATAAACACAATATACATAAAAATATAAACCAGTTAAACTATCTATTATATTAAAGTGTTAAAATACCCATTTAACTTACACACATTTACCAGACAATTAATTAATTTTTAGATCCATTCGTTTTTATGAAGCTCCGATATTTTCGAAATTCATATCGCATATGTTTTTCGCCTGGTATAACTTTCGTAGAACATGACAGTCACAAGGTAACTCATCTCTTAGGTGTTGATCATCTCTCAGGATAATCAGGTGTTGATAAAAGTCAATTTAGATCGAACTTAGTTGATTATTTTGGTCCCCCACGCGATAACAAATTAACACATGGTGCTTTGACTGTAAATCACGCGTAGATCGACCTTCAATTTTGATAAACCCAATAATGATTATAGCGGTACAGAGAGTCCGCGTTTATACTATATACTAAACCCAAATACTTAAAGTCAGTTATAATCCTGTTACAGCCTGGCCTACATAGTTAGTTCCTAATTGTTATTTGATTATTTAAAAGTAGAAATGACCCCACTATAGGACAAAAAGTGGTGGGGGAAGTAGGCCTTAACGCACTAACCTAAGGTATGTAAATTACATCTAACCTAACCCACCCCTAGGTGAGGGGGTGTTCTCAGCTATGTTCAGGAGTTTGCCCGGGGGTTGCTCCGGGGGTGGATTCGGGGTATGGGTAGTTTTTCGAAAAATTTTGGAAAAATATGTGTTGACTGATAGGGTGAGTTTACATTGTATTTTTGGTTAGATGTAGGGGTGGGTTCACCTGGGGGTAGTTTTAAATAATAAATTAAATTGCCAGAAATCGATCGGTTGGATCAAATGACTAAACAACCGTATGGGATATGTTTAGAGTCCATTATGGACTGTTGCGGGGGTAGGTTCACCTGGGGGTTGTTTTAAATAATATATCAGATTGCCAAAAATAAACGGGGTCCTAGGTAAAAGTCACCCTGGAGTCGTGCTCGAGGCAAAGTCAACCCGAAGCCAGGCCTTAGATAAAGTAACCCTGGAATCTGGCCTTAGGTAAAGCTACCATGGAGTCAGGCCTTAGGTAAAGCCTTTTTGGAGTCAGCCTTTAAGTAAAGCTACCCAAGAGTCGGGCCTTAAGTTCAGGATGGTTGCTATATATATTTCAGCCTCTCGAAAAAGACAAATACCTCCAACAAGACTTAGGTAAAGCTACCTTGGAGTCAGACCATAGGTAAAGTCACCCTGGAGTCGTGCTTAAGGTAAAGCCACCCAGGAGCCAGGCCTTAGGTATAGCCTCCATAGAGCATGACCTCAGGTAAAGCCATCCCGAAGCCTGCCCTTAAGTAAAGCCGCCCCGGAGAAAGGCCTTAGGTAAATTCACACTAGAGTCAGGCCTTAAGTGGGGGGTTGTTTTTAATAATATATCAGATTGCCAAAAAATTATCGGTTAGATCAAATAACCAACGTTTCACCTAAACAACGGTCTTATGCTAAGTTTAACCGACCAATTTACACTCATTTCAATCGATCAACATTTACATTGAGTTCAAACAGTCTTTGCGGGAATTGACCAACCACATTGCAGGGGCTCGGTAGTGCTGTCAAACCCCAGTCACCGGTTGGATCAATCGACCAACGTTTCAACTAAATAACAGTGAAACACTCTTTTACGCTAAGTTTAACCGACCAATTTACACTCATTTCAATCCACCAACAATTACGTTAAATCAAATAGTCAACAGTCTGTGCGGGAAATCGACCTATAACATTGCAGGGGCTCGGTAGGCCTACGCAACACAACGCATACGGTCGCTGTAAGACGTGCAGGCTTATATACCATGTTAAGCCAACAAGCATGATAGTCCTATATAGTGTGTTAAACAAATATGCAAGTAAGCCTACATACATACTATGCTAAGCCGATATACATGAATCAATAAATGCGCCTACTATGTCGGTAAACCACCGGCCAAAGCCTTTATGATCTGAGCCTGACTCACATTTACACATCTTCTATCAGGTAGAGCCTCAGGCAGGCAACTGTATAATATGGGAAGTACTATATGGTATAGCTACCAGTGCATACCACCATAGCTACATAAAAGCAGCTACCAATGCATAGCCTATCACGCCCACGTAGGTGACGGTCAACAAATATTACAATATAATTAAAAAAAGTCACGCAACCTATATACATACAGTGTCAAGCCAACATTCGTGTTAACCTATATAGGCTTATATACTATGTTAAGCCAGCATGCAATATACTCTAAAATACACTGTTAAACCAATATGCAGGTTAACCTATATACATCCTGTATTAAGCCAATATCTCCATTACCCACATAGGCTTATAATATGTTAAGCCAGCATTAATGATAGGCTATATAGTGTGTTAAACAAATATGCGTGTAAACCTACATACATACTATGCCAAGCCAACATACATGCTTTCCTACATAGGCGTATATACCATGTTACGCCTACATACATGATTGCCTTATATAGTGTGTTATACAAATATGCGTGTAAACCAAATAAATACTATGCTAAGCCAACATGCATGCTATCATACATAGGCGTATATACATGTGGCCTACATAATGTGTTAAACAAATATGTGTGTAAGCCTGCATACATATTATGCTAAGCCGACATGGGCCTACAAATAATAACACATTATATCCAACGCATAGTTTAGCTAATGGTTATCACGCAGTATCCGACGACTACAAGTTAACACATAGTATCCGATGCATAGCCTGGCCAATCATTAACACATAATATCAGATGAGTAGCTTACCTACAAAATACCACATAATACCCGATACATAGCTTGGCTAATCATTAACACATAGTATCCGATGCATGGCTTGACGATGGGTTAACATATATTATCCGATAAGTAGCTTGAGTATGCCCCAACACATAATATCCAGTGCATAGCCTCGCTAATGTTTAACACATAGTATCCGATACATAGATTCACTAAGGGTTAACACATAGTATCCGATGAGAGGCTTGAATACAAGTTAACACATAATATAAAATGCATAGCTTGGGTAATGTTCTACATATAGTTAACCTACATTCTGTGTTATGTATGTAACCCCACATACTATGCTAAGCCGGTTAACCGTCAGGTACTAGAAACAGATCTACGGTAATGCAAGAGTAACCCTAAGTGTAACCCACACCCGGACAACAGATACCTAGCATGACCATAGCCTACATTGCTTGACAACAGATTCCTAACCTGACCATAGCCTACATAACAAGACAACCGATACATAGCTAGACAATAGATACCTAGCCTGACAACAGATACCAAACCCGGAATCGAATACATAGCCTGACAACCGATACATAGCCTGACAACAGAGCTAGATAAAATTACCAACGTTTTAACTAAACAACATTACGCTAAGTTTAACCTACCAACATACACGAAGTTCAAACGAACAACATTGACACCAAGTTCAAATAGGCTACGACTGGTGAAGGCTAGATCAACGTTTCAACTAATCAACGTTGAAAAACTTACGCTAATCAACCAACATCTACACCGAGGTCAAATGGGCTATGGTTAGCGAAGGCACTGACAAAAGCCTTTATGATCTGAGCCTTAGGCCTTAGACATAATTATAGCTACCAACGCAATCCAAAATAGCTATGTAGAAACCGTCAAGACCTTTATGATCTGAGCTTTACACATATTGTCTAGGTATGTTGTATCAATTACAGCATATTAAAAATACCTCTATCAAATCTTAGGTAAAGCTACCTTGGAGTCGGCCCTTAGGTAAAGTCACCCTAGAGTCAGGTCGTAGGTAAAGCCAGCCTGGAGTTGGACCTTAGGTAAAGCTACCTTGGAGTAGGGCCTTAGGTAAATCCACCCTGGAGAAAGGCCTTAGGTAAAGCCACTCTGGAGAAAGGCCTTATTTAAAACCATCCCAAAGTCAGGCCTTAGGTAAAGCTAACTTGTAGTCAAGCCTTATTTGAAGCCTCTTTGGAGCTAGACTTTAGGTAAAGCTACCTAAGGGTCAGCCCTTAGGTAAAGCAACCCCGGAGTCAGGCCATAGGTAAAGCCAGCTTGGACTGGTTAGCTACGTTAAACAGCTATCAATGCATGCCCAATCTCAATAGCTACGTAAAGGCAACTACTATTGCATACACAATCACAATAGCTACGTAAAGACAGCTACCACTTAACAATAGCTACGTAAAATCTGTTACTAACCCATGACCAAAGTATATAGTTACTCAAAGACCTCTATCAACACATGACCAACGGCAATAGCTACGTATAGACATCTACTAATGCATACTATATCACAATAGTTACTCTAAAGCAGCTATCGATGCTCGCCTTATCATAATAGTTACTTAAGGTGTAAATAACAACAGTAAACTCTGGATATACGGGTAAGACTTTATTAACGAATATTTAAACTATGATATTTTGAACAATTACTCCAGTTTCAGAAATAGCCGGTAGCGTCTGTTTACGCGTTTCCTACATATGGGGCACCACTGCACCTTTTCAGCACACTCAATGAAATAAACGTGACCGCAGGGTATGATGATAGAGCATGGTGGTCTTCCTAAGCAGACAGCGCAGTCCGCTATACGATAGCCGCTGTTTTAATCTCCTTCAATCAGCTCTCCTGAAGTTCTCTGTTTCAACATACATACAAAGAAGATAATTTATATTATTGTACACGAATAGTATAAATATAGGTATCCCTACAAATTGTAACACTTCCGGCCGTGTATGGAGGGTCTCGCTCGACCATTACTGCCTTCGCTTCAGCGACATCCACTCTTCTTCGGCCTTCTTCAAGTAGCTTGTCCAGATCGCACATCATAATCCTCCATACGCCGACTGCGTAGAAATTATCCTGATACGTGTCTTTACGTAACGCCGCTTCTAGGTCCGATACAAGTCGTCTTAGTATATGTAGTGCATCAGTCGTTACGCTACGAGATGCAGCTGCACGTGCATATTCCACAACAGTCTAGAAAAGATTAAATAGAAATTCAAATCATTTATAACCCTTTGATATTACTATTATTATCACCGTACAATGAAACGTACCGCATATTGAGGAGGATATCGTATCCTGCGTCCTAAACAAAGTAAACAGTCAATACGGGCGTGTTTGTATGTGCTTCAGTTCCTCCTCTAATACACTTGAATGAAAAACTCGATCTCCGAAACTAATTATAGCGTGATTTATTGGTCCAGCCTATGAAATACAATTTATTAGTAATGAAAAATACGAAGATAACAGTAATAATGCATTAGGAATACAATAATCATCCGTGTTGAATTGTTGGTAGACTCATTGCTACGATCAGGTCCTCTGGCTCTAGAATGAGTATTTGTTCCCTGAAAGAAAAATATCCTTATTAGATATGACAATGAGCCTCTGATAATAATATAAATTGTTTATAATTACCTGTGATGTAGTACCAGAGGTCTCCCGACTTGGTTCGGCTTGATCAACCGTCGAAGGTGGCTATAGTATGGTGTCCTTCGTAATATCGATGGGCTACGTCTGTTACAATCGATATCGTTAACATGATTACATAAATCGTCCCCAATACCCGTTTCATCGTGGCCTGAATCGTCGTTGTTTGTTGTGTCATTAGGCTGAAAAACCAATGGAAAAATTGGAATAACGAAAAATAGAAACTTTTTTCTAGAAAAAGAACACACTATTTCATACTCACCTCTGACTGAATACTTCTATCGGTCATCGCTATTCTGAATGCAAAACTCCTAATTGCAAAAGCGTTGAAGACTGGTGCTCTCTGTATGAAATTACCGTCATATATACCGTGCGCCTATTACTTCACCCCTCACCGCTATGACGTAATTGCTCATCACAAGCCGAAAACTGTTACCAAAGTATATAATTACCTCTATCAAAGCATTACCGGCGGCAATAGAGTATACTGGTACCGTTAAATATGCTAGATGCCAGGATGATCCTATACTGTACCAGAGTATATTGGAAGTGCTACCTTAGTCATGCTAGAGGCCCTGATGATACTCCTCTTTGTCATAGTATGCCTTGTAGATGGGAAGATGCGATACTCCACTTAAGGTAAAAGATAAATCCTGTTTGAAATGAGAAGCACATGACTAGCGTCAGAACAGGGTCATAGGACATAACACAAGTATGTACCTAAGTCTTTACTGTATATTCTTGAACCTGAATTAACTTGTAGATGGAAAGAGACGATACTCCACTTAAGGGGTAAAAGATAAATCCTGTTTGAAATGAGAACCACATGACTAGCGTCAGATCATGGTCATAGGACATACCACAAGTATGTAACAGGCCTAAGGCCCTGCCCTGTGATTCTCCTGCAGATGGACTAATGTTAAAGTAAGTATGGTTGGCATACCTATACAGGCAACAGTTAATCCTATATCGATGGTATGACTTACCGATGGTCCGTCATTTTGTTAGAAGCCATCTTAACCGACATTTTGTTTGACGTCATTTGCTGCGGTTATGCTGATATAATCTGGTGCGCTATCGCGGCCGGGAGAATAACAATATTACGGTAAAGGTTTTTTTAAAAATTCATTTTATTTGTTGAACTATGTCTGTGTGAACTTATCTACACCTGTTATGAAGCGTATAATAATAACAACAATGCATATTGACTTAATACAATATGTCGGCCTATGTACCGTATCATGCATATTGGCTTAATACAGGGTGTGTGTAGATTTACATGCATCTTGGACTAACACAGTGTGTAGGCCTTTGTAGGTTAACATAAAAATATACTTATTACAGAATGTATTCATGGTTTACATGCATATTGGATTAACACAGCATGTGTTGCTATGTAGCTTTACGTGCATATTGGCTTAATACAAGAGGAATGTAGGGTATCATGCATATTGGCCTAATACAGGTTGTATATGAGTTAACATGCATATTTTCTTAACATAGTATGTAGGGTAACATCCATATTGTCTTATTTCGGGAGGAATGTAGCTTTACATTGATCCTGGCTTAACTCAGTATGTAGGCCTATGTAGGGTAAAGTGCATAACGGCTTAACACAGTATGTAGGACTATGTAGGGTAACATGCATTTTGTCTTATCTCATGAGGAATGTAGGTTTACACGCTTATTGGCTTAACACAGTATGTTGGGTAACATACATAATGGCTTAATACAGGATGTATACTATTGTGATTGGTTATTGATTGGTAGCTGTTTTACCACTCCAGGTCGGCTTTACCTATGGTCTTGCTTTACCTAAGGGCTGACTCCAGAGAGGCTGTATTTATCACAACATACCTAGACAATATGTGTAAAGCTCAGATCATAAAGGCCTTGACGGTTTCTGGATAGCTTTTTTGGTAGGCGTTGGTAGCTATCTATATATTGTCTAAGGTCAGATCATAAAGGCTTTTGCCAGTGCCTTCGCTAACCACAACCCATTTGAACTAGGTGTAAGTTTGTTGGTTGATTAGCGTAAGTTTTTCAACGTTGATTAGTTGAATCGTTGATCTAACCTTCACCAGCCGTAGCCTATTTGAACTTGGTGTAAATGTTGTTCGTTTGAACTTCGTGTATGTTGGTCGGTTAATGGACGCGTAAGACAGTTGTTTAGTTGAAACGTTGGTTATTTGATCTAGCCTACACTGACCATACCCACCATAGCTCATTTGAACTCGGTATCAACATAGCCGCCATCTTGTTCTCCGCCTTGGATGACGTCATATTCAGTCTGCATCGGATACTATGTGTTACCTTATATCACGCCACTCATCAGATGCTATGTGTTAGCCCATAGTCAAGCTATACATCGGGTGCTATATGATCAACATTAGCCAAGCTATGCAATGGATATTATGTGTTACCTTGTAGTCAAGCTATGCATCGGATATTATGTGTTAAACCACAGTCAAGCTATGCTTTGGATACCATGAGTTAACCATTAGTCAATCTATGCTTCGGATACTATGTGTTTGCCCTAGTCAGGCTATGCTTTGGATACCATACGGTCACTATGTGTTAACCATTAGCCTAGCTATGCACTGGATATTAGCTAGTGGATATTAGTTTGTAGTCGTTCTACTCATCGGCTACTATGTGTTAAACCCTAGTCAAGCTATGCATTGGATATTATGTGTTAACTTGTATTCAAACTTCTCATCGGATACAATGTGTTAAACCATAGTCAGGCCATGCATCGGATACTATGTGTTAGCCCTAGTCAGGCTATGCATCAGATATTATGTGTTAACCCATAGTCACGCTAACCATTAGCCCAGTTATGCATCGGATACTATATGTTGGTCATTAGCCAGGCTATGCACCGGATATTATGTGTTAACTTTATTCAAACTTCTCATCGGATACAATGTGTTAACCCATACTCAAGCTATGCGTTGGATATATTGTGTGTTAACCACTAGTCAATCTATGCATTGGATATTATGTGTTAACCACTAGTCAACCTATGCATTGGATATTATGTATTAACCACTAGTTAGGCTACACATCGGACATTATGTGTTAAACATTAATCAAGTTACACACCGGATATTATGTGTTAACCATTAGTCAAGCTACACATCGGATATTATGTGTTAGGCCATTAGCCTAGGTATGCATCAGATACTATTTGTTAACCCGTCGTCAAGCTGTGCATCGGATACTATGTGTTAATGATTAGCCAAGCTATGTATCGGATATTATGTGGTAATTTGTAGTTAAGCTACTCATCTGATATTATGTGTTAATGACTAGCCAGGCTATGCATCGGGTATTATGTGGTAAGTTGTAGGTAAGCTACTCATCTGATATTATGTGTTAATGATTAGCCAGGCTATATATCGTGTATTATGTGGTAATTTGTAGTCGTCGGATACTGCGTGATATCCATTAACTAAACTATGCGTTGGATATAATGTGTTATAAATTGTAGGCCCTTGTCGGCTTAGCATAATATTTATGCAGGCTTACACACATATTTGTTTAACACACTATATAAGGCTATCATGTATGTAGGCTTAACGTGTTATATACGGCTATGTAGAATAGCATGCATGTTGGTTTAACATAGTATTTATGTAGGTTTACACACAAATTTGTTTAACACAGTATGTAGGCTTAGCATAGTATTTATGTATGTTTACACGCATATTTGTTTAACACACTATATAAGCTATCATGCATTGTGGTTTAACATACTGCATTATATAGGCCTATGTGGGTAACGGAGATATTGGCTTAATACAGGATGTATATAGGTTAACCTACATATTGGTTTAACACAGTATATACGGCTATTTAGAGTATATTGCATGCTGGCTTAACATAGTATATAGGCCAATATAGGTTAACATGAATGTTGGCTTAGCTCTGTATGTGTATAGATTGCGTGACTTTTTTAAATTATATTGTAATATTTGTTGACCGTCACCTACGTGGGCGTGATAGGTTACGCATTGGTAGCTGCCTTTACATACTATGGTGGTATGCATTGGTAGCTGTACCATCTAGTACTCCCCAAATGAACTATACGGTTGCCTACCTGATAGAAGAGGTGTCAATGTGTGTATAGCTCAGATCATAAAGGCTTTGGCCGGTGGTTTACCGACATAGTAGACCTTATAGTAGGAGCATTTAGGGATTCATGTATGTCGGCTTAGCATAGTATGTATGTAGGCTTACATGCCTACATGTCTAAGTGACTTGGGTTTGACAGAACTACCAAGCCCCTGCAATGTGATTGGTCAATTTCAAAGACTGTTGACTATTTGAACTCAATGTATATATGTTGGTAGGGTAAACTTAGCGTAAGACAGTTGTTTAGTAGGAACGTTGGTCATTTGATCTAACCGATAATTTTTGATGCTTTCATATATTATTAAAAACCACCGCCCAGTTAAGGCCTGTCTCTAGTGTGAATTTAGATAAGGCCTTTCTCCAGGGTGGCTTTACTTAAGGGCAGGCTTCGGGATTGCTTTACCTGAGGTCATGCTCCAAGGTAACATTAACTAAGGCCTGGCTCCTGGGTGGCTTTACCTCAAGCACGACTCCAGGGTGACTTTACCTATGGTCTGACTCCAAGGTAGCTTTACCTAAGACTTAGTGGAGGTATTTGTCTTAGTCGAGAGGTTGAAATAGATATAGCAACCATCCTGAACCTAAGGCCCTACTCTTGGGTAGCTTTACTGAAAAGCTGACTCCAAAGAGGCTTTACCTAAGGCCTGACTCCATGGTAGCTTTACCTATAGCCAGATTCCAAGGCTAATTTACCTAAGGCATTACCTACCTAAGGGTTGGCTTTACCTGAGGCCTGGCTCCTAGGCGGTTTTACCTCTAGCACGACTCCAGGGTGGCATTTACCTAGGACCCGATCATTTTTGGCCAGACCGATCGATTTCTGGCAATTTAATATATTATTTAAAACTACCCCCAAGTGAACCCACCCCCATCTCTATCCAAAATACACTCTATACTCACCCTATCAGTCAACACTCATTTTTCCAAATTTTGTCCAAAAACTACCCCCAACCCCGATTCCACCCCCGGAGCAACCCCCGGGGAAGCTCCTAAACGTAGCTGAGACCACCCCCACACCTAGGGGTAGGTTAAGTTAGATGCAATTTAGCTACCTTAGGTTAGTGTGTTAAGGCCTACTTCCCCCACCACTTTTTGTCCCATAGTGCCGACATTTCTACTTTTAAAAAACTAGGATTTCACCTGAAATGTCTAATAAGTAAGAAAGTATCCTAGTTACCAATAGGATTATTATTTACTTATTATTTTTATGTAGCTTTTTCCAGTAAAATGTAGGCCTAAAGAATCATATCTTCAAAAACCCTCAAGTTATGTGCAATAAATTTACTACATCTTAATTATACCAATATTTTTATTTGTTGTTAAATTTAGTTATTTTGTAAAATATTAAATTCAAAAGGTATAGCTCAACTAGATATAAAGCTATAAGTATATTACTTGATAGTTTTTGAAAATATGAGACATAAAACTTTCATTATTATTCAAGAAATTTTGTTTCTGGTATATTTCAGGGTCAAATTATTATGTCTCTTCAAAAACCTCTTTTAAAACATTTTTCCATTTTACATTCAAGATGAGTAGTTGAAAATCTGTAGTTTAATGTACATTCTTTGAGAGGTTTTAAACATACTCGGAGTTTTGATATATTTTAATATATTTTACGTATTTAAATGAAATAAATATAACTTGTAAAAATTTTAATATGACAGTTTTATAGTAATAAATATTTCATGTTGCATTTAAAAGGAAAACTTTTAATGGTGAGTATGTATAGGTGGAATAGTATTTAACATAGGTATTGTCAAATAATAGAAGTATAATTACTATTTCCATAATTTAAGACATTTTTGTGTAACGTAAGTACATATACACAATTACATAAAATTATATATGAACGCATTACCGCTATCTTGAACCTCTTTGTCAACTGACAGACTGACTGTAGTAAACTCATAGACTGTATAAAAAAACTGAATCCTCTCATAAATGCTGGTTGGGATACTTAATTTCCAGTGGATTCCGAGCCATGTATACATCACTGGCAATGAAAACGCTGATCAACCAGGCAAGCAGGGAACAAGCCTCCCTCACCCCTCAACTCTCATCAGAAAAACTGTGAGAATGTCTTGTAACAAGGAGACCAATTGACTATAACTTCCCTCGAGCTGTTAGCGTTGCAGCTTTCAGATTGAAGACCGGCCATGATTACCTTGGTGTGCACCTCCACCGCATCGAAGTGCTACCGACTCCAGAGTGTCTGCTGTGTGGGGGTGAAATTATTAATGCCGAACACCTTAATGATTGCACAGCCCTGGACCGGGCCCAGGACTACAATAGTCCCATCTTCAGGGATGTCTATCTCTACTGGTCAGCACGTCGCTAAATGACTTAACTGCCCAGGGTTAGCGTTGGTTAGTAAGTAACTATATATGAACGCATCATATTTTTGACTGTGGTTTTGATAAATGATGTGATGTATTATTCAACAGTGTGTACCACTATACTTCAAGCCACAAAGTGTTGTAATACTGGATGCATACATAAAATAAAACAGGTAAACGGATACTTTCAAAATAAATCATAATTAAAGTTAAAAAAATGGGTAGAACGTTTACTGAGGGAAGCTAATCCTTCGATTATGTAAAAAATCCTTTTTCGACTTAATTAAATCTGTTGGTATTGAAGTATAAAAATCTTTACCGTTAGCGATTTTACACATTTTAAAATAAATTACTATCGACAGATCAAAGAGTCTTCCCCCTCAATTGAGATTGTTTATACCTCGTTTGAGAAACGAAACTATCTTTTGAAAGCAGCACCATTCAATTGTAAAATTTAATTCCCTGAATAATTTTAATTGAAAATACTTTTACTCTCCATTTGTAATGAAATTCATTTTGTAAAAGTTGTTTCCTTAACAAATATTGCTTCTATTTGTTTTTCCGACATCGGTATTTCTAGTGAATACTTTCTATGCTCTTTGAAACTGTTATATTGTAGCGTAGTGAGTGATCAGCTCATAATTCGTTGCCTATGTATATCACCCGCTTATATATATATATATATATATATATATATATATATATATATATATATATATATATATATATATATATTTATGTCGGTTTTTAATTTTTTCTATTAAGTTGAATATTAATTCTATTTTCATCTCATTTGTATTTGCTCGTTTATGATAATATTTTTGTGTTTATAAATGTATAACTGTTCCCAGATTGTCATTTTTAGTCGTTTTAGTACTTTTTTAAAAATTAGATGTATGTTTTATAATTTAGGGAATGTATGGTTGTTTTTGTCGGCGTGCGTTTTTGAAGGCAAATTATAATTATTCCCACAGTGTACCCGAAAAAAGAACAATACCAATACGGTATACCACGTGACAACGGAAATCCCACACACCTGGCAAATCTACTAGAAGCACTTAGTCTCAGTTGATGCTCGTTAATCAGGACACATTATTGTTCCTCGAAAGTTAAATTGCATATATACCAAGTACGTTTCTTCATTAAGTACATTGTAATGTAAGTGCTATCTCTATACTTGCACTAGTGGTTTCGCTCTTCAAATGTTGTTTGGCTTATCTCATCAAATTCAATTAAAAGAACCAATACCATTTTTAGTCCATGAAGCATAGTCAATATTATATTACTTCATAACACCGTTTTGCTAATCTTTGAAAAAGCAGAACGTGACAAGTCACATGATCTATTGGACAAAAATTAAATCTCGTATAACAAAATTTAGTTTAACTAATGTAGAGTAATTTAATTTACATATTTGCATCCGCAAACGATATAAAACATGTTATCAATATGACCCCAAGTAATTACAATTTCCAGTCCTAGAATAGTTGTAATTTAATTTACCTGATACTTTTTAGGTAATAAAATAGGGATCCACTAAAAGTCCCTAGGGGACTCTTACCAGTATATATGCAAATGCAGTATAGGCAAATGCGAGTCTATACTCCAAGTAACGGCAATATGGGAAATTTCGGTAATTGAGGTAATGCATATAAGTCATGTGTTAAGGTAAATGCGTACTAGTTGATTTTCTAACGCTACGATTCAAAACCCGTTTTAAAAACGTAATTAGTGTAATATTTCAATTGGGTAGTTTATTTGTCCTAAGCAGATGTAAACAGAACAACATAAGTTGGTTAGAGTCGGATTTCATGCAAGACTACCACTGCGCCAGATAGCTTGCCTTAGCAACTGGGGCCACGGGGGGGGGGCGGATAGTGAATCGGCATACAGATATATAGGTTACTTGTGAATAAGGATTCCGGAAGGTTTCTGAATAAGCAGGCCCGGACCAAGGCAATGGCTCAAAGGTGAGGAATTATCCCTCCTCGTCAGTCAAGCGGTTGGGTGTGGTAGAAATAACTGCTCTGACTGGGGACAGCGGTAGTTGGGAATTAAGTCCTCACAATACTACTCTCACCTCCCAGGTTAACAAGGACAATGCGGCTGTGAATTATGGGCGGGAAACTACCCTAACTACACAGTTGTAACAAAAGAGAGTAAAACGGGCTGATCGCTCCATGAGCAACAGTTAATAATGTCCTGAACTTGGGGTGTGCTTCAAGGTCAGTGACTGAATACCCAATCCAAGGTGGAAGGCATCGTGCTGATGGATGAATGGCGGCAGGGTATAAAATAGAGTAGCCCACAATCCCCTTGAGGAACCAGACAACTCATTGTATGTTGTTTTGCCAGGGCAGTGGTTGTTCTGCCCAATGATGTTAATATCCTGTCAAACGACCTATATGCAAAAATACCCGATTTTATTTTTGTTGTGTTAACACTCTAATTAGCAGCCATTTTGAAATTTTCGTTTCAAAAGTAGTCTGTATAGATAAAATGTTCCCTCACCGGCAAAAGTTGGCACCCTTGCAAGCACTTGTTCCATTCATCAGGAGCATCGAAGATCACCAGTTTGGGCGCATTCCAAATCGCGAAGGATTAATTTTAATATTTCGTTCCAAAAACATCTGCCCGGAATACAATGGACAACATTGTGAGCGAAAGGAAAAGCTTCGGATTTGTAAAACGTTCGATTTATTTACAGTCGATGCGATTGTTTGCCAAGTCGAAAATATTAATGCTCCGGCGCGTAGATAGTGCTCGACTCGGATGTTCTTAGTACTTGGCCCACTCTTTCCGGGTGTGTGACTTGAATGTGTTTTACACAAAATATTACAATAATTATTTTAATCATATATATTGGCTTGTCCAACAATATTAGAAATGTAAATGAGAAACAAAATGCAGTAATGTGTGAAACTTAAACAATGTGTCCAGGACTTCGTGTTGAATTATGCAAAAATTTGGTTAGGTTGCAAAAACTGAAGTGTTTCATATATTCTTTTCGAATGCAGATTGAAGCCCATACATCCATTATCATAGGTGATATAATAGAATATTTCGTTTCAATGTGTATTTTGAAATTAATAATATCAGGCCTAATAACCCTCCGGATATACAGTTAGAGGTTCATGGGCTCTTGGATGGAGAGTTTTAATTGAGTTTTAATATTTGTTTTAGGATAAAGCCCATAACAAAAGTCGATGTACACAACTTTGTTTGGCAACCTCAACGTATTTAGGAAACAAAACTTTCAAAGAACACCTAAATAGATATTTAAGGCTTTGTATATTAAATGATTCGCTGTAACACATTAAGAAGTTTTATAAATTGGAATCAAATTCTTTTATACCCATTATATCTTCGCGATATTGAAATTTATAAGAAAAAATTTAAAGCTTACTTTTCGAAACATTTTCCTCTTTTACATGTCTTTAACTATACTTCTCAAATAAATGTCATCCAGTAAATTTACGTAAAATAAATTATCATCCGCTATTTAAATTTGTGAAGTCTATAAATAAGGAAGAAATTTAGCACACATAACTTGTCAACTTTCGTCTAAGAGTTACATAATTGTAAAATGGCGTTTAGTTTACAAACGTTTCATTTTGGGGGCATAAATTAGCTTCCAGTTGCTTCTTGGATCATCAAAAATTTATGACTACACATTTAGAAACACCTGAGCCCTAGCTTAAGATTAATAACAAGATATTTATTATCTATATCGCAATAAATTTAACCTATCAAATATCAAAAAGAAATAGTCATGTTCATGATTATTTTTTTAAAATAACGAAGAATTAGTTTTACAATTAAAAAATAATAATTATCTTCAAAATATATTGTCGTGTGTACAAAACGGACAATTATGATTTAAAATAAATAATTTAACTGCATCTGGCTAGACGTTCAGGAAAGTTATGCTTAATTTCATAAGGTCTGAGAACAGTATAAATACTTGAAGAGTGGAATATTGTTATTTCTTTACAACGCAGGGCGAATAAAATTAAGAAATTCAATATATTACTAGAATATTAAAATGTGATCACGGTTTCATATATTTAAAGCCAGTAGGTGATTTTAATAATGCTATTTGAATTTTCTGTTTTAGCTGTAATACTTACTTAGCTTGTAATATGAAGTTTTATGTTAATCAAATCGATAATCTTTTTCACTTTAGAATGTTCCTGAACCTGTACGAGAAAAACTCGTAATAAATGTAATAGTACTGATCATTATTTTAAAATAAGTGTTTGCAACGTCATTAATAATAAGATGGAGATGGTATGATTAGGATACTTCCTCTAAAATTAAATCAATTGTAATTTGAAATAATAACACATAAAATTTAGACCCTAACAATACCCCAACATAACTAACAACAAGCTGTAAACAGGATGGTAAAAGAAGTGATTAAATCTTCTCAACAGGTCTGCGATAGTGCAAGGAGATATGATGTGATTAGATCCAGATTGGATTTGAATAAAAAAGATTTAAAATTATAAACGATTAGAAGATATAACCTGCTCTCATGGTCGGGTGGATGGGAGGAAACGGGTAGGGTCAAAGTGCAACCACCTCTTTTGTGGTGAGTTCTGGATAGTTTAATATAAATTAGAAAATGCACATGAAAGTTGGTATGATATACACAAACATAGGTTAATTAATTAGTAAAATAATATTTTCAAACAAATATAGAGAGCATGGAAAAACATTTTTTCCATACAAAATGTAAATTTTGAGCTATTAGCGCAATCTAAGGATATTAACTTATGGCCTTCAAACTGCCCATAGCATCTAGTAGGTCAGAAGTCAATTTTAAACACAACTGTGTTTTTATCTTATACTTACGTTTAGTTGAAAAATATGTGAAAAATTGTTTTCGAAAAGTGTTTTTTTTTTTTTTTCAACTTGGGAGCGGGTTTGAGTTGCCCGAAGCACTGCTACCTTAAGGTATATTGTACTTACCTCCCTGATCTAGTCAAATAACCCCTTCCCTCTTACCAGGTTTAGGAGTTTCCTGACTAGAGTTTTACCTTCAGCATCCACCAAAGCCGTTCCATCACCAAAGAGGTTGAAGCGCCTCTCAGCAAGTACTCCACATCTGTAAATAATGTGTGTGGCAGTCTCCTGTTCCTGCCCGCACAATCTGCACACTGGTTCATCCTTGTAGAAACCCATTTTATGCAAATGTTTCCTTAGTCCACAGTGTCACGTGAGTAGTCCTGTGGCTATCCTTAATTCCTGCCTAGACAGATAGATGAGACTCTTCTGCAGCCCCAAGGAAGGTCTCCTAAGGGTTAGCTTACTAGTAGGAAGTGGGTTACTTGAGCACAACTACCCCTAACTCGGCCGCTACGTAACCTAGGACTATAGGGGTAGTTTTGGATGATGCAGGAGGTCATCGCGCACCTGATCCCTGCCTTAGGGGTGGTTTCGACCACGTCTAGAGGGGTAGGGGGTAGTTTTTCGAAAAAATTTATTTCCAACACACTGACCTAAGCCAGCCAAAATGGATCTAACCTAACCTAACCTAAGTGTTGGGGGTGACCTCAGCTACGTTCAGGACCATCTCCGGGGGTAGCTCCGGGGGTGGATTAGGGGTGGGGGGTAGTTTTCGAAAAAATTTTGGAAAATCGTGTCTTGACTGACGGGGTAGGTCTAGAGTGCATTATCGCTACTGTAGGGGTAGTTTCACCTAGGGGTAGTTTTTACAAAAAATACGAAATTGCCGAAAATCAATCGGTTGGATCAACAGACAGTACGGGATACGTGTAGAGGCCCTTTTGGACCGTTGCGGGGGTTGTTTCACCTAGGGGTAATTTTTAAATAAAATATGAAATTGCCGAAAATCGATCGGTTGGATCAAATGAATGTATATGGTATGGTTAAAGTCTATTATGGACCGTTGTGGGGGCGGGGTCGCCTGTTTTCAGATTGCCAAAAATGATCGGTGACCTAGGTAAAAGTCGCTCCCGAACCCGCGCTTGGGGTAAGGCTAACACGGAGCACGGTCTCGGTTAAAGCCAATCCGAGCCCAGCCACCCGGCAGCTAGGCCTTAGGTAAAGCTAACACGGGCTAGCCCCCGGGTAAAGCCATCACGAGGCCGACCCTTAGGTAAAGTAACCCTGGAATAGCTCCGGTGACGGGGGTAACGTTTGGAAAGATTTAACGGTTATCTGATGACGTATCAGCGCTTGAGCGAGTCTAGGCAAGTAGTAGGCATACCCTAACTAGAGTGTTCTACCCTAAATAAATTGGCTGATGCAGGGCAAGGGGCAAACCTGCAGAGTTAACACACTATCTTGGACGTATACCCACCCAAACTTCAGGCATAGAATCCCTGCAGCGGGGATTTAGCCAGCCCAAGGCAGGCCCTTAAGTAAAGCCCCCTGAAGAAAAGGCTTAAGGTAAAGCTACCTTGGAGCCTGGTCTTAGGTAAAGCCTCTTTGGAGGTAGACTTTAAGTAAAGCTACCCAAGAGTCCGGCCAGGATGGTTGCTATATCAATTACAACCTATCGACCAAGACAAATACCTCCATCAAGTCCTAGGTAAAGCCATCCAGGTGTCAGACCATAGGTAAAGTAACCGAGGAGTCGGGCCTGAGGTAAAGCCAGCCAGGCCTTAGGTAAAGCTACCATTGAGGCAGACCATCGGTAAAGCTACCACGGAGTCGGGGCCTAGGTAAAGCTACCATGGAGTTAGACCATAGGTAAAGCAAACACGGAGCAAGGACTCAGGTAAAAGCCATCTCGAAGCCAGCCGATAGGTAAAGTAACCCTGGATTCAGGCATCAAGTGGGGGTGGTTATCAAATAATATATGAAATTACCCAAAAATGATCGGTTAGATCAAACGACCAACGACCTACATAGAGTTCAAATAGTCAACAAGTTGAATCAACCAATCACAACGCAGGGGTCCGGTAGGCCCACGTAAACGGTCAATGTAAGACGAGAAGGCCTATATAACGTGTTAAACCAATATATATGACAGCCCACATAATGTGTTAAACAAATATGCAAGCCTACATACATACTATGCTAGGCCGACATACTATGTCGGTAAATCACCGGCCAAAGCCTATATGAACTGAGATAGTTTCACCTCATATATCAGGTAGAACCACGGGCAGGCAACCGTATAATATGGGGAGTACTATAAGGTATAGCTAAACGAATATATACGATAGCCCACATAATGTGTTAAACATTAAACACATTGTGTAAATACGCAAGCATACATACCATGCTAGGCCTACATACATGAATCCCTAAATGCGCCTACTATGTCGGTAAATCAATGGCCACAGCCTATATGAACAGAGATAGTGTCACCTCATATATCAGGTAGAACCTGGCAATCGTATAATATGGGAAGTACTATAAGGTACATCTACCAATGCATAACCTATCAAGCCCATGACGGTCAACAAATATTAAAATATAATTAAAAAAAAGTTACGCAACCTATATATACATACAGTGCTAAGCCAACATTCAGGCATATATACTTTGTTAAACCAGCATGCAATATACTCTAAATAGCCATAACGGTGTTAAATCAATATGCAGGTTAACCCATATACATCCTGTATTAGGCCAATATTCCCGTTACCCACATATGCCTATATAATATGTTAAGCCTGGATGAATGATATCTTATATAGTGTGTTAAACAAAAACGCTTGTAAACCCACATAAATAATATGTCAAGCCTACATACTGTGCTAAACAGATACGCGTGTAAACTCACATAAATACAATGCTAACCAACATGGATGCTATCCTACATAGGCTTATATACTATGTTAGGCCTGGATACGTGATTGCCCCATATAGTGTGTTAAATAAATATGCGTGTAAACCAAATAAATACTCTGGTAAGCCAACATGCATGCTATCATAGATAGGCGTATATACTGTGTTAGGCCTACATATCGCGTTAAACAAACATGTGTAAGCCACCATACATATTATGCTAAGCCGACTTACATGAATCCCTAAATGTGCCCACTGTGTCGGTAAACCACTGGCCAAAGCCTATATGATCTGAGCTATTTTCACTTTGTCTATCAGGTAGAACCAGGCAATCGAATAATATGGAAGTACTATAGGGTACATCTACCAATGCATAACCTATCACGCCCATGACGGTCAACAAATACTACAATATAATTTAAAAAAGTTACGCAACCTATATACATACAGTGCTAAGCCAACATTCAGGCATATATACTATGTTATACCAGCATGCAATATAATCTACATAGCCATATATACGCTGATAAACCAATATGCAGGTTAACCTATATACATCCTGTATTAGGCCAATATCCCCGTTACCCGCATAGGCCTACATAATATGTTAAGCCTGTATAAGTGATTACCCTTATAGTGTGTTCAATAAATATGCGTGTGAACCAAATAAATACCCTGGTAAGCCAACATGTATGCTATCATAGATAGGTGTATATACTATGTTAGGCCTACATATCGCGTGCGATAAAGATGAGGATCATCACGCCATCTGCCATGTACAGAGATATTGTGATGGTTTAGTTAGTGACCCTCATTTGGCCTGTGTGATAGGCTATTCAATCGTAGCGCTATTTACTTAGCTAGTGTGACGAGTTATGTGTTGGTAGCTGTGATAAGTACGTGGCTAGTGTAATGGTTCATTATTTAATAGCAATCATTACTGAGTTAGGTTATGCATCTTTAGCTGTCTTTACATAGCTATTATGATAGGGTATGTATTGGTTGTTATCTTTTCGTAGCTATTTTAAAGGGGTAGGCATTGTTAGCTGCCTTTACGCAGTTATTGTGTGACAGGTTATGCATAGCTGTTTTTACATAAGTCTTGTGATAGGTTATACAATATTAGCCGTCTGTACGTAGCTATTATGGTAGGGTGAGCAGCGGTAGCTCTTTTTAACGTAACTATTGTGGCTGTCTTTACGAAGATATCGCTTAAGGTCTTAAATTGATAAAGGGCGTTACGTAACCATTGTCTTAGATTATGATCCGGTAACAGTTTTGACATACCTATTGTGGTAGAGTATAATTTGTTAGTTGTTTTACAGAGATGGTGTCTAAAGTCTCGGTTTGATGGAGAACATACCTGGACAATATGTGTATTGGCCTTGACGGTTTCTGCATAGCTATTTTGTTACGCGTTGATAGCTATAATTATGTCTAGGGCTTAAAGCTTTTGCCGGTGCCTTCAATAACCATAACCCATTTGACTTCGGTGTGGATGTTGGTTGATTAGCGTAAGTTTTTCATTTTGATTAGCTGAAACGCTGATCTGGGCATAGCCGCCATATTTGGACCTGGTGTCAATGCTGTTCGTTTGAACTTCACGTATGTTGGTTGGTTAAACTACGCGTATGACAGTAGTTTAGTTGAAACGTTGGTTATTTGATCTAGCCTACACAGGCCATAGCCCTTTTGAAGTCGGTATCAACATTGCCACCATCTTGTTCTCCACCTGAATGACGTCATATTCGATCCTAGGTTGTGTATCGGATACTATGTGTTACCTTATATCACGCCGCTCATGAAATGCTGTGTGTTTGTCAAGCTATACTTCGGGTGCTATATGACGAACTTTAGCCGAGCTATGCAACGGATATTATGTGTTACTTTGTATTCATACTTCTCATCGGATACTATGTGTTAGCCGTAGTCAGGCTATGGTTTGAATATGTTGTGTTAGCCCTACTCATGACTTGCATCGGCCGCTATGCGTTAATGATTATCCGGGCTATGTATCAGGTATTATGTGGTAATTTGTGGGCAGCGTGTAGGTTAGTGTGTGATATCCATTAGCTAAACTATGCACCGAATATAATGTGTTATACTTTGTAGGTCCACGTCTTCTTAGCATAATATCTATGCTGGCTTACACACATATATGTTTAACACATTATGTATTCTATTATGTATTTGGGCTTAACATAGTATGATAGCGTGCATGTTGGTTTACCATAGTATTTATGTAGGTTTACACGCATATTTGTTTAACAGCGTATATATGGCTATTTAGAGTATATTGCATGCTGGTTTAACATAGTATATATGCCTATATTGGTTAGCACTGTATGTATATAGGTTGCGCGACTTTTTTTTGATTATATTGTAGTATTTGCTGACCGTCATGGGCGTGATAGGTTATGCATTGTTAGCTATACGATATAGTACTTCCCGTATTATACAGCCCCCCGCCTGAGGTTCTACCTGATAGACGGGTGAAAATGTGTGTCGGACTCTGATCATATAAGCTTGGGCCTGTGGTTTACCGACATAGTAGGCCTTATGGATACAACGTGTTAATCGTTAGCGGGGCCTCTGGATACTATATATTAAACCTTCGTCAGGCTATGCATTGGATACTATGTGTTATTGATCAGGTATTATGTGGTACCTGTAGGATAGTGTGTGATAGCCGTTTAGCTAACCTATGCAGTGGATATAATGTGTTACAATTTGTAGGCCCTTGTCGGCTTAGCATAATATGTATGGTGGCTTACACATGTTTGTTTAACGCGATATGTAGGCCTAACATAGTATATACACCTATCTATGATAGCATACATGTTGGCTTACCAGGGTATTTATTTGGTTCACACGCATATTTATTGAACACACTATAAGGGTAATCACTTATACAGGCTTAACATATTATGTAGGCCTATGCGGGTAACGGGGATATTGGCCTAATACAGGATGTATATAGGTTAACCTGCATATTGGTTTATCAGCGTATATATGGCTATGTAGATTATATTGCATGCTGGTATAACATAGTATATATGCCTGAATGTTGACTTAGCACTGTATGTATATAGGTTGCGTAACTTTTTTAAATTATATTGTAGTATTTGTTGACCGTCATGGGCGTGATAGGTTATGCATTGGTGGATGTACCCTATAGTACTTCCCATATTATTCGATTGCCTGGTTCTACCTGATAGACAAGGTGAAAATAGCTCAGATCATATAGGCTTTGGCCAGTGGTTTACCGACATAGCGGGCACATTTAGGGATTCATGTAAGTCGGCTTAGCATAATATGTATGGTGGCTTACACATGTTTGTTTAACGCGATATGTAGGCCTAACACAGTATATACGCCTATCTATGATAGCATGCATGTTGGCTTACCAGAGTATTTATTTGGTTTACACGCATATTTATTTAACACACTATATGGGGCAATCACGTATCCAGGCCTAACATAGTATATAAGCCTATGTAGCATCCATGTTGGTTAGCATTGTATTTATGTGAGTTTACACGCGTATCTGTTTAGCACAGTATGTAGGCTTGACATATTGTTTATGTGGGTTTACAAGCGTTTTTGTTTAACACACTATATAAGATATCATTCATCCAGGCTTAACATATTATATAGGCATATGTGGGTAACGGGAATATTGGCCTAATACAGGATGTATATGGGTTAACCTGCATATTGATTTAACACCGTTATGGCTATTTAGAGTATATTGCATGCTGGTTTAACAAAGTATATATGCCTGAATGTTGGCTTAGCACTGTATGTATATATAGGTTGCGTAACTTTTTTTTAATTATATTGTAATATTTGTTGACCGTCATTGGCTTGATAGGTTATGCATTGGTAGATGTACCTTATAGTACTTCCCATATTATACGATTGCCAGGTTCTACCTGATATATGAGGTGACACTATCTCTGTTCATATAGGCTGTGGCCATTGATTTACCGACATAGTAGGCGCATTTAGGGATTCATGTATGTAGGCCTAGCATGGTATGTATGCTTGCGTATTTACACAATGTGTTTAATGTTTAACACATTATGTGGGCTATCGTATATATTCGTTTAGCTATACCTTATAGTACTCCCCATATTATACGGTTGCCTGCCCGTGGTTCTACCTGATATATGAGGTGAAACTATCTCAGTTCATATAGGCTTTGGCCGGTGATTTACCGACATAGTATGTCGGCCTAGCATAGTATGTATGTAGGCTTGCATATTTGTTTAACACATTATGTGGGCTGTCATATATATTGGTTTAACACGTTATATAGGCCTTCTCGTCTTACATTGACCGTTTACGTGGGCCTACCGGACCCCTGCGTTGTGATTGGTTGATTCAACTTGTTGACTATTTGAACTCTATGTAGGTCGTTGGTCGTTTGATCTAACCGATCATTTTTGGGTAATTTCATATATTATTTGATAACCACCCCCACTTGATGCCTGAATCCAGGGTTACTTTACCTATCGGCTGGCTTCGAGATGGCTTTTACCTGAGTCCTTGCTCCGTGTTTGCTTTACCTATGGTCTAACTCCATGGTAGCTTTACCTAGGCCCCGACTCCGTGGTAGCTTTACCGATGGTCTGCCTCAATGGTAGCTTTACCTAAGGCCTGGCTGGCTTTACCTCAGGCCCGACTCCTCGGTTACTTTACCTATGGTCTGACACCTGGATGGCTTTACCTAGGACTTGATGGAGGTATTTGTCTTGGTCGATAGGTTGTAATTGATATAGCAACCATCCTGGCCGGACTCTTGGGTAGCTTTACTTAAAGTCTACCTCCAAAGAGGCTTTACCTAAGACCAGGCTCCAAGGTAGCTTTACCTTAAGCCTTTTCTTCAGGGGGCTTTACTTAAGGGCCTGCCTTGGGCTGGCTAAATCCCCGCTGCAGGGATTCTATGCCTGAAGTTTGGGTGGGTATACGTCCAAGATAGTGTGTTAACTCTGCAGGTTTGCCCCTTGCTCTGCATCAGCCAATTTATTTAGGGTAGAACACTCTAGTTAGGGTATGCCTACTACTTGCCTAGACTCGCTCAAGCGCTGATACGTCATCAGATAACCGTTAAATCTTTCCAAACGTTACCCCCGTCACCGGAGCTATTCCAGGGTTACTTTACCTAAGGGTCGGCCTCGTGATGGCTTTACCCGGGGGCTAGCCCGTGTTAGCTTTACCTAAGGCCTAGCTGCCGGGTGGCTGGGCTCGGATTGGCTTTAACCGAGACCGTGCTCCGTGTTAGCCTTACCCCAAGCGCGGGTTCGGGAGCGACTTTTACCTAGGTCACCGATCATTTTTGGCAATCTGAAAACAGGCGACCCCGCCCCCACAACGGTCCATAATAGACTTTAACCATACCATATACATTCATTTGATCCAACCGATCGATTTTCGGCAATTTCATATTTTATTTAAAAATTACCCCTAGGTGAAACAACCCCCGCAACGGTCCAAAAGGGCCTCTACACGTATCCCGTACTGTCTGTTGATCCAACCGATTGATTTTCGGCAATTTCGTATTTTTTGTAAAAACTACCCCTAGGTGAAACTACCCCTACAGTAGCGATAATGCACTCTAGACCTACCCCGTCAGTCAAGACACGATTTTCCAAAATTTTTTCGAAAACTACCCCCCACCCCTAATCCACCCCCGGAGCTACCCCCGGAGATGGTCCTGAACGTAGCTGAGGTTACCCCCAACACTTAGGTTAGGTTAGGTTAGATCCATTTTGGCTGGCTTAGGTCAGTGTGTTGGAAATAAATTTTTTCGAAAAACTACCCCCTACCCCTCTAGACGTGGTCGAAACCACCCCTAAGGCAGGGATCAGGTGCGCGATGACCTCCTGCATCATCCAAAACTACCCCTATAGTCCTAGGTTACGTAGCGGCCGAGTTAGGGGTAGTTGTGCTCAAGTAACCCACTTCCTACTCTTACTGTGTCTCATCCCTTCGGCCCTGATCCAGTGCTCACAGTGTCTTTCAGCCATCCACCTTCGCACTGTCATCCTGACCATGGATTTGGTAATACCCACCGCAGGTTCCGGTCCAATCAGGGGAGTCGAGGACCCCTCCCTGGCCAGCGCATCTGCGGCTTCATTTCCAAGTATTCCCCTATGCCCTGGCACCCAACCAATCTTGACTTGATTGTGCCTTGCCAGAGCTTGTAGGTTAATTAGGCACTCCCTGACTATGGCCGAGGTGACCACGTGTCCGTTTAGTGCCTTAATTGCTGCCTGACTGTCGGAGAAAATAGCAATCGGGGCCCCATGTGTTTCCCTTCTCGCTATCTCTCCCAGACAGGCATTTATAGCATATACTTCGGCCTGAAAGACAGAGGTATGCCTCCCCAAGGAAAAAACTAGTTCTACCCTTGGGTTTTTACAATACACCCCGCTCCAGTGCCGAAGTCCATCTTGGAGCCATCTGTGTACCAGATCTGAGCTCCCGATGTTAATGTCCCTGACCATTCCATCACAGTTTGGTGGACCTGGTCAGGTGCAAACATTCGAGTAATGTGGTCGCTGCCCATTTCCAAGACGGGTTCTTTGACCACGCACTCGATACTCATATGTCCCGAGACATCTGGGAGGTTAGCCCAGTTGCTCGAGTTGCGCAATCTCCATGCCGCTAGCCTCGCCTCTCCCCTAAGGACAAGCTCAAGGGGAGGGAGGTTAAGCATTACTTCCATTGCTGCACCTGGTGTAGTTGACATCGCTCCCAGTGTGCACAGACAGGCCAATCTCTGGATAGAGCTCAGTTTAGCTCTTGTCTGTGCCTGGTTGGCCTTTGTCCACCACACCAGAGCTCCATAGGTAATCATAGGTCTTATCACCCTCAGATACATCCAGTGCATCATTGATGGCTTCAGTCCCCATTTCTTACCCACCATTCTTCTCACAGTCATCAGTGCCCTTTTGGCCCTGTTAACTGTCCTCTCAAGATGTGGATTCCAGGTGAGTTTCCTGTCCAGAGTAACTCCCAGGTACTTCACCTCCCCCACAAACTCAAGGTATTCACCAAACAAGCGGGGCATCCTGGTCGTCAGATCTTTTCGCTGTCTCGTGAAGTTAATGAGAGCAGTCTTTTTTGGATTTACCCTAAGGTTCTCCTTTTTACACCACTCTTCAATCAGTCGTAGAGGATTTCTGATTACCTCAAGGACTGTATCAGGGAATCTGCCCAGGATCAGGACAACTATGTCGTCCGCATATCCTAGACAGAAGTACCCCTGTTCATTCAGGAGTTCAATAAGGTTGTCAACCACTAGGCACCACAACAGAGGAGAGAGAACCCCCCCCCCCCTGTGCACAGCCCAGACTTGTCTCCGCCCTTCTGACCTCCCCTGCCACCTCTACAGAAATGCTTCTGTTTGTTAACATGGAACTTATCCAACCACAAGTGGTCGCATCCACTCCATGACGTCTTGCACCACTTACCATCGCCTCCACTGAGGGGTTATTGAAAGCCCCTTCAATGTCGAGGAAGGCACCTATGGCACAACCTTTCTTAGCGATCATTTGCTCAATCCTACCAACCACTTGATGGAGAGCTCCCTCGCAAGATTTCCCCGGTTGGTAAGCATACTGGTTCCAATGCAGTGGTTTGATAGCCAAAGCACCCCCCCTAATATGCCTATCAACCAGTTTTTCAAGTCCCTTGAGAACAAAGGACATGAGTGTGATAGGTCTGTATCCTTTCCCTTCCGATTGGTTACCGGTGGGCTTAGGTATAAAGACCACCTTACTAGATTTCCAGGCTGCCGGCACATGCCCTAGAGCAATGCTTAGCCTGTATAATTTAGTAAGTACCAGCACCAGCATATCCATTCCCTGCTGCAGCAGCACAGGATAGATCCCATCTGGACCTGGAGATTTGTAGGGTTTAAAAGTGCCAATAGCCCATCTTACCCTTTGTGGAGTTACTATCCTCCTTGCCACTTCCCAGTCCTCCCTCTTACCACGTCTTGTGGAGAGTTTGGTAACCGGTTCAGTGTCTGCTCCCCCAAGTTTCCTCAGGGTACTGGAAGGGAAATGTGTCCTGATTAATTCTTCCACAGTTTCCCCTGCCGTTTTTGTTATATTTCCCAGTGGGGTTCTTAGCATCCCCACCGGGTTAACTGGGTCCTTAGAGAGCACTTTATACAGTCGTGCCCCTTCCCGAGTTTTGTCAATCTCATGACAAAACTCCTTCCAGGACTTCCTGCGCGCTTCTCTAATTGCCCTGTTGTATTCGGTTAGTGTTTTCCTATACAGGTCCCACTCCCCGTTCTTTTTTGCTCTATTAAAGAGTCTCCTGGTGGTCTTCCGAAGTTTGGCTAGCTTCTTGTTCCACCATGACGGATCCCCTACTTTCCTCCCCTCACTGAGAGGGCAGTTATCGGTAAAGGATTCTATTATAGCCTCGCCAACCAATGTGGCAGAGTCTTCTAGCTCTCTCCTCCCACCATACTCCAATCCAGCCTCCTCAATCCGAACACCCAGGTCCCTCCTGTAGGAGTCCCAGTCTGTTCTTCTTGGATCCCTGGTTGGGCGAAGCATGGCTGGATTTAGAGAGATATCATACCTAATATGTCTGTGATCAGAAGAAGATGGTTCATCCGCACATGCCAATTTAGTACATACCTAGCCATCTGGTTCGATGCCACCGTAATGTCCAGGACCTCCTGTCTGGCCCTAGTGACAAACGTCGGCTCTTCCCCCTGATTTAGGACTAGTAGATTCTTAGAGCTAAGATAAGCTAAAAGTTCCTCACCTCTAGTGTTTGTACCTGTACTACCCCACGAAGTGTGATGGGAGTTAGCATCCATCCCCACCAGCAGCTCCTCATCCACAGCCTCGCAATGCTCGACCAGGCTCCTCAGCTCTTGTGTTGGCAGAGCCCCCGCGCAGTCAAAGGGGAGATATGCCGTGGCCAGGTTCAGCCTCTTCATCCCCCCCTCCGCCCGCAGCTCCACCGTCACTGCTAACAAATCCCTGCAACAGAAGTTCGTTAGTACAAAAGCACACAACCCCCTCCTAACCAGGATACACGTCCTGGGAACACCGGAGTCCTTATCATACAACAACTTACCTCCAGATGTCGCCAGCCCGCAAATTTTTCCTCCAGAAATCCATGGTTCCTGGATGAGCACCAAGTCCACCTCTCCCCTGTCCAGCATCGTACACACGACAGCACTCGCCGCCCTGCTATGCTGTAGGATCACTTGGAGGATCTTGATCATTGTTCTGCTTAATTTGCAGTCGCCTGGGTCCGCAGAGCAGCCCCAGGACTAGACATCGTGCTCAACTCTACAGCCACTTCACCGGTTTCTGCAGTCGGCAGCTTGACAGCCGCCCCCGCACCCCCAGTGATGGTTGCCGTTGACACATCTGCTACAGACTCACGGTTTGCCATCTCATTGGCTCCCACTGTCTGTGCAGTCTCGAAATTAATTCTTATACTTACTTGGTCCATTAAAGTCCCACGAGTATGGGGGAAATAACGGTCGACCAGAGCAGAGCCCCCACTGCCCTGGCAAGACAACATACAATGAGGTTTTGTCTGGTTCCTCAAGGGGATCGTTTGGGACTGCATTTTATACCCTGCAGCCATTCATCCTTCGGCACGATGCCTTCCACCTTGGATTGGGTATTCAGTCACTGACCTTGAAGCACACCCCAAGTTCAGGACATTATTAACTGCTCAGATGAACAGCCTGCTTTACTCTCTTTTTTACAACTGTGTCGTTTGGGCAGTTTCCCGCCCCTACTTCACTGTCGCATTGCCCTTGGTTCATCCGGGAGGTGAGAGTAGCATTGTGAGGACTTAATTCCCAACTACCCCAGTCTCCCCGGTCAGAGCACTCGGTTATTTCTACCAAGCCCAACCGGTTGACTGACGAGGAGGGATAATTCCTCACCTTTGAACCATAGCCTTGGTCCAGGCCTGCATATTCAGAAACCTTCCGGAATCCTTATTCACAGGTAACCTACATTTCTGTAGGCCGTCCCACTATCCGCCACCTGTGGACCCGCCCGGTTGCTCAGGCCAGCTGTTTAAACTTTAAGCTTTTTCGCACTTATAAGGTATACGCCTTCAGAAAGGTAGCTGCAGTAGGCCTACACATCTCTCAAGTGATGTATGAATGGGTAGCCAATGTGGACATGGTACCACGGAGAAGATGTTAAGGGCAGAGTGATCAGATCTGTCTCTGGTATTGTTGGACACCTTAACCCAAAACTCTACATCATCTTAACATCTTAGATTATTAACGTCTTTGTTATAAACAGATTTACTTGATTCGTTTACGGACCGTTTAGTTATCCTTCATAAATAAACAAACACCCTTTAACTTGATTTGATAGGGCTATCATCTATCATCAATGTAAACCGAGGCAACCTTATCCAAAAGTATTACAATATTAAAAGGTTGATTTATTATTTTGTTATTAGCTAGTTATTTCAAAGTCTTAATATTAAAAGTTAGTAAAATTACTACTTGCAAAATTAAAATAAAAGTAAATTTATACTGAGGTTTAATGAGAAATTTACAAGTTTCATCACAAGTTGGGCGCTCCAATTTCACAAAGTTTAAACATAATAGTTACGGCGAATTTCACGAGCAACAAGATCAACCACCAGCAAAAAAATAAGTTTAGAAATGTAGAACAATATTGACTCATCGGCTTTGTCAAACTTGATATTTAAAAATAAAACAAGTGGTTTCAAAGTTATTAAAACTGTATTTAAATTTCGATATGTATTAGAACAAGTGGCTATTCGTCTGAATCAAGGTTGTTTCTATAGAATAATTTTATGCAGAGAGATATCATGACCCTTATAAAATTATATAAGAAATTCACCCAATAAACATTTTATGTTATATGCTCTTTATTCGTTTTTAGTTGATAAAGCTCAACTAGCTTAGACAGAAACTCAACCAAGTCTGCACTAGCATTTAATTTTTCTTTTTATTAAATGGTTTTAGGTTATTTATGTAGAATTTCACACAATGTTTTTATACAAGAATCCATAAAATATTTTATAATGGAGTTTACATACCTAACAAATTATTTTAGCAAACAATTATATGTAACTTCATCACATTCGCTGACCATTTCACACTGCATAGAAAGTTCCACTTTAGAAAATCTTATATGTGGGTGTTGTCTGTTGTAACCGCTAATACTTTAATATGCATTGAAAAGACATAATTGTAGTAGAATACAGATTTACTTGTGGTATCTGGAGCACAGTGAAGTGCTTCAGGAAAGGTTAGATTTCTAATGATAAGCGAATTACCTTTGTTTTATATTTAAGGCGACACAAGTGAAAGCTAGACATCAGCCCTTGCCTAAAACAATTTCGTTTTACACATAGGTATGTTTGTTTTGTAGTTCTACTATTGCTGAAGCAATTTTTTGGCAACAAAGGACCTGATGATTGATTCTGAGTTACCTCACTCCTTTTGTCTTCCCTTCCCTTTCTTCGTAATTCTCTGCAAAGAGTTATTTTCAAGTAAGTATTCACAATCGCCTTTTACTTTCCATTTATTTCACAAGTAAATGTTTTGATTGTCCTTATCAAACTATCTTTTGCTCTCTATTTTATTTCACGAGTAGCTGATTTGACTGTCCACATTACATCTGATAATTTCATTTAATGTAACTAAATGTAGTGTTCACACTTCCTAATCTAATAAAAACGGATATAAGCCTTAGGCTCATTGCGTAAGGTTTGATCGGAATGGATAGGTTTACAAAACATTTATAACAAAAACTTTTATCAAAGTGGTACAAACTGATAATCAAACTACATAAGAAATCCATGCGAGCTGTCAACAAGACAAATGCTCCCGTGTAACAAATAGATATTAACTCCCAAAAGGGATAATTAAACTGTGCATCAAATCAATACAGGTGGGCAGCCAGGTTAGTCGAACCAATATCAATGGTTAATAAAGTAAAACAAAATATTTAAAAGTAATTTAAAACATTTGTATGCAAAAAGATTAATGTTGAAGTATAAAAAATATAGCCTATCATTTACAAAGTTTATTTTGAGTAATCCATTTAAAGAAATATTTACCAGAATTTAATAAATCAATATTAAAACATTTTCCCAATAATAATGTTACTCAATAAAATGTTTGGCAGTCTTGTGGGTGGTAACTGGAGAAAGTTTTAATGATGAAAATAAACGAATTCGTTTAGAATAATAAATTTATCAAGAATTTAACAGATAATAAAGAGTTTTTAATAAAATTACTTCCATTAAAAATAATAACTAAAATATAACACAGAATAAATATTCCTAATGGATATTTAAAATATTTAAAAATTGAAAAGAACTGACTGTGCGAAATTCTCTGATGGAAACATGTAGCCTATGACTGACTAAATACTAAAAGCATAGGCGTGGGATGAATCCGTTATCACAAGACATTATTCAGCTTGTAGCGTGATTCATTTGTAGACTGACAATGAAGCAACTTCTTTAATGACCTGCTCCAAAAATGAACCTCCAATCGTATGTAATAAGTTTTTATTTTTTTAAAGAATTTGTGATTCAAATTGTGCTATATAATGAAAGTAAGCATTACAATATTCTACGAAATTTAATAAAAATCTCGAACAAAATATAAAATTTACAAATATATAGAAATGAGGTAAACAATAGTAAGTGCAGAAATACGTAATAAGTCTAATATAATGTTTGAGGGGTTAAAATTGCCTTACAGTAAAAAATATAAATGATTGCCCTACAATGAAATATCAGTGATTAGCTTTTCTTGGTTTCCTACAAAGTCTTTTGGGTTTCCTATAACGACTTCTGCCAAGAAACGAAGTCATTACATCCTTCTGCTTCCCATCCAAGGTCGAGCAGGAGCTAGTTTAGGTTAGTGTTAATCTTACTCTTCTAGTAAGTCGTACAAATGTGTTAGTTTTGAAGCTATCATCAAAATCACTTTATCCTGAACATCGTCTGCTATTGTGACTGTACGTTTACTAGTTCTAAGTAATGGTTAGGTTATGTATTCATTGTTTGTCTTTAAACATAAACTAACCCTAAGAAGTATGCATTCAAACTCATAAAAATTAGCGACGCCATTCTGCCAGTCTCTCTGTTGCATACATTACAGTCTAACAATAGCAAATCTTGTCTTTAGTCTAACGTTAACAAATGCACTGCCAATACCAGGCACTTAATACAGCCCAATACAATAAATCCTGTACTCGCATTCCTATCCACAGTCAGTGTATTTGCAGTCAGTCACTATATCCTCGTGGGCCTGAATCAAAACCCCTTCTTCTGACTAATTGACTAAACGAACAATAAAATACAAAGTTCCGACTGACTGAGGCTTTACAAAACCTGTCGATTAGAGTTATTAGGGCAACGTTATAACCGAAAACCCCTTGATACTCTACATATGCATTATTTATTTCCTCACTCAAGCAAACAATTCGTTTTAAGGTTGTTCTCTCACCCCCTCGCAGTTTCTACTTGAAATATCTACGTCAAAGTTATCGCCTAGTGTTTTAATTTTTTTTTTTTTAAATAAACATAACTTTATTATAAATATAGTTTAAACGTGTGTATAAAGTCGTTGATATTTAAATTTATATATGTTATATTAAGCTAAGGATTTTGTAATTTGTGTTAGGTGTATTTTATTAGTAGCATAATTAGAAAGAAAATGCAAAGAGTTACTTTAAAGTAATATTGACAGTTTTCGTGGTGATGTAGATACTGGAGGTGTAAAACTTTATATCCGTAAGTGTTCTTTTACATTATAAGTCGGTATCTGGTTTAAAAAATACACGTGTGGAAACTTAAAAAAAAATCAATATCATAGTTTAAAGAAAAAACATTAAAAAAACAAGCATCCAGAACGATAACATACTACACGAAATAGCATCTCAGTTTAGTTAATTTTGTTCACATCAAGGAGACATTCCTTAGTAAAATCAACATACTTCAGTTATCACAGTCTACTTTGATGACTATAGTGCATCACATACTTAGTTCAGTTAAAGATCCTAAATTCGCAAAAGTTATTCAAATGAATATAAATGTCTACCAAATATCATTCACAGAAAATTAAATAACTGGTATGAAATATGTTATTTCTAAATTTGAAATAAACAAAATCAGACACAAAACATAAAATCCAGACACTATACTTTTTGTCCTAGTCCCACATATTTTATTTTATGGTAAGTAATACTTCGTTATTTAAACATTGAAATACTAAAACTGAAATCGTTTTATCAAGCTGGAAAATTGACGTGTACACCAGAAAATATCATTAGGGCTCGAAGGATATCATGTGATATGACACGATTTGCATTGATCAGCGATAATGCCGTCAATATGAAAAAATCTATTCTATTGTTGTCCGCCGTATTGTCCTATTGTATTGCTGGTGTCGCTGTCCGTCACGATCAGTGATAATATTTGCCATTTGTTTGTAGTAACTGTTGTTATACGTGCTGTTGACTAATTCTTTGTCATTTAGGTGTAGGCGATGTGTTTTTGATTAGTATGGTGTTGCTTTTTGTGTTTATGTTTTAAATTTTAACTATGTTTTTATTCTTGTGAATTACGCTCGTTGAAAGTGAATTAGTGCAAAAATAAAGTTTTGTTTTATTTTATTCATCAATACAGATATTCTTGAAATTAGTAGTATATCTACAAATGATACAATAATTTCCATATTTAAACCAACGTTTCAAAACTTCAGCGCATCCTGGCGACAAAATTAGGTACTGGTTATTGCAGTTCAGATCACTTTGTTTCAGAATTTTACTTTCATATGATTCTGCAGTTTCTTAGATGATAAAGTTTTAACTTAATATAATTTTGAAGATCAATAGTTCTCAAACTATACGTTTAAGTAATTCTCAACAACTTTTAAAAATAATAAGATTTTATTGTGTTTTTTTACAGTTGGATGAAAACATAGGTCGTTATGTATAAAACATAAATATTCTCATATTCCTTTTTATAAATTAATTGCAAACATATATTTTAAAAGCATGTGTTGGAAAACCCCAGCCAAATAAATTGATATGTCGGTTACAACGACAAGAGTGCATAAATGATACAAAATATTTCAGTTAACTTTAACGAAAGTTAGAGGAGTAGCCTGTTCAATGTTTTACGGAAAGATATTTCAAACAAGAAACAAGTGATATTGTGAAGTTGAAAAGATGGTTATGTTTAGCCTAAATGTACTGCTAGACAAGAAAATAGTTTGGTGATTCAAAAAACTAAATAAAGAAATGATAACTGGTAATGAATTAATATTCCAAGCTCTTTTTCTCCTTTACGGAGACCCAATGCTGTCGTAATAGTAATTGTGAGTACGAAATAGCTAGAATAGGTATCTAATAATTTATTTTTACCCACTTTTGTCTATTTCCTAATTTTTAAAATAGAGAACGTTAATAAATATAAAGTAATTCCTTTTTTTGTATTAATATATTCAATTCACATGGTTAGTCTGTATTTCAGGTACAATTTTAATTATTACTTCCGCCATTTAAAATTAGACTAAATATAATAATTCTTTTGGAAGAAACTATTTTATATTGCCTTATGATTCCAGACACCTTTCTATACGGGATTAGATTCTCGGAAGGCAATGACACAATTCAATAAATTATCAATAATTTATATAATCTGTAACACACTTTAGATGGTGCTACATATTAAAAAAAGAAATGTCAGAAAACGAACGAGAATGTATTCGAAAATGTAACAATATAAAAAGATTAAAAAAATTGCGATTTGTTAGAATATATCAAATCTCTGGTTGGTAGTGGCAACTATAGGAAGAGTTTAAATACAAAATTAAAGTAATATGCGCATCTTCGATGCGCGGTAGCTAGGACGCCTGCTTGCAATAGTTAGTTAACTTTCTCTAAAAATCGGGATGTAGAAGGCAGCGGTCGTCTCCAAGAGCGAGGAAATGTTTAGTTTTCAATTTTTAATGTAACAGTTTTTTTTTAATTTCTTGTAATCATAATGTAGAAGACAGCGCACGTCGCCAAGTACGAAGATGGAATGCTGAGTTACTGAAGCATGTTTCAAAATCACGACCGAGGGAATCCTGTGAGGTTTTCCCAATAGAAGGATGCGAGGTTACACCTTGTTAAAACAGCTAAGTGAACAAATTCAAACTTTGGTGAACTATCACAAATTTAAATGCTTAAACAGTTTAATACAAAATTAAATAAATTTAAATTTTTCAATATGTACATAAATGTAATGTATGCATTGTTTGGTGCATTTGTTTTCAGTTTAAATTGTAGGAATTTATTATGAAAAGAACAAGCAAGTAAACTCGAAAACAGACTCATTTCAGTCATTGATTTGTTAATGTGTAAATTTCCTCATAAGTCTAATGATAAATGTTCACTAATCAGTAACTAGCACAGTATTTCAGAAATATGTATTTTGTTTGTAATTTTATAATTTTTTTGGCTAAATAAAATATGTTTTAATTGAAGATTTAAGTGAGCACACAAATCCCATACATCTTAATTTAATAAGCCTTTAGACAATAATTTAGTGAGACTGTGCAGGTCATTTTCTAAATATGTAACTAAAAACTGCAATATTTAAAATCAGCTTTAACTCATAGGAATTAGAGCTACCAAAAACAAAAACAGTTACAAATCTATCATATAAATTTGATTTTTCATCTATGATAGTATTATTTTTGGTATATATATATATATATATATATATATATATATATATATATATATATATATATAAATATTTTGACACGTATATGTATATATATATATATATATATATATATATATATATATATACGTTCTGAAACCTATTTCCTTAGAAGAGATGCATAAGTTTATAAAGAGTGGTCAAATATTGAACTGAAACAAATAACAGATATTTTGAATGTTTTAAATAATTAGAAAAAAAAGGTTCATCCCTTCAGAGCTAAGTCAAAATTAGAAAATTAAGGATGTTATTACTTATTAATAGCCTATTTTTATTGCATATTCATGATACATAAATGAAATGAACGTTTAGAATTGTTGTAAGACAAAATGCCAGTACTCCTAAAATTGGCTGCATATATTATAATATCCAAATTGTTTAACAAAAGTTATTAATAATGTATTTGACACTAAAACTCTGATATCGATTTGTGTATATACATGAAAAACAATAAATAGAAACTAAAAAACATGAATTGAAAATCGAGGAACGTCTTCAAAAATATTATATATTCTATAACCTACACAATAATAGAACCAATATAATGTGTTGTTAGTTAACTAACAAATAGTGGAATCAGATATGACTAACAAACAAAATATAAATAGGAGTTACTACAGACTTGAATAATTAAATAAAATTAAACTAAAGTTTACCAAACATTTCTCTATGAAACCAACCTAATGACAGAAACCTTAACTCCTATGGTGGATTATTCCTGTCAAGGGTTACTGATGAATAATCCTAAACTCCTAGTTAAAAACAATTATTCTCGAATTAAATAAATTTGTATTTCATTGTGACATCTATTTGTTATGTCAGCATACGAGAATTACGTGAATATACATACGCTTTCACGAAATGACAGAATGTAATCCTTGTAGCAGTTCCCGAGTCCTCTCACTAACACATGAGCTAGTATCCCTACCGCGAGTGAAGAAATAATGTACCAATGTAAATAATTATTGTCATGAAAAAACAAGAAGACGGTGAAGTTAAACAATACAATCTGCTGAGAGTTCAGCGGGATGTAAAACCTGCAAAAAAATATATTCTTGCCAGGTCATGAAAAAAACCTTGCATTTATAACGACCCCCCCCCCCACCCCTAGGAGCCGTGGTAGTCATACGCTATGGAGCAAGGGGGTTAATTATCTTACAAAAACTTGGTCATGAGAATATCGAGTGAGTAACATGGACACATTCATCTGGAGTAGCTGTGCAAATTAGACTAGTATATCCAGCAGCCCCTATCGATCCTTGCGATGTCCGTCTGCTAACATGAAAATTATTGTAGTGTTGTTAGTACGTAGTCACATAGTTAGAGATTGCGTCGGCCGGAGACAGTCTGTATTTGCCTTGTACGGGGTAGTATCTACCCAGTGGGGGTTTGTGACGTGAAAGTCATGCTCTAATCTGAGGTAACTATGGCAGTTAGTACATGAATATTTATCCTTTATTTCAGCCAAATGTCAGTGTTTTGACAGTTAACATTTTCTATCTTCCTATGACCTTCAATATTGAAGCTTTTTGAAGTAATTATGCACCTTAAAGAGCCATCTCTTGCAATGGCTATACAGAAGCGACATCTCAATCTAGGTTATAGTTTCTAAGCTAGGCCTACTTAACAACCATTCTCTGCGGGAAAGCAAAACTGTTCCTTTATGACCTTTTTGACAACATTTCCAGCTTGTTGTACACTATCGTCACTATTAAATTCATCGTTTGATTAATATATAAGTTAATAGCCACATACATAAACCGTTTTCTTTATACATAATCACTTCTCAGTCTACACACAAACACAACCTATCATAGATATCTCAGAAGAAATGAAGCATTGCCCAATAAACTTCAACTGACCAATCAGCAACAATATCTTAAATCAACCTTGAAAACTAATATTGTCAAAAATACTCTATGTAACTTAAATATAGTAATACCAAAATACAAGAGAATAAATTACCAATCTCTTTTAGAATAAAGACTGGAGGGACCATTTATTGACATTTCTTCATTTAATTAATGACTAAAAAACTATTTGTTATGTGTGTTAAATGCTAATTTAAGTTAGATAGTAATTTTTTTATATTTTTTAATGTTTCGTTAATGTTTTGGTATTCATCTAACTATTTATCTACTACGGTTATTATTATATCGTTGTATACTGTATAAAATTTGGTATGAAAAAGGTATTGTAGTTTGGTTAAAAGCTAGTAAAGAACGTGCTAAAGACAATACCAAGGGTTGGGACTCCCAGCTGGTCTTTTGTAACACTCTTCCTTTGACTTGGTAAGAGTCGAAATAATGAAGTTAAAGTACGATATCGTTTTGAAGTGTTAGAAATGTCCGAGTGTAGACCTAACGAGTCTTTTATATATGTGAATAACTGAAGAATTGTTAATAGCGTTCTGTGTGTGTTATTTTAAGCGAATTATTTCAACTAGCTTGTGCCTAACGCATTTAATTAATTTTCTTTTTCAATTTTAAATATATTCATTTTCTTTAAACATAGAATCATCCCACAAAAATATCTACACTGCTAGTGTTATAACATCGGGAACTAAATCGATCAACCATTGCCTTCTAATCGCACTGGTAACTATTTGGGACAAAATATCATCTCACCAACATTAGTCTTCAAGTTATAAATAAATCCTCATTTACATAGTCAAGCATCAGATTGTGTCTTGCATCTAATTACGAAGATGGCACTTGCAATGAAATTCAATATTTAAGCCACAACTTGGTCCTTGTATTACGTCGAGCTACACAATTCAGTCAATTGAGCTTCATAGCATCAGTAAGTTATGCCAGGGTTATAAATAAGGCTAAGATTAATTGCCGAAGGATATTCTGAAGAGATTTTGTTTCTATTCTTTGTTTCTCAAAAATATCGTAAATTGTTGAGGGTTTTTAAAATTTTCGTTGGTTCTATATGTAGTGCCTATATGTTGGTTATCGTGATATTTTAAAAAGTCGTTTGAAGAGTTTACGATCTTTGGACAACCGATCTTAGTTATTATAATTGTCTGTAAAGAAATTGTTAAGAAATGGACTTATCCAGCCCCATGTATTATGCCAGAGTTGTAGCCCTCCACATCGGTTAGATAAGAAAGTATCTACTAGCTCTTATCCCTAGGACGGCAAACCCCTCTCAATATATTTGCTAGTCTTAACCTCCCAAAGGTAATATTATAAATCTCCTACCTATTCCCATTGATAAATTTCAAATTTTAATTAATTTTAAAACCTATTTACTAATTATGTTTTCATTGATATTTTCTTGCTAGTCTTTAATGATTACATTTAAATGTTTTAATGATTAACCTATTAATTAAATACACTTATCATACGATATTCATCTTCGAACTTTTCCACCCGCTACGGTAAACTTTCGTTAACTTGTTTGGCATTCAAAAAGGAACTGATTGGCCTTTCGCTAACTACGGATTTTACTTATTGATCATTTCTCTTGATAATACTATTTTGGCATACAATTAAATGCAACGGCTATCATTTATCCTTAAGACTTGCAATAACTTTCTCGGTTCTCTTTATCTAAAGAAATATGCGTCTGAATAATTAGTTTTATTTACGACATAAAAAAAACTAATTACATAGATGGCCATTGGTCGGACGTCGAGTATATTTAATTACTTAATTTGACATAACGAAAAGCTCGCTAAATACATTTTACAAGTTTACAAACAAGCAGTGTAGGAAGTGGGGCAGAAGTTTACTTTAGTGTAAGATTAATTGCTTACCCTAAGCTTTATCTTATCTCTAATTTATGTGGTTTCCAGTAATGTATTGCCGGTAGATCTTGCACTGTCTACTCTACACTGACAAACGTTGTGGTATCAGATGTCGCTGACTTTTATTGAAGGGAAGTAGGTGCTGTATTGTTTTTTGAAAAGTTTAGTTTTCAAACAAACATCGCGTATTTCCTTGGACCACCTTACAATATTCTTAACACTATTAATATATTACCTTGTTGTCCAAAGTTTTGGTTTTGTTTTCTGTAAATACTTTTCATGTAAAGCAATAGTTTACAAGCACTTACCGTATCCCCTATGTAACACATTTTCACTCATGTATACCAGTCGTTTTAGGTTTTTAAAACATAAAATATACTGATTTATTTAACTTAATTTATGGCTTGCTTAAACCTTTAAAATTAAATTTCAGCATTTCCTATCTTCAGGCTAATTTAGCCTGTGACAAATAGTACTTAAGTTAATAACGCTGGATTTCAGCATAGATTATCTTCATTTAAGGCAACAACACAAATGGGCTTGTCTGTCGATAAGGCAATATGGTTAGTTTGTCTGCCCGTTAGTTCTCTGTCTGTTTTATAAGCAATTTTGATGGTATAAAAAGGGGGTTATGACAATCACGTTCAATATATGAAACAATTTAGACGTGTACAAGTATAGACTGTAAAAGCATGAGTGCTAGTTTCGAGACAATGACTATTGTCGGTGAACATATCTCAACATTTTATCTAGAAAGGAAAATATTTATAGAAATTAGAAAATTTATTAATTTTAATTCTGAGGAAAAAGTAGCAGTGGTTGTATAAATGAGTAACTTTAGAAGTGCTTACTGCTAGGGTAATAAGGTTGCGGGGAGTAATAAAGACAAATAAAATAGGTAAACGGGAAATAAATTGTCTAAAGTTGTTGAACAACAATTGAACGTTAAATGTTTAACTGGAACTGTAATTTTTTACATTTAAAATTAGGTTTGTGATCAATTAATCCAAAATAAATAGCAAACACAACTTCCGTTACACTACCTAATGAATATTTTTTTTTCAATCTATAACTTGTAACAGTAATTAGTCTACTAAACAAAATTCGTTCTTGTATGATAATGAATGATTTCATAATTAGTGAAATAATTAAATTATAACCCCCTAGTAAACGAAATTATACTGTAATAATAACAGCAATGTATCGAATTATATAGGATGTGCTTAAAGTTTCAGTTATGAGTGCTGCATTACAGTATTATGCACGTTTAAATTCATCCGGTATGACTAATTTGTACCGGCACTTTCTGTGTTCCGGTATACGAGTTTTAGTGTTGACGCAGCGTACTTTGATAATTTGCATATGTAACTACTTGTCGTCAAGGATTAGCTTTGATGCTGTCATTGAAGTCCCTGAAAAGGGTTTTAACTTGTAAAAAAATCATGTATGTTAATTTTTACTTTGTCGTATTTACATAAATATAAAGCATAATGAAAGTATTGCTTGCAGATTCTTTCCTACAAAAATAACAATTTACACAATGTTTGTTGATTACATCTTCTATGGTTTTTAACAAAAAAAACCAGTCACTTTAGGATTTGCTTCAGATTACCAGGCTAAAGATTCCAACGTGTAAAATTTTCAGATCAGCTGATTTTTACATTTCAATTAAAACATCATTTTGTACAGCATGTGTATCGTTCTATTTATTGGTTATTTTTCTAATATTAAAAAAATAATAATTTCATATTTAGAATATGTTGTTCGATTCTATTAGAGATCGATTAGGGCTAGACATTTATTGTATAGGCTTCACATTTAATAATTTAAATGTGTAATTCAACTGTTTAAAAAAATAAATGGTATTACGTTTATCGCTATAAAATACACAACTAGATAACAATTGTGAATAGTGCCATAACGCCTAATGTTAACAATCACTAATTATTATTTTTTCACTTACAGATACGGAATTGTATAATAATAGAGTCGCTTATTGTAATTACCTCTTCGTTTATTATTATCATTTAATGTTTCATACCATAAAGTATGTGTTCACAAGCACAAACAAAAAACAAAAAAAATAAAAATGTTTACAAATATCGTAAATTCCGTAGACTCGACTCAGAAATCAGTCGAGCGATGTAGTGACTCACACCCTGTCCATCAGTTCTGTTATCAGCGTTATCGATAAACCATTCATATTATGTTAGACTTTACTAAAATATATTTAGTAGGTGTCATAAAATGTACAGTAGGTTTTTGTCCATTTAGTTGTTTGTATGCCTAGCGTTCATTCGACTACTGCACAGTTTATTTCTTTGTTTTAATAATTGTTAATGAAATCAAAGTGATTTTAGGTAATTTAAATTTATAAGACCATGTTTTATTTCTTTTGTGAAGTTCAGTGTCACTTGAAGTTTCAAAGTGTATCAAGGTGTCGAAATATCAGTTACGAGATTTGAGTTTTAAAGGAAAACTAGACATTCCAGATAATTACGGTAAACTGCAAAAAAGAGTTAAAAAAACGTTGCTTTACCACTTAGAATTTAGCAGCCTCTCTTAATTAAAATTTTGGTGAACAAAGACTCTTGTCAATATCAAAGTGTAATGAAAATGTTGATAGAAAAAAAATCGTTCCAGGATTAATTCACAAGTCGAGTGAGCTATGAAAATATGTTTTAAAACGCTTCCGAAAAATATGTCCGATTTGACGGCTTATTATTACGCAAAAATCCGAGAATCTTGTAAAAAAAGAAAGCAGGATTTTATAGCAACAGATGGATGTTTCAATCAATGGAAGAAAAGATAAAACATTGTTTGTAAAAAAACATGTGGTGAAAAAAGATGTTGATTTTGTCGGCGCTGAGAACTGATTACATTAGGAATGTCAAAATATTTAGTAGCGTATTCTCCCAGCTAAGTATACTTCGCAGATGAAACTTGATTTTATTATCATGCTTTGCCCAAACATACTTAAGTATTAAAAAATGCAATTTCTAGTGGGTGTCAAATATGTAAATACCAAAAACGTGTTTTGTGTTTTGTTAATAAGGTTGGACAATAAAACTCTCTATCATTGGGAAATCTAAAAATTCACGCTATATTCAAAGTATCGAAATGCTTTCGGTTTAATAACATTGACTCCAGTTGGATGAGATCAATACTTTGTAATGAATAACTGACTAAATGAGATACCGGCCTGAAACACATCATTGTCCTTCTAATAGACAAGTGCCCTGCGCATAACGATGAGAGCACTACACTGAAGCCCATCTCAAAGTGTATATACTTATGGATGACTTTCAAGCCCCTGCTTTTTATTATGAATTTTATTCATATTCATCTTGTAGCCAAATCTTGGAATCAAGTTTCTGAAATTACTATGGAAAATTGCTTTAGACACGGTGTTTGTTTTTTTTATTTAAAGAAATTCAGGAGCAAGCAAAAACTGAGGAAGAGACTGATGAGATCGTTATGCCTTTGATTTATTATTAAAAGAATAGACTGAGTGGATGGAAGTTGACGATAGAGGTGAAACAGGAGCGATACTGCTTCCAACATAGCTTTTTCGGTGTAGAAATTAGTTAAACATTTCTAGATATTAGTGAATATGGCATATAAGCAATTTTTAAAATTATTGTGGTTATTGAAATATACTTATAATATAAACTCATTACTTCTTTTCAAACTACTTTATTACCAAAAATATTAAATAATAGATATTTATAATTAGTAAGCGGAGAAAGTCGTATGTGCAATTAGCAAACAACAGCTTCCAATTATCAATAGATAATTTTTCTGTGAACACAATATTAATAAACGAAGACTATCGGAGACTAGTCCATGTAGCAATGTGTTGTGGTAGCATATAACATTATGTTGTTGTGTCGAAATGTGTACAAAATGTAATGAACAATAAAACAAAAATAATGAAGCAAATAAAATTTAGAATAAAACCTTTCAAATTTTACTCAAAGATAAATGTTGGAGCTTCAAGTGGAGAATCTAAAATTGAGAATGTCAAACCTCTGTCTCGACAAATCCAATCTGAAGCGTATGATTCCCCATTTTGGTGATTAGTGATAGTCATGAAAACGGAATGACATTTTAATTTACGATGCCTTGGCACTAGCGTTTGTAAATATACTGGTACTTTAACAGCATTTACAGCAAATAATAAATAATATTCAGTAATAATTATAAAGATCTGTTTTTGTAAAAATGGCCAAATTTTTAATCATATAGTAAAGAATCAAACAGTTAAAACGTCGCTATATAAGGAATTATCAACAATTGTAATTGTAGAAAAGTAAATCAGTAATGGAAGTAGATAAAAGCTTATAATAAATAGTAATACCCTCCAAATCAAGCGACATGATTATTGAAATCACAACTACTTCTCAGACGATTACAAATCTCCAGAGACAAAAAATAATAGCTTTAAATGCTATTTGGGTTTGTAGTTATACAATTTCAAACTGGTAGTAAGTAGTTGGCGAAGTTAAAAACAAAAACGTATGATAAATTAGAACTATTTAATCCATCTCGTAGCACAATACAGAAGGAATCCTTTAATGTGTTCAAAATGAACAAAGGGCTTCTTTGACACTCGTATATTTCTTAGATACACTGATATGTTTTATAATTCGAAATTCCACTCAAAAATGTGAAAACTTCCTTTCTTTTCCTTTTTCAGAAAATCATTTTTTCCTTTTTTCATCCTACATTTTTACTTTATTCTCTATCCATAATTGTTTTACCGTAATTCTGTTTACAAATTTAATTTCGTTTGATTTTAATTGTGTTTATTGTATTCTTTATATATGCGTAAATATCTTTAAAACTATAAACATTTTTATTTTTAGAATTTTCTGAATTTACATACGTTTAAAAGTCTACAAGTTAATGTGTTTATCTGACCATCTGAAGCACACTACGACGGCGACTATATCTTCTTATCGAAAATATATGTAGTGTTTTTAAAATAAATTAACTTCACTACTTGGCATATAATTCATAGGGATTAATTGCTATTTTATACCTAATGTAGCAATTTTTTCTATATTGTATAAAAATGGATTTGCGGTTGTTGTAGGCTGATGCCAATGTGTTTGTACGTTGTCTTCGTTCTATACTAGTGGTGTATCAGCGGCGAAATAGTGAGGGAAAATAGTAGGGAAAACTTTATCAATAATTGTATACACTTTTCAAGTGCCTTACTTTATTGAATATTTCGTCCCTTACGAAATTGAATAAGAAATTGAAATAAATGTATAAGAAATATCTAATTCCAAATGTGTTACAATTTTTTTGAGAATGTATCTAACAAAAAAGACGTCTACAGAAGCACTCAATCACAAAACCACCCTCTATCGTCTACCGAGTAGGGGTTGCAACCCTTCTTTTATTGCGTATCAAATAGGTACAAATTTATATTTCACTTTGAGACGTTCATAAGAGACTGGAGACAACATTTCGCTTTGCAAGGAATCAGAGACGATTCCAAGCAATAAAACCCTTTTTAGAAAACATCTTTCCCCGATCAAATCCTATAAAACATTCTTTCCAAGTGCATTATTAGCCCTGTTTTGCTGTTATATAGTCATGTGTAGTCGCAGAGCAAGCTATCTGTAACATAGCAACCGTTCGGTAATATCGCTTTTATTTTCTACTTCACCAAAATTTTATCTAAATATGTCTAATAGTTACTTAAATGTCTAATGGAGGAATCAACCCAAACATTTATTTTCAAAATAAAAGATTTATATTGTATAGATACTGATATTTGATATTTTTATTGATAAATAAATTCTATTTTATAAGTTATAATATAGTCTACCATGATATGAAAAATTATCTACTTTTACCAAGATATAAAAAATTGCAAAATGAAGTATTTATAAAACCACTAGAATAGTAGAACGTTGAACAGCTGATAATATTAACCATCTTGCATTATTAAACAAGATTACCAAAGAAATGTGGATATTAACATATTCTATTGTCAAAATTTCCAGAGTCCCCCTCTTTGTATTATATATTTTACTTATGATATATAGTTATAGCTTGTAACAATTGTGTTTATTAGACGTTTTCATTGTAGCCAAAATTATATTTTAATAGTTTTTTTATTAGGATTTCAGCAACAGCACCTTAATTTTTATTCTGTTCTTCAAATTCTTTATTCTCGTTCTCATGATCATTGTAACCACGTTATTATTATAATAATCCTATTCTTATTAAATAATTATTTATGTTAAAAGAAGACATACCATCTTGTTACAGTAAAAGGGTCATATTTATCACCAGGTTATTATGTTAATTACCTAACCCTATACTTTTCTATTTTTTTGTAATAACTTTATGCTTTATCACGTGGGTATTGTCATATCACCCGTATTCTCAATACGACATAATTTTGTCTTTCAATTATTATCATACTTATATTATTTCCCCTCTTTCATTTTTGCAAGTTATGGTACTTTATTTCTGTATCCTACTCGCATCTATGAAATCTCGAGAATTCAAATATAAGCCCAATTAGCACTTTGATTGTTGAATAAATGGGACTATACGATTAATACAGTAATGACATGTATATAGGGGCTCTTAAATAGTGAATGACTGTAGTAAATAGTAAACTAGCCTATGAAGTTCTTCATATTATTATTTTACTGCAATAATGCCGTAATCTTACTATCCTGTTCTTATTATGTAGTTACTTTTATGATTATAACTAAATAGCATTTTTCTCATAATCCTAATATTGGTATAACAAATAATTTTTTATATGCTAACATAATGACGTTAGTTTTAACTCCACATCATTCTTGAGATTTTATTGTTGTTACAATAATGTTATTATTACCAATGTTATTATGTTATTATCATGTTAGTCTCACAAGAAAGTTATTTAGTAATTTTATTCTTTTACTACTTATATAAGATTTATTAAAATAAATTCCTCAGCCCTAAGAATGAGTATTACTATTGCAAGCCAGTATGGAGAATTATACACGTGAAAATGAGTAATGTGTTAAAATTATATGTTTGAAATTATTTCAGCTATGGTTTAGAAGGATTTATTTTATTCCATTGCTATTTTTTTGTATTAAAAGAAATAATTTGAAAAGGAGCTTTTGGTAAAAAGTACACTATCCATCAAATTATCTTCAAGCGATGCCGGTAGGGTGTGACACAACGACAACTCCGCTAAATCCAAACCACGATGTGATTGTCCCTCACCCCCTCTGCTATCCTCAACACTGAATGGCTTGTTTCAAACTTTTATTCACCAAGAGGTTATCTTCTACACTAGACGCTTTTCTCGTATTTAATTAATTTTATAAAAACACTTCCGTCTCTTTAAAACTTTTGTTCCAATTTGAATTTAACTTTCTAATTTCTCTTAATATTTTCCCAATTAATTTTTTTCTCATTTATTAGAGACTAGTGTTGATTTTGAAAATAAAAAGCACATTGACAATGTTTTAATTTATTTAAACGTAAAATGGCGAGAATGACTAATTTTATGACGGAGACTTTAAACAACAAATGCGTGTAATGTTACAAAATGAAATTGATAACTACTGCAATGGATAACTATTGATTTGTTCTAGAGAAAATCTTATTAACTGTTTGCCATACTTATACAATTTTGAGCTTTTTAAAACTATTTTTTGAGAGCTTTAATTATATCTATATAATTTTAGGTGTCGATCGTAGTGTATTTGTCGTTAACTAAATTAAGTAATAACATAATATTCCACACAAGAGCTGAGATAATGTTACAGGTTATATTTAGAACAGCTATTTTAACCAGCAGATTGGTACTTTGTGTACATCATTAACATCATTTGTTGTGTCATTAGGCTGAAAAACCAATGGAAAAATTGGAATAACGAAAAATAGAAACTTTTTTCTAGAAAAAGAACACACTATTTCATACTCACCTCTGACTGAATACTTCTATCGGTCATCGCTATTCTGAATGCAAAACTCCTAATTGCAAAAGAGTTGAAGACTGGTGCTCTCTGTATGAAATTACCGTCATATATACCGTGCGCCTATTACTTCACCCCTCACCGCTATGACGTAATTGCTCATCACAAGCCGAAAACTGTTACCAAAGTATATAATTACCTCTATCAAAGCATGACCGGCGGCAATAGAGTATACTGGCACCGTTAAATATGCTAGATGCCAGCATGATCCTATACTGTACTAGAGTATATTGGAAGTGCTACCTTAGTCATGCTAGAGGCCCTGATGATACTCCTCTTTGTCATAGTATGCCTTGTAGATGGGAAGATGCGATACTCCATTTAAGGTAAAAGATAAATCGTGTTTGAAATGAGAACCACATGACTAGCGTCAGGTCATGGTCATAGGACATACCACAAGTATGTAACAGGCCTAAGGCCCTGCCCTGTGATTCTCCTGCAGATGGACTAATGTTAAAGTAAGTATGGTTGGCATACCTATACAGGCAACAGTTAATCCTATACCGATGGTATGACTTACCGATGGTCCGTCATTTTGTTAGAAGCCATCTTGACCGACATTTTGTTTGACGTCATTTGCTGCGGGTATGCTGATATAATCTGGTGTGCTATCGCGGCCGGGAGAATAACAATATTACGGTAAAGGTTATTTTAAAAATTCATTTTATTTGTTGAACTATGTCTGTGTGAACTTATCTACACCTGTTATGAAGCGTATAATAATAACAACAATGTATATTGACTTAATACAATATGTCGGCCTATGTACCGTATCATGCATATTGGCTTAATACAGGGTGTGTGTAGATTTACATGCATCTTGGACTAACACAGTGTGTAGGCCTTTGTAGGTTAACATCCAAATATACTTATTACAGAATGTATGCATGGTTTACATGCATATTGGATTAACACAGCATGTGTTGCTATGTAGCTTTTTCGTGCATATTGGCTTAATACAAGAGGAATGTAGGGTATCATACGTCATGGATGATATGCCTTGGATGACGTCATATTCAGTCTGCATCGGATACTATGTGTTACCTTATATCACGCCACTCATCAGATGCTATGTGTCAGCCCATAGTCAAGCTATACATCGGGTGCTATATGATTAACATTAGCCAAGCTATGCAATGGATGTTATGTGTTACTTTGTATTCAAGCTATGCATCGGATACTGTGTGTTACCCTTAGTCAGGTTATTCATCGGATAATATGTGTTAACCATTAACCTAGCTATGCATCAGATACTATGTGTTAACCATTAGCTAAGCTACGCATCGGATATTATGTGTTACCTTGTAGTCAAGCTATGCATCGGATACTATGTGTTAAACCACAGTCAAGCTATGCTTTGGATACCACGTGTTAACCATTAGTCAATCTATGCTTCGGATACTATGTGTTTGCCCTAGTCAGGCTATGCTTTGGATACCATACGGCCACTATGTGTTAACCATTAGCCTAGCTATGCACTGGATATTAGCTAGTGGATATTAGTTTGTAGGCGTTCTACTCATCGGCTACTATGTGTTAAACCCTAGTCAATCTATGCATTGGATATTATGTGTTAACTTGTATTCAAACTTCTCATCGGATATAATGTGTTAAACCATAGTCAGGCCATGCATCGGATACTATGTGTTAGCCCTAGTCAGGCTATGCATCAGATATTATGTGTTAACCCATAGTCACGCTAACGATTAGCCCAGTTATGCATCGGATACTTTATGTTGGTCATTAGCCAGGCTATGCACCGGATATTATGTGTTAACTTTATTCAAACTTCTCATCGGATACAATGTGTTAACCCATACTCAAGCTATGCGTTGGATATATTGTGTGTTAACCACTAGTCAATCTGTGCATTGGATATTATGTGTTAACCACTAGTCAACCTATGCATTGGATATTATGTATTAACCACTACACATCGGACATTATGTGTTGAACATTAATCAAGTTACACAGCGGATATTATGTGTTAACCAATAGTCAAGCTACACATCAGATATTATGTGTAAGGCCATTAGCCTAGGTATACATCAGATACTATTTGTTAACCCGTCGTCAAGCTGTGCATCGGATACTATGTGTTAATGATTAACCAAGCTATGTATCGGGTATTATGTGGTAATTTGTAGTTAAGCTACTCATCCGATATTATGTGTTAATGACTAGCCAGGCTATGCATCGGGTATTATGTGGTAAGTTGTAGGTAAGCTACTCATCTGATATTATGTGTTAATGATTAGCCAGGCTATGTATCGGGTATTATGTGGTAATTTGTAGTCGTCGGATACTGCGTGATATCCATTAACTAAACTATGCGTTGGATATAATGTGTTATAATTAATAGGCACTTGTCGGCTTAGCATAATATTTATGCAGGCTTACACACATATTTGTTTAACACACTATATAAGGCTATCATGTATGTAGGCTTAACATGTTATATACGCCTATGAACGATAGCATGCATGTTGGCTTTCCCTAGTATTTATGTAGGTTTACATGCATATTTGTTTAACACACTATATAAGGCTATCACTTATGTTGGCTTAACATGGTATATACGGCTATGTAGAATAGCATGCATGTTGATTTAACATAGTATTTATGTAGGTTTACACACAAATTTGTTTAACACAGTATGTAGACTTAGCATAGTATTTATGTATGTTTACACGCATATTTGTTTAACACACTATATAAGGTATCATGCATTGTGGTTTAACATACTGTATTATATAGGCCTATGTGGGTAACGGAGATATTGGCTTAATACCGGATGTATATAGGTTAACCTGCATATTGGTTTAACACAGTATATACGGCTATTTAGAGTATATTGCATGCTGGCTTAACATAGTATATAGGCCTATATAGGTTAACATGAATGTTGGCTTAGCTCTGTATGTGTATAGATTGCGTGACTTTTTTAAATTATATTGTAATATTTGTTGACCGTCACCTACGTGGGCGTGATAGGTTACGCATTGGTAGCTGCCTTTACATAGCTTTGGTGGTATGCATTGGTAGCTGTACCATCTAGTACTCCCCATATGAACTATACGGTTGCCTACCTGATAGAAGAGGTGTCAATGTGTGTATAGCTCAAATCATAAAGGCTTTGGCCGGTGGTTTACCGACATAGTAGACCTTATAGTAGGAGCATTTAGGGATTCATGTATGTCGGCTTAGCATAGTATGTAGGTAGGCTTACATGCATATTTGTTTAACACAGTATGTGGGCTATTATACATATTGGCTTAACATAGTATATAAGTCTATGTAGGTTTACAAGCATATTTGTCTAACACACTATATAAGGCTATAACGCATGTTGGCTTAACATAGTAATAAGCCTACACACATTACTGCGACCTTTTGCGTTGTGTTGCGTAATCTTACCGTGCCCCTGCAATGTGATAGGCTGATTCCCCGTACAGACTGTTGCCTATTTGATTTAACGTAATTCTTGGTGGATTGAAATGAGTGTAAATTGGTCGGTTGAACTTAGCGTAAGACAGTGTTTCACTGTTGTTTAGTTGAAACGTTGGCCATTTGACTCCATGGTAGCTTTACCTATAGCCAGATTCCAAGGATAATTTACCTAAGGCATGGCTTCGTGTTGGATTTACCTGAGGCCTGGCTCCTAGGTGGTTTTACCTCTAGCACGACTCCAGGCTGACTTTTACCTAGGACCCGATCGTTTTTGGCAATCTGATATATTATTTAAAACTACCCCCAAGTGAACCCACCCCCATCTCTATCCAAAATACACTCTATACTCACCTTATCAGTCAACACTCATTTTTCCAAAATTTGTCCAAAAACTACCCCCAACCCCGATTCCACCCCCGGAGCAACCCCCGGGGAAGCTCCTAAACGTAGCTGAGACCACCCCCACACCTAGGGGTAGGTTACGTTAGATGCAGTTTAGCTACCTTAGGTTAGTGCGTTAAGGCCTACTTCCCCCACCACTTTTTGTCCCATAGTGCCGACATTTGTACTTTTAAAAAACTAGGATTTCACCTGAAATGTCTAATAAGTAAGAAAGTATCCTAGTTTCCAATAGGATTATTAATTACTTATTATTTTTTGTACCTTTTTCCAGTAAAATGTAGGCCTAAAGAATCATATCTTCAAAAATCCTCAAGTTATGTGCAATAAATTTACTACATCTTAATTATACCAATATTTTTATTTGTTGTTAAATTTAGTTATTTTGTAAAATATTAAATTCAAAAGGTAGAGCTCAACTAGATATAATAGCTATAAGTATATTACTTGATAGTTTTTGAAAATATGAGACATAAAACTTTCATTATTATTGAAGAAATTTTGTTTCTGGTTTATTTCAGAGTCAAATTATTATGTGTCTTTAAAATCTTCTTTTAAAACATTTTTCTATTTTACATTCAAGATGAGTAGTTGAAAATCTGTAGTTTAATGTACATTCTTTGAGAGTTATTAAACCTACTCGGAGTTTTGATATATTTTGCTAAATTTTACGTATTTAAATGAAACAAATATACCCTGTAAAAATTTTAATATAACAGTTTTATAGTAATAAATATTTCAGGTTGCTTTTAAAAGGAAAACTTTTTATGGTAAGTATGTATAGGTGGAATAGTTTTTAACAAAGGTATTGTCAAATAATAGAAGTATAATTACTATTTCCATAATTTAAGGCATTTTTGTGTAACGTTATTACATATACTCAATAAATAAAATTATATATGAACGCATTACCGCCATCTTGAACCTCTTTGGCAACTGACAGACTGACTGTAGTAAACCCATAGACTGTATAAAAAAACTGACAATGAAAACAATGATATGACTGGCAATGAAAACGCTGATCAACCAGGCAAGCAGGGAACAAGCCTCCCTCACTCCTTATCTCTCATCAAAAAAAACTGTGAGAATGTGTTGTGACAAGGAGACCAATTGACTATAACTTCCCTCGAGCTGTTAGCGTTGCAGCTTTCAGATTGAAGACCGGCCATGATTATCTAGCTGCGCACCTCCACCGCATCGATGTGCTACCGACTCCAGAGTGTCAGCTGTGTGGTGGTGAAGTTATGAATGCCGAACACCTTAATGATTGCACAGCTCTGGATCGGGCCCAGGATTACAACAGTCCCATTCATCATCATTTTTATTGAAAATACTTTTACTCTTCATTTGTAATGAAATTCATTTTGTTAAAATCTTTCCTTAACAGATATTGCTTCTATTTGTATTTCCGACATCGGTATTTCTAGTGAATACTTTCTATGCTCTTTGAAACTGTTATATTGTAGCGTAGTGATTGATCAGCTTATAATTCGTGGTCTATGTATATCACCCTCTTATATATATATATATATATATATATATATATATATATATATATATATACATATATATGTCGGTTTTAATTTTGTATATATTTTGTCGTATAACAATATTTTGTAAAGTACTGTAAATAAATTTACACATTTGTATCTGCAAACGACATAAAACATGTTATCAATAAGAACCCAAGTAATTACAATTTCCAGTCCTAGAATAGTTTTAATTTAATTTACCTGATACTTTTTAGGTAATAAAAATAATGATCCACTAAAAGTCCCTAGGGTTATCATACTCTTTACCAGTATATATGCAAATGCGAGTGCATACTCCATGTAACGGCAATATGGGAAATTTCGGGTATTGAGGTAAAGCATTAAAGTTGTGTGTTAAAGTAAATGCGTACTAGTTGATTTTCAAACGCTACGATTCAAAACACGTTTCACAAAAACGTAATTAGTGTAATATTTCAATTGGATAGTTTATTTGTACTAAGCAGATGTAAACAGAACAACATAAATTTGTTGGGGTCGGATTTCATGCAAGAACCACTGAGAAGGTGACCAGTTCCTTTTTATTTAATTTACATGTATATTAAAACTATTGGTAACACTAAGAAATACTGAAGCATAGACATCTAAACAATAAATCATTGTATTGATAGATTTATTATACGCACCAGGTAGTTGCAATTAAAAATGGAAAATATATTCTCCCTGAGATTTAAATTAACCAAGGCCAACAGCGGAGAAACAAGGTGATAATTCAGTTTATTTGTTCTAGATTATTTATTTTTATATTCTTACAAGGTTTCATTTCTGACAACTATGTACACAGTCTATAACCCGAGGAGTGTTGGTAGCCAAAATACTTTTAAAGAGGGTTTTAAATTATAGTACAGGGGACAGTGTCGAAAAATATCCAACCGGCGTTGGTTCACATTTATAACCTGATTTGATTTCCAGTTTGTGACAATTTTAAATTATTTACTAATTTTGAATAAAGTCGTAAATCTTTATTTCCTTATGTAAATGTAACAGAAAGCAAAATATTGCTAAATGGAATTTAATTAGAATATATATTAACCAGGTTTAAAAATATATGGAAATATGTTTGTTACATATATGTTTTAGGTATGTGATGTATATAATTTATTCCAGACCGTGGCACACATGTTTCTGGGGATAATAACAAGTAGTTAGAAGTTACTTGGAGATCCATAGCCTGGCTTTAACATAGAACAAGTCTCTATGGATGTTACTACCGATAAGGTCATTATAATACTTTTAAATTCACGTCATTATTAACATTAACATACCCATTCAGTTTCTGCGAAAGTTTATCAATTATTAATATCCTGTCAAACGACTTATATGCAAAAATACACAATTTTATTTTTGTTGTGTTAACACTCTAATTAGCAGCCATTTTGAAATTTTCGTTTCAGAAGTAGTCTGTATAAATAACTTGGTCCCTCACCGGCAAAAGTTGGCACCCTTGCAAGCACTTGTTCCATTCATCAAGATCATCGGAGATCACCAGTTTGGGTGCATTCCAAATCGCGAAGGATTAATTTTAATATTTCGTTCCAAAAACATCTGCCCGGAATACAATGGACAACACTGTGAGCGAAATGAAAAGCTCCGGATTTGTAAAACGCTCGATTTATTTACAGTCGGCACGATTGTTTGCCAGGCCGAAAATATTAATGCTCCGGCGCTTAGATAGTGCTCGACTCGGATGTTCTTATCCGAGGTTCTTATGGATGCTCTTATATGTAATTATTTTAATCATATATATTGGCTTGTCCAACATACAATATTGAAAATGTAAATGAGAAACAAAATGCAGTAATGTGCACATCGAAGCCCATATATCCATTATCATAGGTGAGTAGAGATGGCCACCATATAGATCAGGAAAACCCCAATCTTCAGGCGGTAATTAGGAACAGGGGGGTTGTGATTGTTTGATCTATACGTATGCCAAGGGAACGACGTGAGTGGACGTGTTTCGATTTTTAATTTATTTTATCTGATGACATCATTTCTGAAAAATCTTTGTGTATCTGTGTCGTATTCGAAACCCGAATGTCAGTGTTCAAGGCACCGACGCCGCTAGCCTCTCGGCCACTACGGCCGATTGAGAAAGTTGCTTCTGTTGCATCTATATAATAATAGGCCGCTAATCGAAGTTGTTTCGTCTTGAATAAGTGTTTGTACTTTAGAGAATGTCTATAACAATGCACAGAGTTATTTTTTCAATATTTACTTGTTAACAAAAAATAAAGAATTCGTTGCATCTATTCAATGACTGTTTTTTTGTTCTTTGGGGGTAAGTCCTGAAATTTCCTTCGATGAAAACGTAAATATTAGAACATTTCGCACTTAATACAATGTATAAGTATTGGGAAAACGCTGAGAATTAACCCATTTACTTGAGTGCAAATTGACTTATTATTAATGTTTTTACATAGGCTAATGACAGATCAAAGACAATTAATTCATGCTTTTTTAACACTAAACGTTTTGCATTTCTTTCCGAAATTTCTTTCCAAGAGCTCGTTTATATTAAATCAATATACAACGTGGCTTACAATTTATAAGCATTTGAGTTAATTGTTACATATTACAGCTGAAACTATTCCCAATAAATGATATTTTCTTTTAAAAGACAGCAAGTATAAATTCTATTGTTATTTTCCAGAAATGTAGATAATTTATAAGTAACATCTTTTTCATTACTGTTTTGGAATTAATATTTTTAGAGTTCATACAAAACTGATATATATTTTAAATATTTATCAATATTGTTATAACTTTTCAATTGCTTTATACAGAATACATTTAGTAGATGGTAAATAAAAGTTACTTTTGATTATTTTACGGTATTGGAGTTTACAATAGACGATCAATTTTTTACCAAAATAAACCGAAAATTACGTCAGAAGATCGAATCTTCTCATTCCCTTAAGACATATATTTAGAAATAAACGGATTTCTATTATAATAAGACGTTTGAATCGTTAAATGAAATATATTCTCGTTTAAAAGACAGTATTTTTTATTCATTAACCAAGGTATTATATAATTATTTTTTACAAATATACACTGTAAATAAACACTTTTTTATTCCAATACGAAAATATTTATAAAGAAATGATTTTCATAGTCTTTTGAAAGAAAAAACTGCACTTTTCAAATGTAATAACTCAATTAGTAAAAAATATACTCAATCAAACAAGCAGTTATATAGAAACAGTAAGCAGGTTTCCGTTAAAAACCTTTTTAGGTATAATACAATTATTTTTTCACAAATATATATAATAAAAATATTGACTAATTATTAAATTTTGTAAAATTAAATTCTTAAAGCCATCAACGAAACGGATTTAATAACTAAATTTATAAAATACAAAATATAATACAGAAACCTTATAAGAGTTGCTTATCAGATAAGCTGTCGCTTCGTTCCTAGATTATTTTTGTCAATAAATGCAAAGATGTTTACTTCCTCGTGACAGTTACTTTTGCCTTTGGCAGAGAAAACGACTGAAATAGTTCAAACTGTTTGCTCTAATTCAGTAGAGAAAGCGGGTTGAAATAACTCTAACTGTTTCTAGTTATAAATAATTCGGATATTCTACTGCAAGACAATAACAGCCTATTGATTGCTAGACCAGTGGTGTATTAGATCTTTCTAGATGTAAGTCATGTTTTCACTATTTGATAAAGTTGAAACTCTTATGATTCGTATGTACATATTTCATTACAGTCTTACATATAGTAATCTACTTTCCATATAAATGTTTAATTTTAACTGTATTTTCTAAAACACATAATAGATGTTTGACTAGTTAAATGAAATATATTCTCGTATTATTTCAGTCAGTTACATATTACAGCTGAAATTATTCTAAATAAATGATATTTTCATTTAAAAGTCGGTAAGTATAAATTTTAATAATATTTTCAAGAAATGTAGATAATTTATAAGTAATATCTTTTTCAATACAGTTTTAGAATTAATGTTTTTAGAGTTCATATAAAAAATATACTCAATCAAACAAGCAGATGATGACAAGGATGATGATGACATGGTCATCGAAATGTACATAAGGGTTTAATCTTAAGTAACTTGTCTTATTTGTTATTTTTGATTATTTTTGTGGTATTGGGGTTCTTTTCAATATTTTTATTGTAATATATTGTACCACTGTGCTCTTGATATTGTGCAAACAAGCAGAGTATAGAAACAGTAAGTAGGTCTCCGTTAAAAACCTTTTTAGGTAGAATACAATGATTTTTTCACAAATATATATAAGTGATAATAGGTCGATATACACAATTTTACCAGATAGCTTTTACAGAATCAAACGATGGTTTAAAATGTAAAAATATAAAGTGTCACTGAAAGATAGGTTGTCACTTATTGAAATGAGAAACTACAAATGCTAAGCGTAGAAGTAAAAGGTATTTGAATGGCTATGGTTTGTAAGAAGAAACTTATTAACGAAGTCTTATATAAAAACATAATATTCCTTTAGTTTAGAATTTTAAAAATATGTATCTTTTTCTTTTGAAGACAGATGAACTTTTCGTACAAGTCTTAAATTCTTTACCTTTAAATAGAACTGAGAAATTTGGTGATTTAACATCCTGTTTTAACCTTCTTTTATTTTTGTGTTATTGCACCAAAATTTAGCACTCATTTATCTATAATTTTTCATGTAATTGTTGTATAAACTTTCCACCATGAACATAATAGTGTTTTGTCTTTGAGACTATAAAAATAAAAGAAAAAAGACATTTATGAAACATATTTCAAGTTTGTATTACTATTAAGCCATATAAAAATTTGGTTTTGATTTCTCCTTTTTTCAATTTCTCTGAATAATAGATTAAAGTAAAGATGTAGTGTTTAATTTTTCTCATCATTATAGGAGTAACTCGAAAATGTGATATAATTTTCTTTATATTCAATCTAGTAAATATATTAATTATTTGTTATTAATTTTTCCTTGAAAGAATTAAATGAAAAAAATATTTTGTTGAAATAATTTAAAAAGGACATGATATATATATACATATTATACTTATAAAAATTAATTTTGTACAAAAAATAAGTACATTTATTTGCAAATAAACATTTTGGTTACACTCCCATTTCCAAGGAGATTGCTAGGGTTTATGTTACTCTTCTTGATAAATCATCTGGGCTTAGTTTTAGTCATTAAAGAAATTTTAAAATCTAGCATGTTTGGCAAGATAACTTTTGCCTGGAACAATAAAAATAATGTATTATATTATTTAGAATATGAGTAATTGTGTGTGAAAAATCAGTATATTAATAAATAATTATGCCATCTTAAAAATATTAATTACACAAGTCTGTTAAAACTACATAAGTAATATAAAAATTTAATTCAAGAACATATTTTGTAACACTTGAGTTTTGAATTATTTATAAAAATTAGCAAATATAAACATTTATAGGTATCATTTGTATAGTTAAATTTTTCTTCGTTTTTAACTCATAATACAGTATGCTTCAGATCTAATTGTTAAAAATTCCATCGAGAAAGGAATTGGCTTGCTTTATAGAATGTATGTCTTCAGATAGTCAGAAGTTATTTACGACAAAGAAAACTAAGGAAATACTTTCATATTTGTGCTGCAATATTGAAAAGTTAAATAAAGTTTATTTTAGATATAAAGTATAAATACTTTAAATTTAAAAGAAAACAATCACAATTTAAATAAAATTTTAATAAAAATACACTTTTAGTTTAATTTTATATATAAATCATAATTCAATTTTGCAATGTTTAATGCACACTTATATGTGCCTAAATTATGCTGAGGCAAAACACATTCTATAGGTTTATAGGTTTTATTGGAAACAGTTGTACATGGCATATCACGTACATTAGTATGAAACCTTTTTAGAAACTTGACTTTTTCTGATCCTTTGCTGTATATAATAGAAAATGGCTTCTAATAGTATTTTCGTCATAAGGTATCTCTCCCTCATTCCAGTCAATAGAATGGTAATGGTTCTGTAGCCAATAAGCGGTTTGTTGAGATTTTTTACTAAGCTGATTAAATTTGTAAGGGGACTTGAAGATTGTAACAGATCTTAAAGAATTTGCAACAATAGCAAATTCTTTGGGAATATAATTATTATGGTTGTCGTAAAACGCTTGAAATTCAACCACTGCTTCATGTTGCGTTCTACACCTAAAAACAAATACTAAAATTATTATTTAAAAAAAAATCCTAAATGATTTATAAGTCAATATCTTTTTTTAAATAATATTATTAAAGTATATACAAAACTTAAATATGTTTTATATATTGGTCAATATTATTTGTTTTACACAACACATTTAGTAGAATATAAATAAAAATAGAGATTTCTTGTCAAAATAGCTTTATTGAGTACATACATCAAGAAATATAAATTCTAATACTACTTAAGATTCGTTTTCTACACACACTACAATCTTGTAATTCCAATGAACACTCAGTACACGAAAATATATGCCCACAAGGTAAACTAGCGATTTCCATTTCATTCGTACAACATATCTTGCATAAAAATGAATATATTCTTCTTTCTCTTCTATTGGTTTGGATTTAATTGCATTCAACACAGCTGTTGCATATTTACATGAACTAAAATGCAAAACGTGCTATTTAATTGGATCATCGTTATGTGACCATTGTTTAAGTCCACCAGCACATACAAAACATATGGTTTTATCTTCTTTTCCAGTATAAAAAACCCAGCTTCAATTAAACGTATAGGATTTATATTCTCGTTAGATATTCCCTTCCATGTGGTATAGGTCTTTAACCACTCATTTTATAGAGAATAAGCATTAAAAACAGTTTTTTCAATAGAAAGAGAATCTGTCCAAAAAAACGTTCTAACATATTGAAGTACTACAAGTAAATGACATCTTAAATTTTTATGTCTTATTTATAAAGACTTTTCCTCTGTGTTTTCTCCAGGGTTGGAACAGGCATTGCCCACATTACAAGTCTTTTTTAATTTTTATTTTTTATTAATTTTTTAGTTATTTCATAAAATTTTCTATATTTCAAAGTAATTTTTTAGTTTATTTATCCTAAAGGTAACACTCTCCTTCAGATATTTTGATTTTTATATTTAAAAAATTATTAATTTTTTAAATTGAAGTTACACACTCTTCAAAGATTTGTATTTATTTATAGTTAATTCCTTGTCCTCTGTGTTTTACCAGGGTTGGAACTGGCATTGCACACATTAAAAATCTTGTTTTTTTTAATTTTAATTTTTTATTAAGTTTTTAGTTATTTCATGAAATTTACCATATTTCAAAGTAATTTTTTGTTTATTTATCCCAAAGGTAACACTATCCTTCATATATTTTGTTTTTTATACTAAAAATAATTATTATTTTTTTATATTGAAGTTACACACTCTTCAAAGATTTATATTTTTAATTTTTCAAAATTTGTATTGACAAATTTATTTTAAGAATTTAAAGTAATTTTACAAAGATGTTATTCAATGCTTTGAATATTTACAGACAGACAAAAGTTATTTTAAAAAATAAAATTTTTGAAGGATTCTTATTCACTAAATATTTTTCTATTTAATAAAATTATTTATCTCAATGCTTTGAACGTTTACAAGAGCGTCCTTTGTGTTAGTGATATTTAAAATTATTTTTACAATAACACTGAAACTTTAACATTTTGAATGTTTACAAAAGTTTCCTTCACGCCAGTGACATTCAAAACTAGTTTGTCAATAACACTTTTCAAATAGACACTCTTACACTTTGAATGTTTATAAGAGATACATTCATGTCAGAAACAGCCTCTCAATACAATATTCAATGTTAAAGTTACCTTTATCAAAAATTGTAATCTTTTATGTGTTTTTTTCTTAAATATAATTTTTGTTAAATTATTATATTAACAGATTTATTATTATAATTACTATTTATTATAAATATATATTTATTATTATTTTATATTATTTTTAACATAGGACAAGACTTGTAAGAAAAATAAAAGAAACTTCGATAGAAAGTTTGTAAAATAATTTATTGTTTTTTAACTTACATATTTTTTAAACAGTGCTACTTCTTCGTACAATTTATCAGCTTCAGGAAGAGTACTTGATATTAATTCATCTGTATTCATACAATCAATAATGTAAGATATTAGTTCAGGTTCATTATAAAACAGTTCCATGATTCTTCGTGTTATCAAAGAAATAGTATTTATGAGTAAAGTCCAATCGTTGATATTGAGAGTAGCAGTATTTTTCCCGTCATACAAACTGATATAATTTTTTCCAAAAAATTTTTTTAGCTAATGTTACCTTTCATCATTGAAAAGCTACGTTGTTTTCCATCTACTACTACTTGAGGAATTTGAGTCAGAAATTCGTTAAATTCCATATAAGACTAATATGCTTTTTCTTATTCGTTTGTATAAGCACACCAAGAGCATAATCTTTGTGTTTAAAAAGTCCTGTAGCAACAAACTTTGTACATTCAGCATTTAAAAAGTTTATTGACTTTAGAAAAATTCCTAAAGGAAAGTCAGGCAAAGCTGAACAAGATGTTCGATCCACATCCATAGATTCCATAACTCAAAATGACATCTTAGCATACAAACATTCACTTAATGTTATTATATTACGTAATCTACCGAGACTTGTTGGAACATGTCTTTATATATGTTTCATAAACAATCACCTAATGTTTTTTTTATTACGTAATTTGCCGAGACATGTTGAGACACGTCTATATATGTTTCCAAAAACATTCACTTAATGATTTTTTTATTACGCACTTGTTTGAACATGCCGTTATATATTTCTAAACAATTGTTTAATGATTTTGTTTTTACATAATCTTTTTCACTGAGCCTGTGAGTAACGTATAAACAATGTGCGAATCATGGAGTATTAGACAATGGGCTAAAGTATTTTCTGGAATATTTTGAGATGCTTCTATTTCTAATCTTACGTCCACAGGACCCGTTTTCACAGAATCGTTTTGTTTTGAACAGTCAATTACAAAAAAGTTAGCTTTATTCATAAAAGTATCTAAATCTAAACAAGGAGACGATTCACGAAAGTAATAGGATTTTTGAAAACTAGTGTACATATCATAAATAACAGAAATATCCCCATGAATGTTATCGTATGGAAAATACTGTGAATTGAGATAAAATTTAACGTTTGTAACTTTGCAATCGTCAAATTCAGAGGCGTTCTTTTTTATCTGATTTTTTCGATTTGTTTGCAAAGCTAAAATCACATATCTGGCTTTTTCCATTTGAGAGGCTGTCTTCACTGTCCAAGATATACGGTTTGTTGTAGGAATAGACGGATATTCTATCAATTCCCATTTTCTCATGAATAGGAGCATCGCGTTCAATCATTTTCAGAATTTTCAATCGGATTGGATCAGCCAAGATGACGTGTGGAACTCTCCATGCTATGCTGGTTATTTTTAAATCAACGAAATCTGCATTGTCACAGTAAACTGCGTTTAAATCAGATGACGAGCGCAACAGAACAAGATTGTATTTTGCCCCCCCCCCCCACAACCTTTCTGTAGTCTTCAAAAAATCCCATCAAAATGTTTAAAGGAATCAACATGGTAAACTCTTTTGTTACTTTTGTATTACCCACTCCCATCCCTCCTGCATTTATCAGTTTATGTTTCTCCCGTTCACGAATCGAAAGCATACTTTTAATGGTACTAGATATTCCTACATTTCTTGTACGGTCCAATTCGTTAGCATTAATCTCATACCGAATGTCATCGAAAAAAAATGCCGCGGTATTGTTTACTAAACATACTTCAGTTTCTTCTCCGTTAGCTTTTTTTACTCTGACAGTACCCTTTATGTGTAATAAACTTTCGAAAGGTACTGTAATGACATCTTGTTGATGAATCGGTATACGAATCTCATAGTTATTATTATAAGTTGATGAAGAATACGGATTATGAGTATGATACTCCATACCGTATAGAGTATTGTCGTAATCGACACCGCTGTCAATTACCAAAAGTTCTTCCATTCTTTACGATTTAAAACCTAAAGATCTAAAAAATTTGACGTTTTTTAATGTTAATCCTGGTAAGGATCTAGACTGATGTTTTTTGTATTTTTACTCTTTTTAAATACTATTCCCATTTCGTAAATGTATTCTAACTGATATATTTTCACCACGAAAATCTATTATATCTCCGTTTTGATCTTTTAGACTAACAGTATAGTTGTGAATTATTTTTACGTTGACAGGTAAATATATTACATTCGGAGGATGTTCCACGATCTTGTAACCAGGAGGAACTTGAGGAAAAAACTCGTGTAGAATATGACATTCGACTCCATTTATAAACGATCCGGTTACAATATTGCACTCAACACGAATCACATTCACCTTAATGATGTCAACAGGTTTGTCTGAAACATGTTTTTTATTTGACACTAAATGAGAACCAGAGAATCCTAACAGTTTACCTATAGAATGTTTTTTATCGAAATGTATTTCTTCGGAACATTTTATTTCAGCTTTCAAAGTGATATTGTTTGGACGTAGCCAAAAGAAAATACTCGGAACCAAATTCATTAATATGTACCTCTCTATATCTTCTATTTCGTATGATCCCGTTGGCAATGTGATGTATTTACCCTTTCCGTAATGAAAAACGTTATTTATACCATCTACGATATTTGGGATTGAGTTGTAGGTACCTAAGTCTATGAATGCTATCTCCCATTGTCCAATAGAAACATCATACGGAGGAAGAAAATCATTAGATAAAACAGATGTATTACCAGATAAAACTATACTCATGACGTCAGAAACTTTAGACACAAATGTCTACAAATGACTGAATTGTTTTTCTGATATCTCTTGTAATTATAGTGTACATTAGCATTCCTACCGATATATTTTGCTAGTTCAAGGGGTGGTCTCAAATTTCCGAAACTATCAAAGTACTCTACTGATTTACCATTATTTTTGTAACAAACCCAATGAGTACCAACTCCAATAACACTGTCTAAATTTACAATGCCCGATTCATTTTTCAATGCACGTAATGGCAGAGTATCTCTCTTATAAACTCCTCTGAACCAAGGTATGTTTAGTACTTTTGCATATCTTTTTAATTCTATATTTGTCAATGGTCTGATAGGAATAGATTCAATTATTTCTTTTCTTCTTTTTTTTCCTCCACGACCCTTATATGTTTTAAGGTATAATCCTTTACCCTTAAGTTTTTTAATAGCTGTTTCAAGTCATGAGGAGTACGACAGTTTCGACGACGCCTACGTCTTTTACCCCCACCCAACTTTGATTTCGCTTTCATTCCTGACGAAACAGCTAGGGCCGCTTCGCGTTCGCCAAGAGATGCGTCACTAGATTTAACTCTTTTCAAGCCTTTTCCGCTAGAACTTCGTCTGCTTCACGACGATTTTGAGAATCGGTAAATCTATTATAGGCAATATCGTGTTCCCGGCAGGCTTCATCTAGTGCATTTATACCTTTATCTCCACGTGCTAAACGTTTACTTAATTTTGTTCCTGGACCGCAGTAATTCGATTGTTAATAGATCTATTGCTTTGTACAAAACACTTGAAATCAAAACCGCCTCCTACAGCCTTTCGCTTACGACTGACATTAGTTTTCCATTTAAATGCCATTTTATTACTAATCAGAAACGTATACGTGTATGCTTTTAATACTTTTTTCCAAACGAATTTTATAATTAGAATTTTTTTAATTTCTTATGTTTTTAATTACTTCTCTCAACATTGCTATTTCAGAGTTATTCGAGTTTGAATGTCATTGTACACGGTGCCTAACTGTGAAAAAACTACTACGTCATTTGGTTCTATACCAGATCCCACGTGACTTATACGTTTAAATCGTAAGTCGTATTCTTTTCCAGTTATAAGAAGAGCATTATCTACTAAGTATGTTAAGTTAACTGCGTCTCCCTGAAATTCAGGAGCATCTATATCGCGCGAACGATGATTAGTAAAGAAAAATGTATCTCCGATTTTAACTGGAATTAACTTTTCCAGATATCCCTTTGTTACCGCATCGTCAGTATTTATAGGTTCCCCCAATCCACCCAATTGAATACCATTAGCATAGTATTGATTCTTTTCGTCATTGAATATCAAACACGCTTTCGGAATAAATGATTCGAGGTATTTTTTGGACACAGCATCGTTTCGACCAGTAGGTTTTCCTAAACCTCCTATAGCAAAACCGTTAGTATAGTATTTGTTCTTTACATTATCGAAAGTTAAACACGTTTTCTTGAGATAACCTTTGGTCTCTGCATCATCTCTGATATTAGGCTCACCCAATCCACCCAACAAAACGCCATTGGCAAAATATGAATTCTTATCGGTATTGAAAGTTAGACAAATTTGGGAACAAAAGATTCGATATAATTTTTAGTTACTGCATCGTTCATATCTTTAGGTTCACCTAGACCGCCTAAAGAAATTTCATTAGCGTAGTATTTGTTCTTCAAACTATCGAATGTCAAACAATCCCGTTTAAGCGTTCGCATATTGACAATGTCATTTTCAGAAACAGGGTCTCTTACTTAAGGCTTAGAATAACGTCCAAACTTATCGACGCTCATTTTATCAGTGTTCTAATTTTCTTATTACTCCATCCTTTTATAATCCCCGCTTCCCTCAGCTCTTCTATAACAGACGCTATTTCGTTTCTATGACCTGTATGACCAGCTTTGTAAGAAGACAGTAAAAGTCTCAACCTATCACATAATTCGTTAGCATTATCCCAATAAGCGTATCCTTTACCAATCCTTTACGGGAGAAACAGATACTGAATAATATTTTTGTATTTATCGTTTCTAAAATCGCGATTTATAATATTTCTAAAATTGTAATTCACTTAATGAGCATGAGTTTTTTTGCAAATTTTTCTATTGCTTCTACATCTTCGTCCTTATATAATTTTCATGGTATACGCATAAACAATAATTCATAAAGTCCTTCGGTACCGTTGTAATTTTCTCCTGCAATAATAATGTCACCATCTTCGGCAAACTGAACCTCTTTATCTCCGACCATAAGAACATTGCCTTCTATTCTTGGTCCATATACATTATCTATCAGATTCGAGTAGTTGATCATTTTTGTCATGTACAAAAGTGTGAGTTGATTAGAAAAGGTAGTATTTAAAGTCTCTTTGTATTCTTCTTGTCCTTAGGAGTAGTCATTAACTCTTTTACACTTGTCTTTCTTAATTCGCAGGTTTAGTTTCCACTTTATCTTTCCGTAATTTCGAAATTTCCCTAATAAGGGGACTGTATTTTTTAGTCATTACTCGTTCCCTTTCCACATCACCGAATCTCATTTCACGGTATTTTCTCTTTATAGCCTCTTTCAATCTAGATATCTCAAGGATAACTTGTTCTTCGTCTGGCGTCATGTTGTATACTGATATGAACAAGTGAATACATTTAAAATAAATCTTTTACAAAACAATCGAATCCGATTCTGTAACGACCTTGATCTTTCTCACTGTCTTTATCTATTACAACGAATCCGTAAATATTTTTCCATGCCTCAGCACAGATGTCTTTAAAAACAGATATTTTAATGTCAGGAGTCACGTGGTTATTATAAATATGTTTTATATTGAGGTCGTCTTGTTTAAATATAACTAAAAAGTTCGTATTATCACGAATCAATTGTTTTGGAATTTGACTGTACGATTGACCTAAATAGAAAGTATAGACATTATTGTGACGACCCATTGAAAAATATTTTCTAATATTGTCTTGTGTCTCACAAGCGACATCATCGAATATTACTACAAAATTTTGTCGTACGTCATTGGTGTCAAGTACACTTTGGTTGTCTGATTATGAAAAGTAGCCGATTTCAGAATCTGAGAAAACCTTTTCTAAAAGTTTATACTTTGACTGATGTAATGATTTTGAAAACACAAACACATTAGCAAACTTCAACCCATTGTGTTCAAACAATAAATTAAATACTACATTTGTTTCTCCGCAATTAGATGGTCCACAAATAATACATCGAATAGTATTTGGTAAAAGTGTACTATGTCTGACGCATTTTTTTCTTGTACACTCTACATTTTTATCAAAATTTGACATTGTAAAAGATTGTAGGGCCTTTTCTGTACGCATTGTAATGTAACACTAATGATATCAGTATTTGTTTCTATAATTTATACTAAATAAGTTGTTTCTTATCGATCCAACTGTTGTGTGTTTTATCAAAACCTGTCCATTTGACATAAACTTTATTACCTTTTCTCTTTAATACTTTATCGATATGATAAACTTCGCCTATTTTCGCTTTACTGATATCCTCGGTGTAGAAACCTCCTTTCAAAATATTACCTCTAGAATCTTGTAACACATACGTTACAGGTATTGTAGGTTTTATAGCATAAACAGAAAATACTTCGTTTGACCAACTTGGATAATATTCTTTCGCAAAGATTGTTTTGTACTTGGAGATTCTTACTTTATCATCTACTTTAAATTTGGGTAATAGTTTCGTACCATTAACAGATATTTTTTTAAATTAAATTCGTTTCATGTTTTTTCCTTACACTAATCGGTTTCATTCCTATGGTTCTATGAACTGATGTATTGTACGATTTTAACAAACTATTGAGTATATCTATCCATACATACGATCCTCGAGCAGTAAACTCTTTCCACGTTTTACTTTTCAACGTACGATTAAATCTTTCAACTATGGTAGCTTTTTTATTTGAATAAGAAGTATAGTGTATAATTTTGTATTTTTTCATTAAATTTCGAACATGAACGTTGAACTATTCTTTACCTTGGTCTGTTTGAAAATAATTCATTGGATGATTTTTCAAAACACTATCTAGAGCAGAAGCAACTTCGACACCTGTTTTCGATTTTAAAGGAAGCGCAAACGCAAATTTTGTAAGACAATGAATCATAGTGAGTAAGTATTTGTATCCTCTGTTTCGTTTAGCATAAGGAATCGTCTCTACAAAGTCTGCCTGATATAAATCGTGAATGCCTTTCAAGGTTACACGTCTAGTTTTGAAATGTCTTCTAGCCGGTTTATGTAATTCATTTGCAATAGCATATCTCAGATCCATTTTAGAAATGTGATTGATTTTAAAAATAGAAACTTATATAGGTTAATTTCCACATTACCCAAGAGGTATAGCCTTTAATGCGATGTCCATAATTTTATCTGGCGGACTTCCCTATAGGCATACAAACCAGATTTGTAGATTTTTGTAAACACAGTATTTTCATTTTTAAAATGATATAAGAATTTTAATTATATTTTTTTGTTGTTGCTATCTTTATATTTATAACTCTTATGTGTAAAGTTTATGTAAACAGCAACAATTTTTTGTTTTATTTTGCTATGTTTACATGTTCCTTTATTAAAAATTAATGTGATGTTATTCTAATTGTAATTTATTTTATCATAAGTTCCAATTTTATATAATGTCAGTTTGAATAAACTATAAATTGGTTTTATTCTATTAATCGTGTTTTCTTTTAATATAACCATAAGGAAAAGAATCATATTTACCTTCGCTTTTTCTCTTAAAACCGGTAATTTTAAAATTTTTGTATTCCTTAACGGTAATCACTTCACGATCTTTCATTCTGCGTATACGAGAAGAGGGCACTTCCAAGGAATCATCTTTGGATATTATCATTTTTTGATCGAAGCAAAATTTACCAAACCAACTGTGCAAAGGTTCAGAGTCAATCCTTTCACTTAACACACAGTCTCTATCGAGTTTGTAGAAGTCGCTATCACTCTGTCACCGTACGTTTTGGGGCGGCCTGATACAAACTCTGTAATGTAAGATCCTTGACCGTATGTCGAAAGTTCGTTTGCCATCTGTCCTAAGTAGTCTCCTGTGTCTACCATGTGCATTCCTGGTCTATGGTAATATATCACACTGTCCGTGTCGTAGTACAAAACCTGTCTTCCTAATTTATCTAGATGTTCGTACAGTTTAAGTCTGGCCTGGGTAGTAGTATAAACGGCAATTACTACATTAGCGCTAGACACGACGTCACATTCGTTTTCGACAAACTCCCAGTTCACTAATATCACGTCTTCGCTAATCCCTTGTATAGTGTTCACTTGTATCGAAAGCGATGTCAACATTTTGAACAGTTCCGAAGGTTGATGAACAATCGCGGTTTTTGTTTGATTTTCCCTCTGTCCGAATTTTCCCCAAAATGAGTTCAACATAAGCTTTGCCAGAGATCTGAGTCCTTCATTCTTTTCAATTGAATCCAGTCTAATATTTTCGTGTTCGAAATAATCGTCTACGTATTTTTTCCTCTCCTCTTCGCTGATGCACCAGTCAAGATATCCTGAAGCTTCCTCTTTTATTTTCAGGAACTGATTGATATATTCGACAAAGAGGCCGTTACCTTTCTCGAAACTGGCTATATCGTACTCCCACATTTCGTATATTTCTATGATGGTATAACCTTTTTCAATTGCTTTCCTTATTTCGTCCATTGTCCAAGTTCCTAACAACACTCGTTCTTCGGTAGTATGTTCACAGTCTTCTGATAATGTCTGAGCGCATGTTCTACAGAGGACAAACATCAGTTTGTCGTGAAGTTTCACCGGAAGCACAGGATGATAAAGATCACGTGGTGAAAGGATTTTGCACTTTTCAAGTCCTTCAGTGTCCATTCCTCGTTCTCTGCACTCTCTGTCGCCTACGTCAATTGAAGGATGACCAATGGGAAACTTTCCGTACTTGCATACCCAGGGATAGAGTAAACATATGTTAACATACTGTATTGTCTCTCCAAACTTACATGCGTAATATGATTTCGTGTTACCCATTCGACCACCGTAAAAGGCATCACGTGGATTAAGAGGTATCATATTAAGAACAGGATGTGTATCTAAGTATGACATTGATGAATTTTCTGTCTTCATTCTTAGAAAGTCGCATTCCCACATTTCCACTAGCCTATGATGACGTAAGAGTTTAGTTCTTTTCACATTTGTCCTCTCTAATCGGCTGTTAAGTGTATCGGACGGATCTTCTTCTAGCGGTTCGTTGCGTCCATTAGAGAAGCACTTAAAACATCCGTGCCAGTAACATCCGTGAAACTCGAATATTTCTCCTTCAAAATATCCGTCAATAAATCCTTCTATCTTACGTTCGCAAACCTCGACCAGCGTGTTCGATATGGATTCCTCTCTGATCTTCCACCCACGTTAGCCACTGTAAGGCAATTTTAGAATGTCTGTTTGAAAGCCTATATCCCCTTTTCAGTAGAATACCAATGGTATTTGATCTTAAATATTTACGTCTGAAAGCAAGGTTACAAGAACTGGCTATAGTTACAGCCTCCAAAAAAGGATTGACGTTACATAGACTCAAGAATAACTTTATGCAAGCTTGAGCTAATATGTCAACATCAGAATAACATTATTCGAAAATTTCTTTTTGAAAGTCAAACAAATAATCATTTCTAACCTGTTCATCATGCCATCTTACAAACGATTCGTAACTCTTTTTATCTATCATAGAATCAGGACAGTATATTTCAATAGGAGGAATCGGACCTATGTACGATTGATTTGCTAACGTGTTGAATAGATGAGGAAAATATCCTTTTTTCTTTTCGGACGGCAGTCCGAAAGACTTTGGTAGTTTCGATAAAGCCATAGGCATGTAGTTTAAAGAATCGATAAACTTTGTGTTATCTATTTCCATCAGAAGGATTTTTGTACCACGTGTAATCAAAGTGGGCATAAATTGAGTCTTTTTCAATACATACCTTCAATATAAACTGAAAATCGAAAACCTGTCCATTATGTGCAATAACTGTTACTTTCTTGTAACTCTTTCTCACATTCATTACATAACACATAAATTCATCAATCGGATCGTTTCTAAAAACATTTGAACGACAAACACTACAAGAATTATTGCCTATACACTGATAACAATATTGTTGAGAAACACACAAAGTGGTTCGATGAACGTTTGCAGAATTGTCGAGAGGTTCGTCTTGTCTAGTTTCCAAGTAAAAAAATATAAACAGAAAATTTTTATTTAAAGGTCTACGAATATCAATTTTCATGTAACAAATGCGACGAAGACATATACGACTTGCAAGTTTTGCAATATATCTCGCCACATACATGAGGTGAAGAGCGTTTAGAATGATATTACATTTTATCAAATGACTGACATTTTTTAAAGCATTACAGATATCAATGAGATGATATTTAAAACAACCTCTGTTTTTAAATTTTCTATTACATTCATTTCATTGTATACCATTGTCTTTCAAAGTGCATGGTGGAGATCGTTTACACAAGTAACATGTAACCGAACATCTATTTTTCGTACGGTGGTCAAAAGGAGTGGGACATGATTCACAATAGTCATTACAAGCAAATGCACTAGTTAAATGCACTTGTAATAACATTAAAATGACCCTTATACAGTATCAAATTAATTTTTTTACCTTCATGTTCTCCTTCGAAAAAAATATTACGTCCCTTGTTTCCGTACTCATATACTGTAATTTTATATTCATGGAGAAAGGTTTGAAATTGTTGTAACTCTTTTATTCCTGCACCTGTGTCTGATATCTGTACTTTAGCGTCAGTCATTAACAGCTGTGCTTTTATAGTTCGTCTGTTTCGACGGTTTAGTCTTATTGCTGAATATTCGATATCTTTATCAACATTTGCTTTTGCAACTACAATTGAACGTAGCAAACAAAGAGAATCGGAATTTTTTATAACCACGATTCCCCTTCTCGTATGACATTCCTCGTCGAAATTGTTAAAAAATCCTGGTCTTATGTGCCCTCGTCCGCGTGGAACCCTTACTCTGATGCGTGTAATCTCGAAAGTATCCGTTGAACTAAAACCAGGTGAATTACTTTGAATAATGCCTCTAAAAATCTGAAATAACATATCAGAATCGACTTGAGAAGCCGGACGAAATAAAACATACCCCGGTTCTCGGTTTTTAAAATTCAAACTTGACAAGGTGAAACCTTGGTGATCAAGAGCATCAGGATAAGGTGATCAGGAGAGAGCATAAGCATGTCAAATCTTATTGAAAAATTCAATTTTTTCAACAAGTGTAGACACAGTGTCTATTCAATCACTTACGTTAGGGGAACCATACGTGATTAAAGAAGCAAGAATAGTAGAAGCGAAATAAGGTCGTGCAATATTAGTAAAATTTATCAATAAGGGATAAACTGTTCATGCCTATCTACCAAAACGTTATACTACTTTATTTTCAAATGATCAAGATTTAGAAGCTATAATAGGAAAGAAGATTTTTGTTAAATCTAAAAAAGAACGAACAGTTGATTTGGAAATTACAGAGTGAAGAGAAATGACTGGATTTTTTCGAAGAGTGTAGAGGAGTTTTATCTAAACACTAATACAGTGAGTATTTTTTATTACTTACAAATATAGAATTTTGATATTATCTATACAAAATATGTAATGTAAAAACACTTTACTATTTCAACATGAAAATGTTTATAAATGAAATGATTTGCATAGTTTTTGAATGAAATTTTTTTATAATTTCAAACAATAGTATTTACTGTATAAATTTATTTAATTGAATACAATTGTATTTTCTGTCTGACTTCTTTTCTATGTATTGTATTTAAAATTAAAAATAATATTGTTTCGAATTAGTTTTACGTAGTGTGTAGTAGAATTGTTTGGATTAATATCTTTAATTGAAAACAAATAATATGTGTTGCAATAATACATAAATATAATTGAATTCCTAAGCTATAGTAACAATGTCTTAAACCTAAAAACTGAAGTTTAAAAATTTAGTTGTCATATTATCTTGAATAAGTTGTTCTCCTACAAATAATAATTCTGTGAAAGTTCAGAATTACGTAGTTTGTAAATAATAAGACTTTTCTGATATTTTATTTTTAAAGTTCAATCTCTTTAATTAAAAATAAATACTATTCTGATTGAATTACTAAAACTTTGGAGATAATGCCTTAAAGTTTAAACTGAAGTTTATTATATTTATTTGTTTTTATTATCTTAAATTGTTATTTGTTCTTTCATTGAAATAAATGTAATGTAAAGAAAATGAAAGTTTTTTCTTTCATTTTAAAATGTAAAAAACATAAATTAAATATAATATTGTGAATTTGATTCACATAATGCGTGAGTTATTTAATGAATGTTCAAAATCACGTACTTTGTAAATAATGAGTCTTTCTAATATTTTATTTAAAAGTTTGATTTATATAATTAAAGATAAATATATAATAATACATAATCTAATTGAATTACTAAATTTAATTTATAAACACTTTTATAAATTTATTTAATTTAAAACAATATTATTTTCTGTTTGACTTAATTTCTATGTATTTTATTTAAATCAAAAATATTGTTTCGAATTAGTTTTCGCGTAAAGTGTAGTAGAATTGTTTGTATTAATATCTTTAATTGAAAACAAATATTGTGTTGCCATAATACATAAATATAATTGAATTACTAAAGCTATAGAAATATCCTAAAGTTTATTATATTTATTTGTTATAACATCTAAATTTGTAAAAAAGCTTTATACACAAATAATAATTCTTGTAAATAATAGACTCTTCTAATATTCTATTTATAATTTTCAATCTTTATACTGCTCCAATAATACATAAATATAATTCAATTACTAAAGCTATAGAAACAATGTCTTAAAGTTTATTATATTTATTTGTTATAACATCTAAATTTGTAAAAAAGCTTTATACACAAATAATAATTCTGGTAACTAATAGACTTTCCTAATATTCTATTTATAAAGTTCAATGATTATACTTATACATTGTAATAGACGAAATATGCCTATTTTTTTACAGAAATGAAGGAATGTTCTTCAAATGTCAAGTTAGGATACTTTATGTTATCAGAGTATGGATTTGCTCCACAAAGATGTTCACCTCTATCAGTAGGTTATGATTTAAGAAGTGCATATTCAAGTGTTGTTCCACAAAATGGAAAACAATTAATAAAAACTGACATTAGTATTAAACTACCTGATAAATGTTACGGAAGAATAGCACCTAGATCAGGATTAACTGTAAATAATTTTATAACTGTCGGGGCAGGAGTAATAGATAAAGACTATACGGGAAATGTGTGCGTGTTATCGTTTAATCATTCTAATACAGATTTTATTGTAAATAGGCGAGACAGAATTGCACAATTGATATGTGAGAAAGCCTACTATCCTGAACTTTATGAAATGAAAGGTGTAGATGTGACAGAGAGAAATTCAAAAGGTTTTGAATCAAGTGGAATTATTTGAATTATTAATATAGCAACATACTGAATTATTTGTTTAGAAAAATAAATACAATTAAAATTAAAATATTATTCATTTTCCTTATACTCTTATCTATTGTTTGAATTAACAACATTGAAACTAAGAACAATTTAAAGGTGTTTTCATGAATTTGATTCACACAATGCGTGAGTTATTTGGTGAATGTTGAGAATCACATACTTTGTAAATAATGAAATTTTCTAATATTCTATTTATAAATTTTGATTTTTTAATTAAAAATAAATATATAATAATAATACATAATATAATTGAATTACTAAAACTTTGGAAATAATGTCTTAAGGTTAAAACTGCAAGTTTATTATATTTATTTGTTATAACATCTAAATTTGTAAAAAAAAAGCTTTATACACAAATAATAATTCTTGTAAATAATATACTCTTCTAATATTCTATTTATAAAAGTTCAATCATTATACCTGTGCATTGTAATAGAAGAAATATTTTTTACAGAGTTTGATAGACCTAAAGCCTAAGAGAAAGTAATCCTAGAGATGTATAAATACGCGTGAAGATTTATAACCGTATCACTATGTTGGCAGCACACGAAGACATCGAAATACTTTTAGCTAACCCTAAGCTATGTATGTGTGGGAAAACCTTGGCTCATTATTACATCAGGGAAGCAACGTCTTTAATGGAAAGGCATGGTTTGGCAAAGTACGATGCAACAAGACAGCATTACACGGCTTGTCCATGGTCAGTTTACACATCTTCCAATGTACCAGATACGCGTGTTTGTGTTATTTTTTAAAATCTAATCCGAAAAGTGTACATGTGTTTAGAAGGGAATGATAATTTTGAGTTGAATAATGTATGTATTTAATTTTGTTTCAATAACAGAGAAATTCAAAAGGTTAATAAACTGATTTACTAAATTGAACATTCTGTATTGTGTGTTTGGAAAAATAAAGAAAATTAAAATTAAAGAAGTATTCATTCTTATAATCCTACTCCTAAACATATATTTATTTTTTATAATATCTTAAATTGTAAAGAAGCTGATATTTACAAATCTTAATTCTGCGAAAGTTCACTATTACGTTGATTGTAAATTATAGACTCTTATAATATTCTGTTTATAAAGTTCAATCATTATACTTATACATTATTATTATTCTTATAATATCCAGCAGAAAAATAAAAACTTACCATTCTCGTTATACTGGTGTGCTAGTATATTTTTTAACAAGTAAACAAAGTGCGAAATGTTCTAATATTAACGTTTTGATCGAAGGAAATTTCATGACTTACCCCCAAAGAACAAAAAAACGTCATTGGAATAGATGCAACGAAATCTTTATTTTTTGTTAACAAGTAAATATTGAAAAAATAACTCTGTGCATTGTTATAGACATTCTCTAAAGTACAAACAGTTCGAGACGAAACAACTTCGATTAGCGGCCTATTATTATATAGATGCAACAGAAGCAACTTTCTCAATCGGCCGTGGTGGCCGAGAGGCTAGTGGCGTCGGTGCCTTAAACACTGACATTCGGGTTTCGAATACGACACAGATACAAAGATTTTTCAGAAATGATGTTAACAGATAAAATAAATTAAAAATCGAAACACGTCCACTCACGTCGTTCCCTTGGCATCCGTATAGATCAAACAATCACAACCCCCTGTTCCTGTGGGATAAATGACCTCGATCCATAGGTAATCCTAATTACCGGCTTAAGATTGGGTTATTCCTGATCTATATGGCGGTGATCTAAATAGATATTTAAGGCTTTGTATATTAAATGATTCGCTGTAACACATTAAGAAGTTTTATAAATTGGAATCAAATTCTTTTATACCCATTATATCTTCGCGATATTGTAATTTATAAGAAAAAATTTAAAGCTTACTTTTCGAAACATTTTCCTCTTTTACATGTCTTTAACTATATTTCTCAAATAAATGTCATCCAGTAAATTTACGTAAAATAAATTATCATCCGCTATTTAAATTTGTGAAGTGTATAAATAAGGAAGAAATTTAGCACACATAACTTGCCAACTTTCGCCTAAGAGTTACATAATTGTAAAATGGCGTTTAGTTTACAAACGTTTCATTTTGGGGGCATACATTAGCTTCCAGTTGCTTCTTGGAAAATAAAAAATTTATGACTACACATTTAAAAACACCTGAGTCCCAGCTTAAGTTTAATAACAGGAATTTTATTTTCTATATCGCAATAAATTTAACCTATCAAATACCAAAAAGAAATAGACATGTTCATTTTTATTTTTTTTTAATAATGAAGAATTAGTTTTAAAATTAAAAAATTATAAATAACTTGAAAATATATTGTCGTGTGTACAAAACGGATAATTATGATTTAAAATAAATAACGTAACTGAATCTGGCTAGACGTTCAGGTTATGCATAATTTCATAAGGTCTGAGAAAATTACAGCTATTTTAAATGAATCAATACTTAAAGAGTGGAAAATTGGTAATTTCTTTACTACGCAGGGCGAATAAAATTAAGAAATTTAATATAATACTAGAATATTAAAATGTGATCACGGTTTCATATGTTTAAAACCAGTAGGTGATTTTAATGATGCTATTTTAATTTTTTGTTTTAGCTGTAATACTTAATTAGCTTGTAATATGAAGTTTTATGTAAATCAAATCGATAATCTTTTTCACTTTAGAATGTTCCTGAACCTGTACGAGAAAAAACTCGTAATAAATGTAATAATACTGATCATTATTTTAAGATAAGTGTTTGCAACGTCATTAATAATAAGATGAAGATGGTATGATTAGGATGCTTCCTATAAAATTATATCAATTGTAATTTGAAATGATAACACATAAAATTTAGACCCTGACAATACCCCAACATCACTAACAACACTCTCTTTTAAAATTCCCAGTGGCCCCTGTCGGTTAACAATAACCATAGACTTTATTTCATTATAATACAACATATTTTATATGAAATTTCATAAATACATCGATTGTTATAATGAAAGTAGACGCGAATATAAATATTACTTATGAATTAAATTTACAACCGAATATTCAACTTGAAGAAATGAGAATCACGATGATTGTTATCATCACATATGATAAAAGATAATCTCAACTTCCAACGTGTTTAAGCAACGGTTTAAGCAACATTTTTTTCCATACAAAATGTAAATTTTGAGCTATTAGCGCAATCTAAGGATATTAATTTATGGTCTTGAAATTGTCCATAGGTTCTAGTGTTTCTGAAGTCAATTTTAAACACAACCAGATTTTATCTTATATCTAAGTTTAGTTGGAAAATCTGTGAAAAATTGTTTTCGAAAAGTGTTTAAACTTTAATCTTTTTTGCACTTATAAGCTATACACCTTCAGCATGGGAGCTTCAGTACACAACTTTCAAGTGGTGTATGAATTGGTAGCAAATGTGGGCATGGTACCACGGTGAAGATGTTAAGGGCAGAGTGATCAGCTCTGCCTCTGTTATTGTTGGATACATTAACCCGAAACTCTACATCATCTTAACATCTTAGACTACTAACATCTTTGTGATAAACAGATATATTTGATTTTTTAATAACCGTTTTAGTTATCCTTCAAAAGTAAACAAACACCATTCAACTTGATTTGATAGGGGATAAGGTTGATACAATATTTTGTTATTAGCTAGTTACTTCACAGTCTTGTAAATATTTAAACCTAGTAAAATAACTACTTGCTAAAACAAATAAAAGTAAATGTATACTAAAGTTTTAGTGAAAAATTTACAAGTTTTGTCACAAGTTGGGAGCTCTAATTTTACAAAGTTTAAGTTTACAAGTTACAGTGAACTTCACGGGCAAGAAGATCAACCACCAGAAAATTAAAAAGGTGTAGAAATTTATAAAAATATTGACTAATCAGCTTTGACAAACTTGATATTTAAAAATAAAACCAATTTTTTTTAAATTATTACAACTATATTTAAATTTCGATATGTATTAGAATAATTGGCTACTCATCTGAATCAAGGTTGTTTCTATAGAATAATTTTATGAGATATCATGACCCTTTAAATATTATATAAGAAATTAGCCCAATAAACATTTTATGGTATGTGCTCTTTAATCGTTTTTATGATAAAGCTCAATAATAGCTTAGAGTTACGGTTGACCTAAGCTACAACATTTGACATTTGACTTTTATAAACTTTGACAGAAACTCAACCAAGTCTGCACTAGCATTTAATCTTTCTTTTTAATAAATGGTTTATGTTAGGTTATTTATGTAGAATTGCACACTGTGTTTGATTAAAAGAATCCATAAAATATTTTGTAATGAAATTTACACACCTAACAAATTATTTTAGCAAATATTTATATGTAACTTCATCACATTAGTTGACCATTTCAAACTTTTCATAGAAAAGTCCACTTTAGAAAATCTTATCTGTGTGTGTTGTCTGTTGTTAGAGCTAATAATTTAATACGGATTGAAACGAGATATTTGTAGTAGAAGACCATTATACTTGCGGGATCTGAAGCATAGTGAGGTGCTTCAGGAATGGTTAGATACGTAACGGGCTCTAATGATACGTAAAGACAGCCCTGATAAAATATATTTCATAGAAAATAGCCTTTATACAGATTAGTATATAAATAAAACCTTTTTAATACAAATTTATTACTTTAGATTATGTTTGTAAATGATAAACCTGGCTTCAAACGGCATTTTTTTGTTTATGTTTTATCTTGGTTCACTTTTAGTCGGCTTTGTGTAAGATATAGGTTAGGTTTGGTACATTATTAACGGTATAGATTTGTGGTATGATGGGATAGATTTTTAAGTTAGTTAGAGTCCTCGGAGCAGGAAAAAAGAAATTTATATTATATTTATAACCATTTCAAAGCAATTGACAATGTTTTACAGAGGTGTTATCTATAGGAAAAATAAGTTTCACAAAAACGTTTTGACGAGCAATTGCTATTTCTATAGCTAAACTCACTCGAGTTCACTAGCGAATTACCTTTGTTTTATATTTAAGGCGACACAAGTGAAAGCTAGACATCAACCCTTGCCTAAAACAATTTCGTTTTACACTTAGGTATGTTTGTTTTGTAGTTCTGCTATTGCTGAAGCAATTTTTTGGCAACCAAGGACCAGATGTTAGGTTCTGAGTTACCTCACTTCTTTTGTCTCCGTTTCCCTTTCTTCGCGATTCTCTGCAAAGAGTTATTTTCAACTAAGTATTTACAACCGCCTTTTACTTTCCATTTATTTCACAAGTAAATGTTTTGATTGTCCTTATCAAACTATCTTTTGCTCTCTATTTTATTTCACGAGTAGCTGATTTGACTGTCCATATTACATTCGATAATTTCATTTAATGTAACTAAATGTAGTGTTCACACTTCCTAATCTAATAAAAGCGGATATAAGCCTTAAGCTCATTGCGTGAGGTTTGATCGGAATGTTAGGTTTAGAAAACATTTATAACAAAAACATTTATCAAAGTGGTACAAACTGATAATCAAACTACATAGGAAATTCATGCGAGCTGTCAACAAGACAAATGCTCCCGTGTAACAAATAGATATTAACTCCCAAAAGGGATAATTAAACTGTGCATCAAATCAATACAGGTGGGCAGCCAGGTTAGTCGAACCAATAACAATGGTTAATAAAGTAAAACAAAATATTTAAAACTAATTTAAAATATTTGTATGCAAAAAGATTTATGTTGAAGTATAAAAAATATAGCCTATCATTTACAATGTTTTTTTTTTTGAGTAATCCATTTAAAGAAATATTTACCAGAATTTAATAAATCAATATTAAAACATTTTCCCAATAATAATGTTACTCAATAAAATGTTTGGAATTTTTGTGGGTGTTAACTGGAGAAAGTTTTAATGATGAAAATAAACGAATTCTTTTAGAATAATAAATTTATCAAGAATTTAACAGATAATAAAGAGTTTTTAATAAAATTACTTCCATTAAAAATAATAACTAAAAGATAACACAAAATAAATATTGTTAATGATATTTAAAATATTTAAAAGAACTGATTGTGCAAAATTCTCTGATGGAAACATGTATTCATTGTTTGTCTTTAAACATAAATTAACCCTAAGAAGTATACAAATCAAAACCCCTTCTTCTGACTAATTGACTAAACGAACAATAAAATACACAGTTCCGACTGACTGAGACTTTACAAAACCTGTCGATTAGAGTTATTAGGGGAACGTTATAACCGAAAAAACCTTGATACTCAACATATGCATTATTTATTTCCTCACTCAAGCAAACAATTCGTTTTAAGGTCGTTCTCTCACCCCTTCGCAATTTCTACTTGAAATATCTACGTCACAGTTATCGCCTAGTGTTTAAATTTTTGTTTCTAAATAAACATAACTTTATTATAAATATAGTTTAAACGTGTGTATAAAGTCGTTGATATTTAAATTTGTATATGTTATTATAAGCAAAGGGTTTTGTAGTTTTTGTGACGTGGATTTTATTAGTAGCACAATTAGAAAGAAAATGCAAAGAGTTACTTTAAAGTAATATTGACAGTTTTCATGGTATATGTAGGTACTGGAGGTGTAAAACTTTATATCCGTAAGTGCTCTTCTACATTATAAGTCGGTATCTAGTTTAAAAAATACACGTGTGGAAACTTAAAAACAAATCAGTATCATAGTTGAAAGAAAAAATATTATAAAAACAAACATCCAGAACGATAACATACTACACAAAATAGCATCTCAGTTTAGTTAATTTTGTTCACAACAAGGAGACATTCCTTAGTAAAATCAACATACTTGAGGTATCAGAGTCTGCTTTGATGACTATAGTGCATCACATACTTAGTTTAGTTGAAGATCCTAAATTCGCAAAAGTTATTCAAATGAATATAAATGTCTACCAATTATCATTCACAGAAAACTAGATAACTGGTATGTAATATGTTATTTCTAAATTTGAAATAAACAAAAGCAGATACAAAACAGAAAATCCAGACACTATACTTTTTGTCCTAGTCTCACATATTTTATTTTATGGTAAGTAATACTTCGTTATTTAAACATTGAAATACTAAAACTGAAATCGTTTTATCAAGCTGGGAAATTGACGTGTACACCAGAAAATATCATTAGGGATCGAAGGATGTCATGTGATATGTCAGGATTTGCATTGATCAGCGATAATGCCGCCAATATGAAAAAATCTATTCTATTGTTGTCCGCTCTATTGTCCTATTGTATTGATGGTGTCGCTGTCCGTCACGATCAGTGATAATATTTGCCATTTGTTTGTAGTAACTGTTGTTATATGTGTTGTTGACTAATTCTTTGTCATTTAGGTGTAGGCGATGTGTTACTGATTAGTAGGGTGTTGCTTTTTGTGTTTATGTTTTAATTTTTAACTATGTTTTTATTCTTGTGAATTACGCTCGTCGAAAGTGAATTAGTGCAAAAATGAAGTTTTGTTTTATTTTATTCATCAATACAGATATTCTTGAAATTAGTAGTATATCTACAAATGATGCAATAATTTCCATATTTAAACCAACGTTTCAAAACTTCAGCGCATCCTGGCGACAAAATTAGGTACTGGTTATTGCAGTTCAGATCACTTTGTTTCAGAATTTTACTTTCATAGGTTTCTGCATTTTCTTAGATGATAAAGTTTTAACTTAATATAATTTTGAAGATCAATAGTTCTCAAACTATACTTTTAAGTAATTCTCAACAACTTTTAAAAATAATAAGATTTTATTGTGTTTTTTTACAGTTGAATGAAATAGATCGTTATGTATAAAACATAAATATTCTCATATTCCTTTTTATAAATTAATTGCAAACATATATTTTAAAAACATGTGTTGGAAAACCCCAGCCAAATAAATTGATATATCGATTACAACGACAAGAGTGCATAAATGATACAAAATATATCAGTTAACTGTAACGAAAGGTTAGAAGAGTAGCCTGTTCAATGTTTTACGGAAAGATTTTTCAAACAAGAAACCAGTGATATTGTAAAGGTTGCAAAGGTTATGTTTAGCCTAAATGTACTGCTAGACAGGAAAATAGTTTGGCGATTCAAAAACCGAAATAAAGAAATGATAACTTGTAATGAAATTACTATTATATGGAAATATACTAGTATATCCAGCAGCCACTATCGTTCCTTACGATGTCCGTCTGCTAACATGAAAATTATTGTAGTGTTGTTAGTACGTAGTCACATAGTTAGAGATTGCGCCGGCCGGAGACAGTCTGTATTTGCCTTGTACGGGGTAGTATCTACCCAGTGGGGGTTTGTGATGTGAAAGTCATGCTCTAATCTGAGGTAACTATGGCAGTTAGTACATGAATATTTATCCTTTATTTCAGCCAAATGTCATTGTTTTGACAGTTAACATTTTCTATCTTCCTCTGACCTTCAACATCGAAGTTTTTTGAAGTAATTATGCACCTTAAAGAGCCATCTCTTGCAATGGCTATACAGAAGCGAAATCTCAATACAGGTTATAATTTCTAAGCTAGGCCTACTTAACAACCATTCTCTGCGGGAAAGCAAAACTGTTCCTTTATGACCTTTTTTGACAACATTTCCAGCTTGTTGTACACTATCGTCACTATTAATTTCATCGTTTGATTATGGTAATGGATGTATGGGCTTCGATGTGCATTCGAAAAGAATTTATGAAACACTTCAGTTTTTGCAACCTAACCAAATATTTGCATAATTCAACACGAAGTCCTAGACACATTGTTTAAGATAGACACATTACTGCATTTTGTTTCTCATTTACATATCTAATATTGTATGTTGGACAAGCCAATATATATGATTAAAATAAATATTGTAATATTTTGTGTAAAACACATCAAGTCACACTCCCGGAAAGAGTGGGTCAAGTACTAAGAACATCCGAGTCGAGCACTATCTACGCGCCGGAGTTTTAATATTTTCGGCTTGGCAAACAATCGAGTCGACTGTAAATAAATCGAGAGTTTTACAAATCCGGCGCTTTTCATTTCGCTCACATTGTTGTCCATTCTATTCCGGGCAGATGTTTTTGGAACGAAATATTAAAATTAATCCTTCGTGATTTGGAATGCGCCCAAACTGGTGTTCTTCGATGCACCTGATGAATGGACCAAGTGCTTGTAAGGGTGCCAACTTTTGGCGGTGAGGGAACATTTTATTTATACAGACTACTTCGGAAACTAAAATTTCAAAATGGCTGCTAATTAGAGTACTAATAAAACAAAAATAAAATCGGATATTTTTGCGTATAGGTCGTTTGACAGGATATTAACTTCATTGATAAAGCTTTCGCAGAAACTGAATGGGTCTGTTAATGTTAATAATGACGCGAATGTAAAAGTATTATAATGACCTCATCGGTAGTAACATTCATAGGGACTTGTTCCATGTTAAAAACAATTTACGGATTTCCAGATATTTATTAACTACTTGTCATTATCCCCAGAAACATGTGTGCCACGGTCTGGAATAAATTATATACAGCACATACCTAAAACATATAGGCCCACATATATGTAACAAACATATTTCCATATATCTTTAAACCTGGTTAAATACATTATCTAATTAAATTCCATTTAACAATATTTTGCTTTCTGTTATATTTACATAGGGAAATAAACATGTATGGCTCTATTCAAAATTAGTAAAAAAGTTAAAATTCTCACAAACTAGAAATCAAATCATGTTATAAATGTGTGCCAACGCCGCTTGGATATTTTTCGACACTGTCCCCTGTACTATAATTTAAAACCCCCTTTAAATGTATTTTGGCTACCAACACTCCTCGGGTCCTAGACGGTGTACATAGTTGTCAGAAATGATACCATGTAAGTAATATAAAAATAAATAATCTAGAACAATAACCTGAATTATCACCTTGTTTCTCCGCTGTTGGCCTTGGTTAATTTAAATCTCAGGGAAAATATATTTTCCATTTTTAATTGAAACTACCTGAAGCGTATAATAAATCTATCATTACAATGACTTATTGTTTAGATGTCTAGGCTTCAGTATTTGTTAGTGTTATCAATAGTTTTAATATACATGTAAATTAATAAAAAGGAACTGGTCACCTTCGCAGTGGTAGTCTTGCATGAAATCCGAACCCAACCAATTTATGTTGTTCTGCTTACATCTGCTTAGGACAAATAAACTACCCAATTGAAATATTACACTAATTACGTTTTTGTGAAACGGGTTTTGAATCATAGCGTTAGAAAATCAACTAGTACGCATTTACTTTAACACACGACTTAAATTCTTTACCTCAATACCCGAAATATCCCATATTCCCTTTACTTGGAGTATGGACTCACATTTGCACTATACTGCATTTGCATATATACTGGTAAAGAGTTTAATAACCCTAGGGACTTTTAGTGGATCCCTATTTTTATTACCTAAAAAATATCAGGTAAATTAAATTGCAAATATTCTAGGACTGGAAATTGTAATTACTTGGGTTCTTATTGATAGCAGGTTTTATATCGTTTGCAGATGCAAATATGTAAATTTAATTACTCTACTTTAGTTAAACAAAATTTTGTTATACGTGATTTAATTTTTGTCCAATAGATCATGTGACTTGTCACGTTTTGCTTTTTCAAAGATTAGCTAAAGACTAAAAATGGTATTGGTTCTTTTAATTGAATTTCATGAGGTGAACCCAACAACAGTTGAAGAGCGAAACCACTAGTGCAAGTATAGAGATAGCACTTACATTACAATATACTTAAAGAAGAAACTTAATTGGTATATATGCGACTTAACTTTCGAGGAACAATTACGTGTCCTGATTAACGAGCATCAACTGAGACTAAGTGCTTCTCGTAGATTTGCCAGGTGTGTGGGATTTCCGTTGTCACGTGGTATACCGTATTGTTCTTTTTTCGGGTTCAGTGCACTATGGGAAAAACTATAGTTTGTCTTCAAAAACGCACGCCGAAAAAAACAACCATACATTCCCCACATTATAAAACAAACATCTAATTTTTAAAAAAGTACTAAAAGACCTAATAATAATGACAATCTGGGAACAGTTATAAATTTATAAACACGAAAATAATATCATAAACGAGCAAATACAAATGAGATAAAAACAGAATTAATATTCATCTTAATAGACAAAACTAAAAGCGACATATATATATATATATATATATATATATATATATATATAAGAGGATGACATACATATACAACGAATTATAAGCTGATCACTCACTACGCTACAATAACAGTTTCAAAGAGCATAGAAAGTATTCACTAGAAATACCGATGTCGGAAATACAAATAGAAGCAATATTTGTTAAGGAAAGAACATTTACAAAATGATTTTCATTACAAATGGAAAGTAAAAGTATTTTCAATAAAAATGATTCAGAGAATTAAATTTTACATTTGAATGCTGCTGCTTTCAAAAGATAGCAGTTTCGTTTCTCAAACGAGGTATAAACAATCTCAATTGAGGGGGAAGACTCTTTGATCTGTCGATAGTAATTTATTTTACAATGTGCGTCGCTTCCGGTAAAGATTTTTATACTTCAATACAAAGCTGATTTAATTAAGTGGAAAAAGGATTTTTTACATAATTGAAAGATTAGTATCCCTCAGTAAAGGTTCTACCCATTTGTTTAACGTTATTTTATGATTTATTTTGAAAGTAACCGTTTACCTGTTTTATTTTATGTATGCATCCAGTATTACAACTCTGTGTTGCTTGAAGTATAGTGGTACACAATGTTGAATAATACATCACATCATTTATCAAAACTATAGTCAACAATATGATGCGTTCATATATACTTACTTACTAACCAACGCTAACCCTTGGCAGTTAAGTCATTTGGTGACGCGCTGACCAGTAGAGATGAGATTCCCTGAAGATGAGACTGTTGTAATCCTGGGCCCGGTCCAGGGCTGTGCAATCATTAAGGTGCTCGGCATTCATAGCTTCACCACCACACAGCAGACACTCTGGAGTCGGTAGCACATCGATGCGGTGGAGTTGCGCAGCAAGGTAATCATGGCCGGTCTTCAATCTGAAAGCTGCAACGCTAACAGCTCGGGACAAGTTATGGTCAATTGGTCTCCTTGTCACAAGACATTCTCACAGTATTTCTGATGAGAGTTAAGGGGTGAGGGAGGCTTGTTCCCTGCTTGCCTGGTTGATCAGCGTTTTCGTTGCCAGTGATGTATACAAGGCTCGGAATCCACTGGAAATTAAGTATCCCACCCAGCATTTATGAGAGGATTCAGTTTTTTTATACAGTCAATGGGTTTACTACAGTCAGTCTGTCAGTTGCCAAAGAGGTTCAAGATAGCGGTAATGCGTTCATATATAATTTTATAAAATTGTGTATATGTACTTACGTTACACAAAAATGCCTTAAATTATGGAAATAGTAATTATACTTCTATTATTTGACATTACCTATGTTAAATACTATTCCACCTATACATACTCACCATAAAAAGTTTTCCTTTTAAAAGCAACCTGAAATATTTATTACTATAAAACTGTCATATTAAAATTTTTACAAGTTATATTTATTTCATTTAAATACATATAATATAGCTAAATTTATCAAAACTCCGAGTATGTTTAAAAAGTCTCAAAGAATGTACATTAAACTACAGCTTTTCAACTACTCTTCTTGAATGTAAAATAGAAAAATGTTTTAAAAGAAGATTTTAAAGAGACATGATAATTTGACTCTGAAATACACCAGAAACAATATTTCTTCAATAATAACGAAAGTTTTATGTCTCATATTTTCAAAAACTCTCAAGGAATATACTTATAGCTAATATATCTAGTTTAGCTATACCTTTTGAATTTAATATTCTACAAAATTAGTGAATTTAACAACAAATAAAAATGGTTTTATTAAGATGTAGTAATTTTATTGCACATAGCTATACATTTCACTCGAAAAAGCTACAAAAAAATAATAAGTAAATAATAATCCTTATTTATTAGGACACTTTCTTATTTATTAGAGAATTCAGGTGAAGTCTTTATTTTTTAAATAATCAAATAGCAACTAGGAACTAACTATATAGGGCAGGCTGTAACAGGATTATAACTGACGGTAAGTATTAGGGTTTAGTACATAGTATAAACGCGGATTCTCTGTACCTCCATAATTATTATTGGGTTTATCAAAATTGAAGGTCGATCTACGCGTGATTTACAGTCAAAGCACCATGTGTTAATTTATAATCGCGTTGGGGACTGGCGCTACCAAAATAATCAACTAAGTTCGACCTAAATTGACTTTTATCCACACCAGATTATCTTGCCTAAAGGAAAGTGGAAGAGATGACTTACCTTATGACTGTCATGTTCTACGAGGGTTAGACCAGGCGAAAAACATATGAGATATGAATTTTGAAAATATCGAAGATTCATAAAAACGAATGGATCTAAAAATTAATTAATTGTCTGGTAAATGTGTGTAAGTTAAATGGGTATTTAAACACTTTAATATAATAGATAGTTTAACTGGTTTATATTTTTATGTATATTGTGTTTATAAACTCTTCTCATTGGTGATGGATTTCGTTATTAAAACACGTGTGAGAATTAGATACTTATAATAGTGAGTTCTTGTTTAATTATTTACTAAAAAGATAGAATAATTTAAACACTTATAAGCCCATCCGTTGTATGTTCTATAACATATACATTTGTTAATACACGTGTAGAAATTATTGTGAATATGTACTAACAAACTCAGATACAATATCGGGTATATTATTGTATGTATAATATAGGAAAATGGAGTGAAGTAGACTAAGCATGAGTCGAAAGGAAATATACATTCAATAAGTTATGGTATTGGTTCTAAGGTTATGAGGCGATACAAATCGGAAGTGAAACAAAGCGGAAAGGTAATCTTGTAAAAATAAAAACAATTTTCAAATAAAGCAGCCTACCTGTGAAGGAAAGATATATATATATATATATATATATATATATATATATATATATATATATATATATATACATAATGCTTTAATGAAGCAGTAAATAAATTAATATACATTGATTTAATAAAACAAAAATCCCCCATTATCACTACTTTTAAAGAATTTTAAAATAAAACTTTCTATATAGATTTGCTTCTTTATTCAAACTATATTTTCAGGATTACATTTATGTGTTCTTTTTCTTAAATTCTTTTAAATTCACTTTAAATTTTTCAAATTTTTTCTCCCGAGTACAGTATAGATCATTATTTTGTGTCTCTGTTAACATGAATACCACCAGTCAACACTTTAATTTACTTGCGAACATCATTTTGTAGCAACTTCGTACAAGAATGCATTACCGCTTCAACCGTTGTTGCTTTAATCGCGGCATGTTTCTTCCTCCCCTAGAAGAGAATATCAAGTCTCGCATCAGAGTTTCCTGAAATGTCATCACTTGATAAAGGTAACAATGCTACAGCGATAGCTTTGTGTTGTTCGGAATCACGCTGAACAAAGTGGAGCGAGTTGAACGCCTTGCACTGAACTGTTTTCTGACATAAATGCAAACACTATTATTTAGAATTTTCAATTTTATTTACGATTTCATGAGGAGATTTAATTTAATATGGACATTATTTATAATATTACCATGATTCTGCTAGATAATACTGATTTAATAAATTTTCTTGTTTTACAAGTGGAAAATAAATTGAAACTTCAACTACTTAATTCGGAAAAAACACTCAAAAAAATGGCATACACAGTTACATAATAAGGTATATTAGTTATTAGTTTACGCTGACTAGCATTTTATTTACTAAAAAACAGGTTTTATAATTGATTCGGATTCTACAGCAAACGAGAACTGAAACAATATGTGTTAATATATCTTGATATTTAAGGTATACATAATATATTATATAGTGTATATACAATAAAAAAAAAATATATAAATAATTCACACACACACACACACACACACACTCCCACTCACATACACACACACACACACACACACACACACACACACACACACACACACACACACACACACACACACACACACACACACACACACATATATATATATATATATATATTAAAACAACATAGGTTATTCAAATACAAGAATATTTATTAATTTATATCCAAAGCTTTTCAATGGTAAACAGTACCAACATCATCAGGAATGAAAATTACAATAATGTAAGCTATAGGCCTAATACATATGTTTTAGTTAATGACGTAATGGTAGATAAATCTGAACAAGCCCAATAGAGTAGTTCTAGCTCTCGTACGCAATCCTACAAAAGTGATACCATATTATCTCTCCTATAGCCCTCATCAGAGGGTTTCAATATTCTACCGCAATTCGTATTATTCCCAATCCATCTGTACAATTCGTTTAATATAGTTGTCAAACTGACTAACAGTTTATAAACCTTTATATAACTAAAATTATACCAACTAATGTCAAAGTAAAACATTATATATTTTTTAATCATCTTAATACCTGTTCCTCCAAATTTTTTCAGACCAATTTTTCCATCTCTTATACCTTGTTATCACGCCTCAAATTACCATATGTTAAGGTTTGTTGTTACGAAAAATTATTGTAATGTCTTTGTAATACCTTTTAACTTCTATATTTGATTGCTTTTAACTTTTAAAAACGTTTCAGAAAATGTATATATTCAGTTTCTTAAAAATATTCAAAGTCAATCTCGCGGTCATTGCGATGAATGTTTTGTTTAATGCAGCAGAATTTCGCTTTGAGGATATGTCGCCGCAACACCACATTTAAATCCCTGCTGGAAGTGGTGTTGTGTCTAATTTTGTATAAATATGAGGTATGAAGCATAAAAAATCAGACCTTAACAACCACTAAAAACACCACGAATATATAAAACAGGTGAAGTTTTAAAAACTTACTGGTAAAACCGTGTTCGTTTATTCAAAACATTTAAAAATAAATCGTATCTGTTATACACGAAGAATTCACCTGCAGAAACAAACGACAAAATCAGTGATAAACAATTATATTACATACCTTATTTTTGAAACCAGCGTATTTTGTTTTTATAACGTTTTCTACATTTCCTCAAAAGAACTGATACAATATGAAAATATTCGGTAGCGTTAAAAACATGGAAAGGATAAACAGAACTTGTGGTTGTCAATAATGTAAAATTTAAATCAAATATATCTATCAAACCCATTTATGCACCGGTATACTATTATTTGCGCTTCTGAGCTTACTTTTTGTTATATTTGTTGAAGTGTTTTGGATCAGATCAATTTTCAAAAGCTTTTGTTGTAACTTCAGCGGAGGTTGTCATGTTTTCTTTGTCAGACATGCGATGAAGAATAAACATTTAAAACTGTACTCAAAACATCAGTTCAAGTAGGTTGTATTATACTAAAATAATTAGATATTTCTTTTTATAAATTATTAATTAATATTAATTGTCAGTTTTATTTAATAAAACTAGTTTAAATGCGAATAAAATTAAAATAAATGTTCTATTGTTCACCAAATAAAAAGTAAAAACACTTATTTAGATTACAAAGAGGATATCATATGTTTTACATTAGGATATATATGTATGCGTCTGTTTTCCCCAAAAGCTGTCTTGCGCCTCTATGTCTTCGTAAGTAAAATGCGCTTCTTTATTAACAGCTGTCTGTTCAAGTTACTTTGATTTTCCCTTATTTACATACAAGAGATGATTTTGCGCTATTCCTATAGTTTAACCATTACTTAATCTATTCTTCCTTATTAATACAGGTTTTCATGATGGGTAAAGTGCTCTCAGCGTTACACCTAAGCAGTTATCCATCCACTCACGTTAAAGATTCCCTCCCTAATTATCTAAAGAACTCTTATTTTTATACTTACCTTGATAGGAGTCAAATAATTTTTTTGCTTTATAAATTTAAGAAATATATACTACTAAATAAATCAATTTGAGTGTTCTTAAAATATTAATACTGTACCCGATATAAGGTATGAGAAAAATGTGTAAATTAAAGAGAATCTGATTTTTCTCTTGATATTAAGGTAAAGAATCAGCCAATGGCACTTGCTGACAGAAGTAAATACTCCATTTGAAGAATCAGGACTAATAACGTTTCAGATATACAGTCATGGGCTCGTGGATGGAGAGTTTCAATTGAGTTTTAATATTTATTATAGGATAAAGCCCATAACAAAAGTCGATGTACACAATTTTGTTTGGCAACATCAACGTACAGAGGAAACAAAACTTTCAAAGAACACCTAAATACATATTTAAGGCTTTGTATATTAAGGGATTCTAAAACACATTAAGAAGTTTTATAAATTGGAATCAAATTCTTTTATACTCATTATATTTTCGCGATATTGTAATTTAAAAAAAAAAAAAAATTTAAAGCTTACTTTTCCGAACATTTTCATCTTTTGCATGCCTTTACCTATATATTTCTCAAATAAATGTCATCCAGTAAATGTACGTAAAATAAATTATCATCTGCTATTTAAATTTGTGAAGTGAATAAATAAGGAAGAAATTTAGCACACATAACTTGTCAACTTTCGTCTAAGGGTTACATAATTGTAAAATGGCGTTTAGTTTACAAACGTTTCATTTTGGGGGCATAAATTAGCTTCCAGTTGCTTCTTGGAACATCAAAAATTTATGACTATACATTTAGAAACACCTGAGCCCCAGCTTAAGTTTAATAACAGGAATTTTATTTTCTATATCGCAATAAATTTACCCTATTAAATACCAAAAAGAAATAGACATGTTCATGAATATTTTTTTTTTAAATAATGAAGAATTAGTTTTAAAATTAAAAAATTTAAATAACATGAAAATATATTGTCGTGTGTACAAAACGGACAATTATGATTTAAAATAAATAACGTAACTGCATCTGGCTAGACGTTCAGGAAAGTTATGCTTAATTTCATAAGGTCTGAGAAAATTGCAGCTATTTTAAATGAATCAATACTTGAAGAGTGGGAAAATTTTTAATTTCTTTACAACGCAGGGCGAATAAAATTAAGAAAATCAATATAATACTAGAATATTAAAATGTGATCACGGTTTCATATGCTTAAAACCAGTAGGTGATTTTAATGATGCTATTTTAATTTTCTGTTTTAGCTGTAATACTTACTTAGCTTGTAATATAAAGTTTTATTTTAATCAAATCGATAATCTTTTTCACTTTAGAATGTTCCTGAACCTGTACGAGAAAAAACTCGTAATAAATGTAATAATACTGATAATTATTTTAAGATAAGTGTTTGCAACGTCATTAATAATAAGATGAAGATGGTATGATTAGGATGCTTCCTATAAAATTATATCAATTGTAATTTGAAATGATAACACATAAAATTTAGACCCTGACAATACCCCAACATCACTAACAACACTCTCTTTTAAAATTCCCAGTGGCCCCTGTCGGTCAACAATACACATAGACTTTACTTCATTATAATACAGCATATATTATATGAAATTTCATAAATACATCGATTGTTATAATGAAAGTAGACGCGAATATAAATATTAATTATGAATTAAATCTACAGCTTAATGTTTAACTTGAAGAAATGAGAATCATGATGATTGTTATCATCACATATGATAAAAGATAATCTCAACTTCCAACGTGTTTAAGCAACGGTTAAGTAAAATAAAAAAATGTCTAGTTGGCAGAGACAGAGACATTTACTGGTGGTACGAACTGAAACTATTATTATTTATTCTTTTCATAATAATTTAAGCTTACGTTCTATTTATCCTTCTGTTACGGTGGTGGTAATATTGTCAATACACACAAGCTGTAGAGAGGACGGTAAAAGAAGTGATTAAATCGTCTCAACAAGTGTGCATTAGTGCAAGGAAATATGATGTGGTTAGATCCAGATTATATTTGAGTAAAAAAGATTTAAAATTCTAAACGATTAGAAGATATAACCTGCTCTCATAATCGGGTGGATGGGAGGAAACGGGTGAGGTCGAAGTGCAACTACCTCCTCGTGGTGAGTTCTGGATAGTTTAAAATAAATTAGAAAATGCACATGAAAGTTGGTATAATATACACAAACATAGGTTAATTAATTAGTAAAATAATAATTTCAAACAAATATATGGAACATGGCCAAATATTTTTTTCCATACAAAATGTAAATTTTGAGCTATTAGGGCAATCTAAGGATATTAACCTATGGCCTTCAAATTGTCCATAGCTTCTAGTTGGTCTGAAGTCAATTTTAAACACAGCTGTGTTTTTATCTTATTCTTACGTTTAGTTGAAAAATATGTGAAAAATTTATTTCGAAAAGTGTTTAAACTTTAAGCTTTTTCGCACTTATAAGGTATACGCCTTTAGAATGGTAGAATATTAGGCCTACACATCTCTCAAGTGATGTATGAATGGGTAGCCAATGTGGCCTTGGTACCACGGAGAAGATGTTAAGGATAGAGTGGTCAGATCTGCCTCTGGTATTGTTGGATACCTTAACCCAAAACTCTACATCATCTTAACATCTTAGACTATTCGTCTTTGTGATAAGCAGATTTGCTTGATTCGTTTACGAACCGTTTAGTTATCCTTCATAAATAAACAAACACCCTTCAACTTGATTTGATAGGGCTATCAACTATCACCAATGTAAACCGAGGCAACCTTATCCAAAAGTATTACAATATTAAAAGGTTGATACATTATTTTGTTATTAGCTAGTTATTTCAAAGTCTTGTAAATATTAAAAGTTAGTAAAATTACTACTTGCAAAATTAAAATAAAAGTAATTTATACTGAAGTTTTACTGAGAAATTTACAAGTTTTATCACAAGTTGGACGCTCCAATTCCACAAAGTTTAAACACAATAGTTACGGCGAATTTCACGGGCAACAAGATCAACCACCAGCAAAAAAATAAGTTTAAAAATGTAGAACAATATTGACTCATCGGCTTTGTCAAACTTGATATATAAAAATAAAACAAGTTGTTTCAAAATTATTAAAACTGTATTTAAATTTCGATATGTATTAGAAAAAGTGGCTATTCGTCTGAATCAAGGTTGTTTCTATAGAATAATTTTATGCAGAGAGATATCATGACCCTTATAAAATTATATAAGAAATTCACCCAATAAACATTTTATGTTATATGCTCTTTATTCGTTTTTATGATAAAGCTCAACTAGCTTAGACAGAAACTCAACCAAGTCTGCACTAGCATTTAATTTTTCTTTTTATTAAATGGTTTTAGGTTATTTATGTAGAATTTCACACAATGTTTTTATACAAGAATCCATAAAATATTTTGTAATGGAGTTTACATACCTAACAAATTATTTTAGCAAACAATTATATGTAACTTCATCACATTCGCTGACCATTTCACACTGCATAGAAAGTTCCACTTTAGAAAATCTTATATGTGGGTGTTGTCTGTTGTAACCGCTAATACTTTAATAGGCATTGAAAAGACATAATTGTAGTAGAATACAGATTTACTTGTGGTATCTGGAGCACAGTGAAGTGCTTCAGGAAAGGTTAGATCTCTAATGATAAGTAACGATAGCCCTTATAAAATACATTTCATTTAAAAGTGCCTGTATACAGATTAGTGTATAAATAAAACCTTTTTGATACAAATATATTCCTTTAGATTATGTTTGTAAATGATAAACCTGGATTCAAAGAGAATTTTTGCGTTTATATTTTATCCTGGTTCAGTTTTAGTCGGCTTTATGTAAGATATAGGTTAGGTTTGGTACATTATTAACGATTTAGATTTGTGATAATTTGATAGATTTTTAATTTAGTTTGTCTTGGACAAAAAAAAAATTACAATATATGTATTACAATTTCAAAGCAAATGACAATGTTTTGGAGAGTTGTTGTCTATAGGAAAAATAAGTTTCACAAAAACGTTTTGAGGACCAATAGCTAATTCTGTAGCTAAAGTCACTCGAGTTCACTAGCGAATTACCTTTGTTTTATATTTAAGGCGACACAAGTGAAAGCTAGACATCAGCCCTTGCCTAAAACAATTTCGTTTTACACATAGGTATGTTTGTTTTGTAGTTCTACTATTGCTAAAGCAATTTTTTGGCAACAAAGGACCTGATGATTGATTCTGATTTACCTCCCTCCTTTTGTCTTCCCTTCCCTTTCTTTGCGATTCTCTCAAAGAGTTATTTTCAAGTAAGTATTTACAATCGCCTTTTACTTTCCATTTATTTCACAAGTAAATGTTTTGATTGTCCTTATCAAACTATCTTTTGCTCTCTATTTTATTTCACGAGTAGCTGATTTGACTGTCCATATTACATTCGATAATTTCATTTAATGTAACTAAATGTAGTGTTCACACTTCCTAATCTAATAAAAGCGGATATAAGTGAAGAAATACGTAATAAGTCTAATATAATGTTTGAGGGGTTAAAATTGCCTTACAATAAAAAATATAAATGATTGCCCTACAATGAAATATCAGTGATTAGCTTTTCTTGGTTTTCTACAAAGTCTTTTGGGTTTCCTATAACGACTTCTGCCAAGAAACGAAGTCATTACATCCTTCTGCTTCCCATCCAAGGTCGAGCAGGAGCTAGTTTAGGTTAGTGTTAATCTTACTCTTCTAGTAAGTCGTACAAATGTGTTAGTTTTGAAGCTATTATCAAAATCACTTTATCCTGAACATCGTCTGCTATTGTGACTGTACGTTCACTAGTTCTAAGTAATGATTAGGTTAAGTATTCATTGTTTGTCTTTAAACATAAACTAACCCTAAGAAGTATGCATTCAAACTCATAAAAATTAGCGACGCCATTCTGCCAGTCCCTCTGTTGCATACATTACAGTCTAACAATAGCAAATCTTGTCTTTAGTCTAACGTAACAAATGCACTGCCAATACCAGGCACTTAATACAGCCCAATACAATAAATCCTGTACTCGCATTCCTATCCACAGTCAGTGTATTTGCAGTCAGTCACTATATCCTCGTGGGCCTAAATCAAAACCCCTTCTTTTGACTAATTGACTAAACGAACCATAAAATACAAAGTTCCGACTGACTTAGGCTTTACAAAACCTGTCGATTAGAGTTATTATGGCAAAGTTATAACCGAAAAAACCTTGATACTCTACATATGCATTATTTATTTCCGCACTCAAGCAAACAATTCGTTTTAAGGTCGTTCTCTCACCCCCTCGCAATTTCTACTTGAAATATCTACGTCACAGTTATGGCCTAGTGTTTTAACTTTTTTTTTTTTAAATAGACATAACTTTATTATAAATATAGTTTAAACGTGTGGATAAAGTCGTTGATATTTAAATTTATATATGTTATAATAAGCAAAGGATTTTGTAATTTGTGTTAGGTGTATTTTATTAGTAGCATAATTAGAAAGAAAATGCAAAGAGTTACTTTAAAGTAATATTGACAGTTTTCGTGGTGTATGTAGATACTGGAGGTGTAAAACTTTATATCCGTAAGAGTTCTTTTACATTATAAGTCGGTATCTGGTTTAAAAAATACACGTGTGGAAACTTAAAAACAAATCAGTATCATAGTTTAAAGAAAAAACATTAAAAAAACAAACATCCAGAAAGATAACATACTACACAAAATAGCATCTCAGTTTAGTTAATTTTGTTCACATCAAGGAGACATTCTTTAGTAAAATCAACATACTTCAGTTATCACAGTCTACTTTGATGACTATAGTGCATCACATACTTAGTTCAGTTGAAGATCCTAAATTCGCAAAAGTTATTCAAATGAATATAAATGTCTACCAAAAATCATTCACAGAAAATTAAATGACTGGTGTGTAATATGTTATTTCTAAATTTGAAATAAACAAAATCAGACACAAAACAGAAAACCCAGACACGATACTTTTTGTCCTAGTCTCACATATTTTATTTTATGGTAAGTAATACTTCGTTATTTAAACATTGAAATACTAAAACTGAAATCGTTTTATCAAGCTGGGAAATTGACGTGCACACCAGAAAATATCATTAGGGCTCGAAGGATATCATGTGATATGACACGATTTGCATTGATCAGCGATAATGCCGCCAATATGAAAAAATCTATTCTATTGTTGTCCGCCGTATTGTCCTATTGTATTGGTGGTGTCGCTGTCCGTCACGATCAGTGATAATATTTGCCATTTGTTTGTAGTAACTGTTGTTATATGTGTTGTTAACTAATTCTTTGTCATTTAGGTGTAGGCGATGTGTTACTGATTAGTATGGTGTTGCTTTTTGTGTTTATGTTTTAAATTTTAACTATGTTTTTATTCTTGTGAATTACGCTCGTCGAAAGTGAATTAGTGCAAAAATAAAGTTTTGTTTTATTTTATTCATCAATACAGATATTCTCCAAATTAGTAGTCATATCTGCAAATGATGCAATAATTTCCGTATTTAAAACAACGCTTCAAAACTCAGCAGCGCTTCCCGGCGACAAAATTAGGTACTGGTTATAATTGTGTATTGCAGTCCAGATCACTTTGTTACAGAATTTTATTTCATAGGTTTGTACAGTTTCTTAGATGATAAAGTTTTAATGTAATATCATTTTGAAGGTCAATAGTTCTCAAACTATGCTTTTAAAGTAATTCTCAACACTTTTAAAAATAATAAGATTTTATTGTTTTTTTCTACAGTTGGATGGAAACATAGGTCATAGTTATGTATAAAACATAAATATTCTCATATTCCTTTTTATAAATTAATTGCAAACATATATTTTAAAAACATGTGTTGGAAAACCCCAGCCAAATAAATTGATATGTCGGTTACAACGACAAGAGTGCATAAATGATACAAAATATTTCAGTTAACTTTAACGAAAGTTAGAGGAGTAGCCTGTTCAATGTTTTACGGAAAGATTTTTCAAACAAGAAACAAGTGATATTGTGAAGTTGAAAAGATGGTTATCTTTAGCTTAAATGTACTGCTAGACAAGAAAATAGTTTGGTGATTCAAAAACCTAAATAAAGAAATGATAACTGGTAATGAAATTATATTCCAAGCTCTTTTTATAATTTACGGAGGCCCAATGCTGTCGTAATAGTAATTGTGAGTACGAAATAGCTAGAATAGGTATCTAATAATAGGTATCTATCTAATACAATAGCTAGAATAGGTATCTTTATTTTTACCCACTTTTGTCTATTTCCTAATTTTTAAAATAGAGAACGTTAATAAATATAAAGTAATTCCTTTTTTTTGTATTAATATAGTCAATTCACATGGTTAGTCTGTATTTCAGGTACAATTTTAATTATTACTTCCGCTATTCAAAATTAGACTAAATATAACAATTCTTTCGGAAGAAACTATTTTATATTGCCTTATGATTCCAGACACCTTTCTATACGGGATTAGATTCTCGGAAGACAATGACACAATTCAATAAATTATCAATAGTTTATATAATCTGTAACACACTTTAGATGGTGCTACATATTAAAAAAAGAAATGTCAGAAAACGAACGAGAATGTTTTCGAAAATGTAACAATATAAAAAGATTTAAAAAATTGTGATTTGTTAGAATATATCAAATCTCTGGTTGGTAGTGGCAACTATAGGAAGAGTTTAAATACAAAAATTAAAGTAATATGCGCATCTTCGATGCGCGGTAGCTAGGACGCCTGATTGCAATAGTTAGTTAACTTTCTCTAAAAATCGGGATGTAGAAGGCAGCGGTCGTCTCCAAGAGCGAGGAAATGTTTAGTTTTCAATTTTTAATGTAACAGTTTTTTTTTTTTTTTAATTTCTTGTAATCATAATGTAGAAGACAGCGCACGTCGCCAAGTACGAAGATGGAATGCTGAGTTACTGAAGCATGTTTCAAAATCACGACCGAGGGAATCTTGTGAGGTTTTTCCAATAGAAGGATGAGAGTTTACACCTTGTTAAAACAGCTGAGGATTTGAGGAAATGAGGATTTCTTGAAAAGAGCGATGCATGGCTACACCATTCGTAAAACAGCTAAGTGAACTAATTCAAACTTTGGTGAACTATCACAAATTTAAATGCTTAAACAGTTTAATACAAAATTAATTAACTTTAAATTTTTCAATATGTACATAAATGTAATTTATGCATTGTTTGGTGCATTTGTTTTCAGTTTAAATTGTAAGAATTAATTATGAAAAGAACAAGCAAGCAAACTCGAAAACAGACTCATTTTAGTCATTGATTTGTTAATGTGTAAATTTCCTCATAAGTCTAATGATAAATGTTCACTAATCAGTAACTAGCGCAGTTTCAGAAATATGTATTTTGTTTGTAATTTTATAATTTTTTTGGCTAACTAAAATATGTTTAAATTGTTTTAATTGAAGATTTAAGAGAGCACACAAATCCCATACATCTTAATTTAATAAGCCTTTAGACAATAATTTAATGAGACTGTGCAGGTCATTTTCTAAATATGTAACTAAAAACTGCAATATTTAAAATCAGCTTTAACTCATAAGAATTAGAGCTACCAAAAATAAAAACCGTTACAAATCTATCATATAAATTTGATTTTTCATCTATGATAGTATTATTTTTGGTATATATATATATATATATATATATATATATATAAATATTTTGACACCTATATGTATATATATATATATATATATATATATATATATATATATATATATATATATATATATACGTTTTGAAACCTATTTCCTTAGAAGAGATGCATAAGTTTATAAAGAGTGGTCAAATATTGAACTGAAACAAAAACAGATATTTTGAATGTTTTAAATAATTAGAAAATAAAGGTTTCATCCCTTCAGAGCTGAGTCAAAAGTAGAACATTAAGGATGTTATTACTTATTAATAGCCTATTTTTATTGCATATTCATGATACATAAATGAAATGAACGTTTAGAATTGTTGTAAGACAAAATGCCAGTACTCCTAAAATTGGCTGCATATATTATAATATCCAAATTGTTTAACAAAAGTTATTAATAATGTAATTGACACTAAAACTCTGATATCAATTTGTGTATATACATGAAAAAACAATAAATTGAAACTAAAAAACATGAATTGAAAATCGAGGAACGTCTTCAAAAATATTATATATTCTATAACCTACACAATAATAGAACCAAAATAATGTGTTGTTAGTTAACTAACAAATAGTGGAATCAAATATGACTAACAAACAAAATATAAATAGGAGTTACTACAGACTTGAATGAATAAATAAAATTAAAATAAAGTTTACCAAACATTTCTCTATGAAACCAACCTAATGACAGAAACCTTAACTCATGCTGGATTATTCCTGTCAAGGGTTACTGATGAATAATCCTAAACTCCTAGTTAAAAACAATTATTCTTGAATTAAATAAATTTGTATTTCATTGTGACATCTATTTGTTATGTCAGCATATGAGAATTACGTGAATATACATACGCTTTCACGAAATGACAGAATGTAACCCTTGTAGCAGTTCCCGAGTCCTCTCACTAACACATGAGCTAGTATCCCTACCGCGAGTGAAGAAATAATGTACCAATGTAAATAATTATTGTCATGAAAAAACAAGAAGACGGTGAAGTTAAACAATACAATCTGCTGAGCGTTCAGCGGGATGTAAAACCTGCAAAAAAATAAATCCTTGCCAGGTCATGAAAAAAACCTTGCGTTCATAACGACCCCCCCACCCCTAGGAGCCGTGGTAGTCATACGCTATGGAGCAAGGGGGTTAATTATCTTACAAAATCTTGGTCATGAGAATATCGAGTGAGTAACATGGACACATTCATCTGGAGTAGCTGTGCAAATTAGACTAGTATATCCAGCAGCCCCTATCGATCCTTGCAATGTCCGTCTGGTAACATGAAAATTATTGTAGTGTTGTTAGTACGTAGTCACATAGTTAGAGATTGCGCCGGCCGGAGACAGTCTGTATTTGCCTTGTATGGGGTAGTATATACCCAGTGGGGGCTTGTGACGTGAAAGTCATGCTCTAATCTGAGGTAACTATGGCAGTTAGTACATGAATATTTATCCTTTATTTCAGCCAAATGTCAGTGTTTTGACAGTTAACATTTTCTATCTTTCTATGACCTTCAATATTGAAGCTTTTTGAAGTAATTATGCACCTTAAAGAGCCATCTCTTGCAATGGCTATACAGAAGCGACATCTCAATCTAGGTTATAATTTCTAAGCTAGGCCTACTTAACAACCATTCTCTGCGGGAAAGCAAAACTGTTCCTTTATGACCTTTTTGACAACATTTCCAGCTTGTTGTACACTATCGTCACTATTAAATTCATCGTTTGATTAAAATATAAGTTAATAGCCACATTCATAAACCTGTTTTCTTTATACATCATCACTTCTCAGTCTACACACAAACACAACCTATCATAGATATCTCAGAAGAAATGAAGCATTGCCCAATAAACTTCAACTGACCAATCAGCAACAATATCTTAAATCAACCTTGAAAACTAATATTGTCAAAAATACTCTATGTAACTTAAATATAGTAATACCAAAATACAAGGGATTAAATTACCAATCTCTTTTAGAATAAAGACTGGAGGGACCATTTATTGACATTTCTTCATTTAATTAATGACTAAAAAACTATTTGTTATGTGTGTTAAATGCAAATTTAAGTTAGATAGTATTTTTTTTATATTTTTGAATGTTTCGTTATTGTTTTGGTATTCATCTAACTATTTATCACCAACATTCACCAACATTAGTCTTCAAGTTATAAATAAATCCTCATTTACATCGTCAAGCATCAGATTATGTCTTGTATCTAATTACAAAGATGGCACTTGCAATGAAATTCAGTATTTAAGCCACAACTTGGTCCTTGTATTACGTCCAGCTACACAATTCAGTCAATTGAGCTTCATAGCATCAGTAAGTTATGCCAGGGTTATAAATAAGGCCAAGATTAATTGCCGAAGGTTTATTCTGAATAGATTTTGTTTCTATTCTTTGTTTCTATTCTTTGTTTCTCAAAAATATCGTAAATTGTTGAGGGTTTTTAAAATTTTCGTTGGTTCTATCTGTAGTGCCTATATGTAGGTTATCGTGATATTTTAAAAAGTCGTTTGAAGAGTTTACGATCTTTGGACAACCGATCTTAGTTATTATAATTGTCTGTAAAGAAATTGTTAAGAAATGGACTTATCCAGCCCCATGTATTATGCCATAGTTGTAGCCCTCCACATCGGTTTGATAAGAAAGTATCTACTAGCTCTTATTCCTAGGACGACAAAACCCTCTCAATATATTTGCTAGTCTTAACCTCCCAAAGGTAATATTATAAATCTCCTACCGATTCCCATTAATAAATTTCAATTTTAATTAATTTTAAAACCTATTTACTAATGATTTTTTCATTGATATTTTCTTGCTAGTCTTTAATGATTACATTTAAATGTTTTAATGATTAACCTATTAATTAAATACACTTATCATACGATATTCATCTTCGAATTTTTCCACCCGCTACGGTAAACTTTCGTTAACTTGTTTGGCATTCAAAAAGGAACTGATTGGCCTTTCGCTAACTACGGATTTTACTTATTGATCATTTCTCTTGATAATACTATTTTGGCATACAATTAAATGCAACGGCTATCATTTATCCTTAAGACTTGCAATAACTTTCTCGGTTCTCTTTATCTAAAGAAATATGCGTCTGAATAATTAGTTTTATTTACGACATAAAAAAAACTAATTACATAGATGGCCATTGGTCGGACGTCGAGTATATTTAATTACTTAATTTGACATAACGAAAAGCTCGCTAAATACATGTTACAAGTTTACAAACAAGCAGTGTAGGAAGTGGGGCAGAAGTTTACTTTAGTGTAAGATTAATTGCTTACCCTAAGCTTTACCTTATCTCTAATTTATGTGGTTTCCAGTAATGTATTGCCGGTAGATCTTGCACTGTCTACTGTACACTGACAAACGTTGTGGTTTCAGATGTCGCTGACTTTTATTGAAGGGAAGTAGGTGCTGTATTGTTTTCTGAAAAGTTTAGTTTTCAAACAAACATCGCGTATTTCCTTGGACCACCTTACAATATTCTTAACACTATTAATACCAATTACCTTGTTGTCCAAAGTTTTGGTTTTGTTTTCTGTAAATACTTTTCATGTAAAGCAATAGTTTACAAGCACTTACCGTATCCCCTATGTAACACATTTTCACTCATGTATACCAGTCGTTTTAGGTTTTTAAAACAAAAAATATACTGATTTATTCAACTTAATTTATGGCTTGCTTAAACCTTTAAAATTAAATTTCAGCTTTTCCTATCTTCAGGCTAATTTAGCCTGTGACAAATAGTACGTAAGTTAATAACCCTGGATTTCAGCATAGATTATCTTCATTTAAGGCAACAACACAAATGGGCTTGTCTGTCGATAAGGCAATATGGTTAGTTTGTCTGCCCGCTAGTTCTCTGTCTGTTTTATAAGCAATTTTGATGGTATAAAAAGGGGGTTATGACAATCACGTTCAATTTATGAAACAATTTACTGTCTGTTCAGAATGTGTTTGCGGCAGGGAGTGGTGAACTGTTCACGTGAACATAACGATTTCGGCAACCCTATTGACTGAGTGACCTCGTGACAAAACTGAAATATCCTGCCGCCCGATTAACAGTTAGTCTGGAAACGTCCAGGGTTACATTTGTTCGTCTGTTTATTGTGCCTAACATTTTTTAATTGTGAGTGGAATAATTTAAGATCGTTGTTTGTTAAATTTGTGTTTGTGAGTTTGTGGTGTTGTTAAGTTTTTAAGGATTAACTTTTAAGCAATGTCATCCCCTGTCAAAAAAAATAAACGAGGACAAGTAATACACTCCGGGCAAAAACAAGTTATTTAACGCCTTTATAAAAATTTAAAGGATGAAAATCCAGAATGCCGTATCAAAGACATCTTGCAGAAAGTAGCGATATCTGCAGGAATTTCTGCTCGAAGTGTTTTTTCAATCGTTAAAGAAAAAAAAGAAACGGGTACGCTGAAGTCTCCTGCCAAAAGGAAACCAAAAACCAAAACTATTTTTAATAATATGGATGGCTTTTTAAAAACTGCTATAAGGAAGAAAGTACATGAGCTATTTTTTAAAAACGAACTTCCGACTTTAAATAAAGTACTACACTTAGTTAATACCGACGAACAGTTAGGCTTACCTAACCTAAGACGAACCACTTTGTTTCACATATTAAAAAAGCTAAATTTCAGGTATGAGAAACGTAACCGTAAAAGTATACTGTTGGACAAAGAAGATATTATTCTATGGAGAAGAGATTACTTAAGAAAAATAAAAGCCTATCGCGAGGAAGGTCGTACGATTTATTATTTGGACGAAACGTGGGTCAATGCAGGCCATACGAAATCAAAGGTTTGGACAGATAAGTCAGTCTGTTCCAGTAAAGATGCTTTTCTGAGGGGTCTGTCGGCGGGTTTAAAATGTCCAACTGGAAAGGGTAAGAGACTTATTGTCACTCATATTGGGTCACAAAAAGGTTTTGTAGAAGACGGACTGTTGAATTTCGAATCAAAATCAGATACTGACTACCATTCAGAAATGAATGGTGAAAATTTTAAAGAATGGTTTTCCGCGATAATACAGAAATTGGACAATAACTGCGTTATCGTAATGGACAACGCTCCGTATCATTCTGTACAAGTAGAACGCTTACCTACGACCCGTTGGAATAAGCAACAAATTCGAAATTGGTTGACTGACAAAGGGATTTTTTCAGATGAATCCATGTTGAAGGTCGAATTACTAAAACTCGTTTCCTATCATAGGCCAAATTACAAAAAATACGTTATCGATGAAATTGCTAAAGAAACAAATAGAATAGTTTTGAGAACCCCTCCTTATCACTGCGAATTAAACCCAAAATAAATGGTATGGGCTGAGGTTAAAGGTTATGTTGCGTCTAACAATGTTACTTTTAACATTAAAGAGGTGCACAGACTGTTAACCGAAGGTGTCTCGCGTGTTACACCTGATAAGTGGGAAAAATATGTGAAACATGTGGTGGACGTTGAAGAGTCGAATATGTGGAAATTAGACAATATAATTGAAGACATCGAGCCATTCGTCATAGCTGTTGACGACAGTTCCTCGTCGTCATCGGAATCGGATTTTGCAGACCCCTTAAACATGAAATAATAACATGGTAAGTTAAAAACTTGTAGCATAAATTATTGAATAGTCTTATTACTTTCATTAGTCTATAATTCTCTTTTTCGAATGATTAAGTGTACAAGTGTAAGACGTAGCCCAATTGCCGATGCATGATTGTGAACCGGACTCATAGCTTACCGTCCCTTGCACGTGTTCGCCACGTGATAGTGTTTACATCAGGCGCAAACACATTCTGAACAGACTGTAGACGTGTACAAGTATAGACTGCAAAAGCATGAGTGCTAGCTTCGAGACAATGACTATTGTCGGTGAACATATCTCAACATTTTATCTAGAAAGGAAAATATTTATAGAAATTAGAAAATTTATTAATTTTAATTCTGGAGAAAAAGTAGCAGTGGTTGTATAAACGAGTAACTTTAGAAGTGCTTACTGCTAGGGTAATAAGGTTGCGGGGAGTAATAAAGACAAATAAAATAGGTAAACGGGAAATAAATTGTCTAAAGTTGTTTAACAACAATTTAACGTTAAATGTTTAACTGGAATTGTAATTTTGTACATTTAAAATTAGGTTTGTGATCAATTAATCCAAAATAAATAGCAAACACAACTTCCGTTACACTACCTAATGAATATTTTTTTTTCAATCTATAACTTGTAACAGTAATTAGTCTACTAAACAAAATTCGTTCTTGTATGATAATGAATGATTTCATAATTAGTGAAATAATTAAATTATAACCCCCTAGTAAACGAAATTATATTGTAATAATAACAGCAATGTATCGAATTATATAGGATGTGCTTAAAGTTTCAGTTATGAGTGCTGCATTACAGTATTACGCACGTTTAAATTCATCCGGTATGGCTAATTTGTACCGGCACTTTCTGTGTCCAGGTATACGAGTTTTAGTGTTGACGCAGCGTACTTTGATAATTTGCATATGTAACTACTTGTCGTCAAGGATTAGCTTTGATTCTGTCATTAAAGTCTCTGAAAAGGGTTTTAACTTGTAAAAAATCATGTATGTTAATTTTTACTTTGTCGTTTTTACATAAATATAAAGTATAATGAAAGTATTGCTTGCAGATTCTTTCCTACAAAAATAACAATTTACACAATGTTTGTTGATTACATCTTCTATCGTTTTTAACAAAAAAAACAAAAAAAACAGTCACTTTAGGATTTGCTTCAGATTACCAGGCTAAAGATTCCAACGTGTAAAATCTTCAGATAAGCTGATTTTCACATTTCAATTGAAATATGATTTTGTACAACATGTGTATCGTTGTATTTATTGGTTATGTTTCTAATATTAAAAAAAATAATATAATATTTAGAATATGTTGTTCGATTCTATTAGGTATCGATTAGGGTTAGACGTTTAGTTATAGGCTACACCTTTAATAATTTAAATGTGTAACTCAACTGATTAAAAAATAATAAATGGTATTACGTTTATCACTATAAAATACACAACTAGCTAGCAATTGTGAATAATGCCATAACGCCTAATGTTAACAATCACTAATTATTATCTTTTCACTTACAGATACGGAATCGTATAGTAATAGAGTCGCTTATTGTAATTACCTCTTCGCTTATTATTATCATTTAATTTTTCATACAATAAAGTATGTGTTCACAAGCACAAACAAAAAAACATAAAAATGTTTACAAGTATCGTAAATTCCGTAAATTAGACTGAGAAATCAGTCGAGCGAGTGACTCACACCCTGTCCATCAGTTCTGTTATCAACATTATCGATATATCCTTCATATTATGTTAGACTTTACTAAAATATATTTTGTAGGTTTAATAAAATGTACAGTAGGTTTTTGTCCATTTAGTTGTTTGTATGGCTACTGTTCATGCGACTACAGCACAGTTTATTTCTTTGTTTTCTTCAACGTTAATGAAATCAAACAGATTTTATGTAATTTAATTTTGGAAGACCTTCTTTTATTTCTTTTTTTAAGTTCAGTGTCACTTGAAGTTTCAAAATGTATCAAGGTGTCCGAATATCACACTCTTCAATTTGAGTTTTAAAGGAAAACTCGACATTCCAGATAAATACAGTAAACTGCAAAAGACGAGATAAAAAAATCTGCTCTTACACTTAGAATTTAGCAGCCTCTCTTAATTAAAATTTTGATGAACAAAGACTCTTGTCAATATCAAAGTGTAATGAAAATGTTTATAGGAAAAAAAATCGTTCCAGGATTAAATCACTCCTGTGAGCCCCGTCAACTATAAGTAGTTATCTGTACTACATTCAAAGCCAAATAAAAAATTTAGCATTTAGAGTAAAAAAATAACATCTCGCATAACAATTTTTAGTAAATTTGTTAGAGATAATAAGTAATCTAAGCTAATAAATATAACTTTCATCATACAAAGTGCAGTACCTATAAACGCTTAAGGATGATGTAGACAATTTTATAAGATTTTATTAGTCGAAAGAATAAATATTATAGTTTTGATGCCTACCGGCAAATTAGAGCTACACGAAATTAAATATTTATAACTATAGTAAAATTTGTGTCCCGATATTTCGAGCTTCCGTTAAATTCAAACTTGAGCCTCTTCTATCTATTTTGAAGAAATTGATGAGTTTCCGAGAATGTTTATAGCCATAAGCTATGCAAAAAATGTGCCCTGTTTCCAAGAAATGTTTATAGCTATACGTTATGCAAAAGAAATGAGTCGGGCTTCCACGATATGTTTATATCAATACGGTATTCACTGAAAATTAGTCGGGTTTCCAAGAAATGTTAATATCAATACAGTATGTAAAAAGATGAAATGAGTCGGGCTTCAGAGAAATGTAAATATCAATACAGTATGTATAAAGATGAAATGAGTCGGGCTTCAGAGAAATGTTAATATCAATACAGTATGTATAAAGATGAAATGAGTCGGGCTTCAGAGAAATGTTAATATCAATACAGTATGTATAAAGATGAAATGAGTCGGGCTTCAGAGAAATGTTCATTTAGAATTCTATAAATGTATTAGGTATAAATGTATTATAAATGCACTTTTAATTATAGTATTTGGGTTGATTAAAACTCCTATTTTCTCTAATGCATAGAATCGTATTTCCGTGTAATCCGAATTTTGGATCTCGATCCCATTTACTTCGAATTATCGAGACTCTACTGTATTTGTAATTGCTATTACTTTGAACTAAAATTTAAAGTATAACTTTAATAAAAGAAGTACATGTGTATTAATCTGATTTCCTTGATGTACAAGATATATATAAATATACACACACACACACGTACACACACACACACACACACACACACCTACACACACACACACACACACATAAACACACACACACACACACACAAATATATATATATATGACTGAACGATCAACAGTCTGCGCTATACTCGAGCGGGAGCAGGATACTCCCTCGTAACTCTGAAAAGAGCACGACCTGTTGCATCGGGAATTCTTGCCGGTGTGAAAAATACAGTCATTGCTGAACATCAAATATACATGAAATGACCAACGACGATAAGTCAGAGATAATACTTTTTAAGATTTGGAAGCAGACAAAAATGTACAAAGTCTATGGACTTTACAATCCACCACTAAACAGACCAGGTCTTGAAAACAGCATTCTGGGTATTTGTGCAAACACAATAATCACGGGAGATTTCAACGCACCATCATTAGGATGGTGGGGTTATGATAGAACAACCGCAGTAGGAAGATCTATAGAGGACTTCGTTGACGAAAACCACCTCAACGTCCAACACAGCGACCCAACGTTTCTGTCCTACATCGGCTCACTGACCAGACCAGATCTTACGCTGCTCCACCCTGATCTGATTACACGTACCAGCATAGAACTGAAAGACCCAGCTAGTGGTTTCGGATACCGTGTAATTAACATCACTGTCGCACAGACCCGACGACCTGCAGCACCTAAGAGAAAACCAAGGTGGAACTTCAAGAAAGCCAACTGGACAAAGTTTAAATTGCTCTCCGATGACCTGATAACGAGGGATCTCATTACAGATTGCCCTGACAAATCCACAAAGGCCGTAGCATCCACTATACTTAAATGCGCCCAATTAACTATGTCTCTAGGACAAGTGAAAAAGCACAGACCTTTCTGGTCAGCGAAACTCTGCACCCTGAAAAAGAAACGAAATGACCCCTGGAAAGCTGCTGAAGTTGAAAAGACAAGAGATAGTTGAGTAGAAGTGCGACGAGCGCAAGCGGCCCGCCAACGGGAAATTAAACAAAGCAAGCGACAAGCATACAGAACCTTTGTCAGCCGGTTGGACTATAAAAAAGGTGGAATAAAAGCACACCGTTTCCTGTCAAGTGTAAACAATCAACAAGTAACTGCATCTGCAAAACCTATAGTATACCACGGGAAACACATCCATGACCTCAAAAAGGTATCAAACGTTTTCTGCCAACACTACGCCAACGTTGGAAAATTAAAGATTCCTAAGCTCCAGAAAAATGAATTCCTAAAGTATCGACAAACTACATGTCTATCAGAGGATGAAAATCAGGTCATGAACGGAAACTTCTCCCTTGCAGAACTAAAGGTAGCTTTATATACTCTAAAGCCAGGAAGATCAGCTGGACCAGTTTCCATATTCCCAGAGTTCCTGTTACATGTAGGGACATCCGCCCAGAAAACTTTCTTGAAGCTTATGAACCTAACTCTGAATAAATTCATCCCTGACCTGTGGAGCAAAGCGGAAATCATTCCTATCCTTAAAAAAGGAAAGCCTCCATGAGAAATAAAAAGCTACAGACCCATTTCCCTCACGAGCTGCTGCTGCAAGCTAGCCGAGCGAATGATTGTCAATCGTCTGAGTCCCTTTCTAGAGAGGGCCGGTGCCCCGTCAGATAAGCAAGCTGCCTTTAGGAAACACCGTGGCACAATGGACCAAGTTGTGAAGCTCGTTCAAGCAGTGAAGGATGGCTTTCATAGAAAAATGTCGACTGTAGCAGTCTTTGTAGACTTCAAGGAAGTCTATGACAGAATATGAAGGAAGCTTCTGTTGCACAAACTTAAAAAATTAGGAATAACTGGAAAACTCTTAGGATGGGTGAAGTCCTTTCTGGCACAGAGGCATGTTCGAGTCCGTTTCCGAGACACAATTTCGTCATTTAAACAGCAACGCAAAGGCCTACCGCAGGGAGCAGTACTCAGCTGTATCCTTTTCAATATTATGATAAACGACCTCTTAAAAATAGTAAAAGAAGTACCGGGCATATCAACCTTACTTTTTGCGGACGACCTTGTCTTTTGGGCTTCAAGCGGGACTCCTTCGAACCTGGAAGAAACTATAAATCGAACCCTTAGCAGAGTTTCTGACTGGGCCAACTACAACCAAATGGTAGTTAGTGAGAAAAAGACTGTTTTCACTCTATTCACCCTTTCAACTAAGCCGCCAAAACTGAGGATCAAGTTAAACAACAAAACTTTAAGCGTTTAAATGCTAATGTCATCATCATCAGTGTTGTACAACTTACAAATGAGTGAGAGTTTGTGATAGCAACACTCACTAATGATGATGACTTAGTCATTGAAACGCGTCTGAGTTAATAAATGATTATTTTTTTAGTTTAGTGTATGTCTTTTATGAGTATCAACATAACCTCACAGGCTAAGCTCAAGGAATAGCTGAGTATATTTAGTGTATTCATAATTTTATTGTAACCAAAAACTAGTTCCCTGTTTAAGGTATTAGTTTATTTAGGCAGTTTAAAGGACTAAGAATAATTCAGTTGATATATTACAATTTTTAAAATTCAAGTAACAATAGATTATGAAAAGATCTAGTAGTATTGGCTAATTTTAGCTTTTTTTCTGCCAATTTACCATGTTTTAAGTAAGAAAAGAAAAGTAAAAAAAATGTCTTACTTTATTTTCCAGCTGGACCTGGTTCATTCCTAGTTCGGCCCAGTGATAACTCCCCTGGCGACTATTCTCTATTTTTCCACATTAACAATCAAATACAAAGGTTTAGAATAGAGAAGAAAGGTGTGAGGTATCTGATGGGTGGACGGACATTTGAATGTTTAGATGCTGTGATCAATCGTTACCGTAAAGAGCAGATAGTCCGAAGGTCACACACTAGTCCAGCCTGTGTGTAGGGAAATGTATCTTATACTCTAAATGCCATTTGAGGATTAGGTTAGGTTTATTAATTTAGTGAGAAATTTTAAAACTTTTGAACAGGTGTTAAAAATTAATTCTAATTTTTTAAATTGTATAATTAGTTTTGAAAGTAGGCGAATGCTTTGTGCTATACATTCAGATAAGCTAACATTAATTAACCATAACTGTATAAACCAAATGTGGCATAATGTTTAATTTAAAAACATGAAACCTCTTGTACCACAAATGACTTTTTCTGTTATTTAAAAGTCAGAAATTTTGACTAAATATTTAGTTGTAAAATAAATCTTAATCAAACGGACTAGGTTTGAAGTTAAGTACAAACATTGCTACACTTATATAAACTCATCCTTACTTGGAAGTAAATTATAATGTAAATTCGTTGAATAGTGAAGTTATTAAGTTTTAAAACTTTTACGTGCTATAGTATTTATTGAATCTGAAGCATTACTTATCAGAGAGAGATTATGTTTACACTTCCCTTTTATATTAAAAAATTTATAAACTCGCATATCAATCACATGTGACACGTTTACATGTCTTCATGATAAGCGCCAAAACACTTTTATTGCCAGTTAGCTTATTATGTGGATAACCAGAACATGGAATTGTGGTTTTGTTGTTTATTGTTTACACACAAAACTCAAAAAATATTAAGACAGTGCTTCACAGATAAGAAAATATAATTACCTCAAAAACAATGTCGGGGCAATTGGGCTGGCGGAGTTTATTTAGGTATCATTTTAATAGATAAAATAAATCATTTTAATAATAAAAAAACTATATATGGAACGAATTGGATTGGCCCGACTCTTGTTTTTATATATATTATGATAAGAAAGTTATTTTCTACTTAGATATGTTTGGGGAACAAAAAATAAGTACACATTATATAAAAAAAGGTTTTAAAATATTTTGGCAATTCTCTGGGAAAACGCCGATATTGTGACACCGGCAGCTAAAGTGCTGAAGAATAATAGAGTAATAATGTATTTGGTTGTAGGTTTTAATTTGAAGGGGATCTATAAGTTATAATCTGTAGATATGATCTGTATGGGAGGGATGTGAATTTGTCTTCAGGGTCATATTATTTATTAAAAATTCTTAAACTTGTTAATATTATCAAAAAAACATCCATCTTTATTGAGTGATTACCGAGAGTTTGTACTGCAAGGTTTGCTGTCTTCAGTGAGAAATTTAATTTTATAATGCTATAATAGATTCTTTTCATAATATATATTCTACAGATGGTGCGTGAGAGTGATGGACCAGTAAAATCAAAAGAAGTTCAACATGCTGAGAAAATCTATGCAACTCTTAGAGAATGCAGGGAGCAGTCTGGCCTGAAGAAAAATAAAGGTAGGGAAAATGTAGGCTAACTATTTTTTATTCTTTTTGAGTTTCATAATTTTCTAAAGAAGAAGAACTCTTTCTGTCTTTTGAATTACTTGAATTTTAAAATAAAATGATTTAGTAAAAAAAAAGTACAACCCTTCATTTTGAAGTGCAGTTTTCAATCAAACTGCACCACTTGCAATGCTATCATCCCAGTCGTCCATATTCTCAGAGATCTCAAAACATGTGATTAATTTACTTTTTAATCACAAAGTACTTAATGCTGTAACAATTCATTCCTGCAATGTCCATCACGTTTAAAAAGCTATTGATAATATTTAATTATAAATTGAACGAAGTATATCACTCCATTTTGTATATGAAAAAAATAAACAATGCCCACTAATGTTGGTGAAAAAACAACCTAACCGAATTTTTTTTTTTGCAAAAATTGTTATTAAATTAATTAGTGAGTGTAACGGCGTCTATATATTTAACAAGTAGAGATTTAGATTTTAACTAAGTCTGAACACCTCTCTGATGTCACCCATCACAGTTACATCATTGTACATTTTTGCAAATCAGCTGGCCAAAACGTTTTTGTGAATCGGAGATTTAAAAAAAAATTTCTCACTGTCTAATTAAAGAAGAAAATATCTTGCTTGACGTAGCCCTAACCTTTTGTGTACTAATTTTCCTAAAATTTAAAATTATAAAACAGAGTTGATTAAATTGTCCACTATTTATATTTTTAGTGATTAACTAAAATAAAACCTATGATAATAAATTTAAAAAAATGTTATTATTGTATTAATAAATATTATTTTGTCACAATTAGATACTCCACGATATCTTGGCATCACGTTAGACAGGAAGCTAAACTTTGCAAATCATATTGAGGCAACAGCCGAAAAATCCACCAACGGAAGCAAACTGCTGAAGAGATTAACAGCAACTACATGGGGTGCTACCCAGGATGTTCTAAATTCAACGTACCGGACCTATGTACGACCAACAATGGAGTATGGAGGAGAGGTGCTCAACCTGGCCAGCTCAAATTGCCTAAAGAAGCTAGACAAGGTTCAAAATAATAACATGAAATCATAACTGGAGGAGCTAAATCAACTCCAATACTAGCTATGGAAATCCAAACAGGACTGGAACCCTTGGAAGTCAGAAGACACAAATGTCTCCTAAAATTCTGGGAAAAAAATAAAAGAACAAATAGAAAGATTTGGGAAACATATAAAGCTGCCACTTCCCGCCTCAGAACTCAGATTACTCCAGTAATCAAAGCTCTACAGCTGGAACAAAAATATAACCTTTTCCTTCATACAGAAGCTGCCCCATTAAATCAACACAATCGAGTCTTTGACAACCTACCTCCAGTTTATCTAAACCTTGTTGACCAGGTGAAACCAAAGTCACGGGCTATGGATATTGAACTCAGGAAAACAACATTAATGACCATCAACGAACGATTCCCTGAAAGTGACTGCCTTCATGTTTACACAGATGGGTCTTCAAACCCTTCAAGTGGAGAAACTGGAGCAGGATATTTTTCAAAGTTATTTCAGGGCTCGGTAGCTGTGGGCCTCTGCTGCAGCAATTTTGATGGTGAGGTTGTGGCCATAGGAGAAGCAGCATCATGCTTCATGCGACTTTCGCCGCGGCAGGTTGTATTCCTGATTGATTCACAATCAACGATTTTGGCAGTTTCCTCTAACACACCAACTGACTGCACCTTGACAGATTCGTGCAGAGAAAAAATGCAACTATGCCAAGAGGCAGGCTTCAGAATTGCGCTCTAGTAGATTCCCAGCCACGTTGGCACAATAGGGAACGAAAAAGCTGACAAACTCGCCAATAGTGGGTGCCACCTACCACAGCCACAAATCAAAATATCACTGGGCCCTGCTTACACCAGGATTCACGCAGCAGCTAAGACGTACTTGAAAACATCACAAGAAAAACTGGCTGTTGGAAAGACATGGCAAGAACTTTGCTCCAACCCCATTACAAAAAACCTGCCTCGACCTATCAGTGTTGCGCTGTTCCGTCTAACCACGGGACACGACTACCTTCAGGCGCTCCTTCATCGCATTGGGCTGGCGGACACGGATCGGTGCCCTTTGTGCCAAACAGGAAAGATGGATGGAGACCACCTTCCTGCCTGCCCACAGCTCGAAGCATACAATAGCTATCCAAAAACCAGACTCTCCAAGATCTACTGGTCTGCACGATGCCAAATGGTCGAGTTACCAAGGGCAGGCGTTGGATAAAGTAAGGTAAGTATTAATTTATATTCAAAGCTTTTCGTTGGTAAACATTATTCTTGTATTTGAATAACCTATTTTTTTTAAATTATTAAACAATAAAAAGTATTATATATATATATGCTGATACGTATTTCTTCACGGATGAAAAAATATATGATGAATAGTTAATATCTGGAGTATATCCGTTCATTCTGTAGTGCATGAATTCGCAGTTCCGATATTTCGCTAGAATCCGTTCTAGAATGAGCGGAGGTACTCCAGATATTAATTATGCATCATATATATATTATAACGTACCTTCACTTATGATTGTCTAGAGGATATTTTGACTCTTAGGAGATTAATTTAATAACCCAACTACTTGCTTTTATAATAGGTTTATTTTATCCTGAGATCAATATTGCATTTATAGGTAGTTCATACAATTCGTTTTACTAACTCTAATATTTGCCGATAGGCATCAAGACTCTTATTTGAGTATTAATTTTTTAACAATTATAAATTTACTTTCTTTTAGCTATCTAAGGGCGTGTATAAGTTACTGCACTGTGGTTTGATAATTTTTTTATATTTCAATTAGTTATGTCTTTTTAAGGAATTTATAAAAGTTTAAATGTTCTTAAATGTTTTGGTTTTAAAGTGTTGGCCTTAAATTTAAATAAATTATTAATTAGTACTTGCGTGGTTCCTTGTTTCACTTCACTTGACACAAATTCACTTATTAATATTTTCCTCACTTTTCTTAATCTCTCGAAATGCTTCTATGCCGTAACTGACTTTATTAATCACTCCCTTAATAATTCCACCTACTATTTAGTTATCTCCCTTATTCAATTTCTCGTACTATTTTCTTATCTCCCTCACTTAATATAACTCATTAATTAGTAATCTCTCTTGTTTTAGTCTCATTTATTACCCTTTAATCTCCCTCTATTAATTTCCCTTACTTTAAATTGCCACGTTACTTTGTTTGAATTTGATATTTCTTACTAAAACTGAACCTTACTTCTCCCTCGAATCCTGCATTATGACTCCTCGAGTCCTACCACTTGACCCTTTCGAGTACTGAAAATTGACTGTCTTTCCTGAACATCCTCTTGAATCGTATCCGTATGTATTTCATCCCCTCTTCAAATTTGATTGGCTCCCTTATGACTCTCAAACTGTGGCTAGCCCATGAAAATTTTGACGCTTCCCTCACTTTCTTTTGGGCTTCGTGGGAATTTGTTGAACTTTCCCACAAGTGCATGTGTTTTCCTGTATTCTAAGGGATTCCTAGTCATAAATCTCCCTGGTCCGTGGATGTCTAGGTAAAGCTTCTCCCCCATGAACGAGACACGTCTTGGTTTACTTTCAATGAACCCCTTTCGAATTATTTTAATATATGACTTGCAGGTGGGTGCAGTAACCGTTTTTGGCCGAAAGATATAACAATAGACTACCCCTTGCTAGATAGCTAGTACCTTGTACTACGATCTCACAAGTTCAAATATTTAACCAACAGTTTTCTTAACTCAATGAATTTCGTTATAATATATATATATTTATACCACACACACTCACACACACACACACACACACACACACACACACACACACACACACACACACACACACACACACACACACACACACACACACACACACACACACGCGCGCGCGTGTGTGTGTGTGTGTGTGTGTGTGTGTGTGTGTGTGTGTGTGTGTGTGTGTGTGTGTGTGTGTGTGTGTGTGTGTGTGTGTGTGTGTGTGTGTGTGTGTGTGGGTGTGTGTGTGTGTGTGTGTGTGTGTGTGTGTGTGTGTGTGTATGTGGTATAAACATATATATTATAACGAAATTCATTGAGTTAAGAAAACTGTTCGTTAAATATTTTTGGCTAAATAGTTTTTGCAGCCAAAACAGCGAAGCCAAAACAAAATAACAGTGGATTAGGCATAAAGTAGTTTAAATTTAACGAGTTAAAGTGATAGAAATAAAGCCATTTTCGGGACAAGTTGAGTTTTCCAGATTTGAAATGGGGGAAATGTTTAAAACCCCCCTAGAGAGACCATCGACATTCGAGGGGAAGCAGAAGAAGAACAAAGTGAAGAGACGAAAGCCAGATACGGAGCCTCCTGAAGGAGTTAAATGAATAGTGTATATTGAATATTAAAAAAATTGAGAATATTTCGACAACATGCGAGAAATTATTCCGCAAACCGGACGTTAACTAGACAAAGCGTTCGGTCTTACCACGATTTGGAGACATGTTATTGGTCTAAAGCAGGCGGGAGGGGTTGACAACGCCTGAGAACTTCCCAAATTATGTTATCGTATCTTTGGAAAACGAAGAGAACGGTCGTGTGCAAGTGCACTCCGTTTTGTTCAACTTTGTTGAAAGTAACCAAATTCACTAGTTTAATTTTGAACAGTGTATCGTAAAACAAAGAGTAGTCAAAACCGGGAGTAAAATTAATTTCGAAAATTATAGAGACAGTGTTAAAGGCGTAATATAAGACTAAATCCAGGACTTTAAATTAAAAGTATAAATAAAGATAGATGATTTCGCGCAGAAAAGGGTAACGTTTTGTTTCGAACAAACTGCAACAAGGAAAGCGAGGAGGGACGGTGACGCCGACTTGAACGAGACCAAGATTCAAGATGACTAGCTGAAACGAAAACGCAAACATTTTGCGAAGGGATGACGGAAGGTTCCCGGAGGAGGGAAATCGCCGTAAACTCAAATTTTAGCTTCTCTCTCAAATGAATTGAAAATTTTATTTTGAACTTTTGGGGGACTATTTCCTATTTTAAAATTTAAATAAATTTTGCAAAAGTTGAAAATGCGTTTAAAAGGAGTGGCTACGTTTCAGAAAGAAAGTGGAGGGGATAGTGTTAGTTGGTGATAGCTAAATCAAACTAAAATGGCAAACCCTTCCTTTGTAGATTAAAAAGGTACAAATAAAAATGTTTGGAAATAAATTTTTGAAAGTTAAAATTAATGTAGTTTTGAACAAAAAATAAAATTTTGAAAGTTAGTGTAGTTAATTGCAAATAAATAATTAGAAGGAAAAAGAGATTTTCAAATGTTGATCAAATAAGTTCGAAGTGATTATCACTTTGCTGAAGTCATGAAAAATGGCTCGTTTGTAACGTAACGTTTAAAGTAGAGGTTGACCAGGAAAAACGGATATATTAAGGAAAATAATTTTGCCAAAGTATTTAAGAATTGTGTAAAGATTTTAAAATAGAAATAACATTACAAAAATGACACTGAATTTTTCATTACAAAAATTACAAATTAAATTATTTTGAGTTTTGATAGAACAGTTTAAAATAAGAAAGTAAAATTTTGGAAAGAGAATATGTAGATGAAATGTTTAAACAATGTCAGGTGTAGAGACAAGCTATGTTAGGGGTAAAGACTGTGAGAGATATAAATTGTTCTCATGCTTGTTTAAAAATTAAAGGTTGTAGAGTTTGAATGAAGATATAAAACATTTCAAAATGTTTGTTAGAAAGATTTTGGGTTTATGTCTGTTGTGTCTTTAATATTTGATTTATGATACTTAAGTCATATATTAAGAGATTTCATTGTACAATGAAAGGGCTGTGTAAATAACTTTAATTGTAATGAAGTCTTGGAAAACAAAGTAAAATATAGTACAGAAAAGTAAAGTAGAATTTTTGCAAATTAAATTAGAAGTTTTAAATTGAAGAAACCATTAGGTAATACATTTTTAGTTTTAAATATTAACAAAGAAAGGATTAGTTTTTATTTTAAATTTAATTTAAAATTGTAGTAAATTTTAGAAAAGAATGAAAGTAAGAAAAGGTGATATAAACCTTGTTTGTTTACAAAAGAAGTTACACAAGTATATAAAGAAATAAAAGAATTTTGTTTTGTAAATATCTGTTGTTCTTAATAGTTAGTTTAAGATACCGAAGTCAAATGAAAGGATTGGTTAAATGGATAAATTGAAATGAGGTTTGGAAATTAAACCTGTAGAGAACATTAAAGTAAATTTTTGAGATTAAACTAGAAGATGAAATTGAAGAAAAATCTTTAAAATAAATTTTGAGAATTTAAACTATTAGCCTAGGAAGATGATATAAGAAGATTATATTTGTCTACTGAAGAGGTTATGTAACAGCTTTATATATATATATATATATATATATATATATATATATATATATATATACATAAGGTTAAAGTAATGTTAGATGATTAAGTAGAGTTTTAGAGATATAAAAATTATTACAAAATGTGCTGTAAAACAAATTAAATTTAAAATAATAAAAACCGAAGTTTTTCATTAATTTGCAACAAAACAGTAATTATATATTTATTAAAACCAATTTCTACACAATACTAAATCAAAATGGCCAGTTAATCATAATATGCCTTCAAATCAACTCATTCCTCGGGAACGGATACCCAAAGGGTTAAATCTCAGCTAGTTAGGTCATTAAATAAAGTCCAGTGACTGGTTCTCTGGCAGATTTTGGTTAGCATTACACAGGGCTCTGGCCGTAGGCCGGACAGACTCTTTTCAACATTTTTACCTAGCAGCGGAAGGATGGGCTGACGGCGGCGCTTGACAAAAGGTGTTTGAGTCGTTAGGCCGTTCAGTTGCTGTGTGTGTGTGTGTGTGTGTGTGTGTGTGTGTGTGTGTGTGTGTGTGTGTGTGTGTGTGTGTGTGTGTGTGTGTGTGTGTGTGTGTGTGTGTGTGTGTGTGTGTGTGTGTGTGTGTGTGTGTGTGTGTGTGTGTGTGTGTGTGTGTGTGTGTGTGTGTGTGTGTGTGTGTGTGTGTGTGTGTGTGTGTGTGTGTGTGTGTGTGTGTGTGTGTGTGTGTGTGTGTGTAAGTGTGTGTATGTGTTTTGAACGTTTTTTAATTTTTGGTAGACCACCATCAGCAATTTTATTCAATGGAATATCGACGTAGATTAAATTCTACTGAAACTGAGTCTAGCCATCGGCACTGGTTGTAGCAAGGAACTCGTCTGCTTTTGACGCTCTGAGGAACTCCTCTTTATTGCTGCTATTAAGGCTATAATAGCTTCCTGTATATAATCTAGAAAATCAACCTGATGGAAACTGCTTAGGCATTCCAGGTTTCTCATATTCTCATCTGCAAAGTTTACAGTCATAAATTCGAAATCAAAGTCTGGTGTGAACTAAGGTTGCATTGCTACAATGCAAACGTGTAGACTATGCTCTTGTTCTTCCATGGAAACATAGTGTAATTACATTATTAATAAATGTCAATAGTCAGTCGTTGTCATTGTAATTCGAATCCATAGCTTTAGGTAGGCTATATCCAGCCCTGCACAATTGACTGTTGATTCTCTTCTATTTTGATACAGTTATATTATATTTCACATATCTATTAGTTAGGTTATTACCAAATGTGTCATTCTTCTAAAAAAATCCTTTCTTTAACCAAAGTTATAATTTTCAATATTTTCAAAACAACACTTGAATATAAAACTTAAATGAACGATTTTTTATATATTAAGAAAAATCTGAATTATATAATAATGTTAAATTTAAATTTTAATTATTTAAATTCATTAACAATTTATTACAGGAGATTAAATGCACGATTATATTTTTAAAAAGATAAACATAAGTTTTGGATAAAATTTAAACAACGCAACAAATCTGCCAGTTGGGAATAGAACGTAGCGCCTGCTAATCGACCCTTACAGGGCTGTTAAGGAAGAATTACCTTTGCCTGGGAGGTGTTTGCCATGTTTTATGGCGCCGTTTATTGTAACTGCTTTGACGGCATGTTCCCATGGCTTCCGTTGCCTTGAAGTTATTTTCATAGCTGAAACTTGTTTTAAAGGATATTAAAACTTTGCAACCAGATCGTAGGTGAAAGTTACATGCGGGAATGAATCGTGATAAAAAACTGGGATAAATTCCGATTTAAAAAGCCCTGAAGCTATCCCATTTTCTCTAGTGTTAAGACAAAGATGAAATCAAATCTCTATCACCTGCTGGTTGTAAGAAAGGATAAGGTACATCAAAGGTTAATCCTGGAAATGTAGAAATATTGGATGGATTTGAGTATTGTTTTTCATTAAATGGAATCAATGATTTCTAATTTCTAATAAATAATGTCTAAATCTATTACAATTAATTACAACGTAGCCTGTCTTAATAATTACAACATTATAGTTTAAAATTTACAATTTGGTGACTAATTCGGCTATCACCGTTTATATATAATTACATAAGGAATTGATTTTCACGTACTCTCTCTCTCTGCACCCATCCGACTCTCTCTCTCTCTCTCAGTCTCTCTCTCTCTCTCTCTCTCTCTCTCTCTCTCTATATATATATATATATCCCTCTCTACCCACCTATCTATCTATCTCTCGTTTTCTAATATTGTTTGTACAGTATAGTCTCGAAGTTCCGAGTTCTGATTTTTCGAGCTTCCATTAAATTTGAATCCGGTTTCGATTCGGCTAAGCCGCGGGATTAATCAACCAAGCCGCCGGTGTTGAAAAACATTTCCACGTCAGAATTTCCGGTTTCATATAAGAATTAGAGTGCTGTTTTGATGGATAGAGAACTATTTTAATTGTGCTTTTTTTGAGTTTGTGCCCGAAACAGAAAAGCTTTTTAAAATCAAATAATGAAAAAATTGCCTTGGAAGGTTATTTTATTGTTAGACAAAGCAACGTCGCATTCCAATGAAGATCAGGTGTGCTCTGATGATATCTGTGTTTTGTATCTCGACAATGTCACGAGACTAATCTTGCCGATGGATCAGTGTATTCTAGAATGTATGAAAAAATCTCTTCTGGAAGTGATGACTAAAAGGGAAGAAAACATTGCGGAGATTCTAAAATTAAATTACAGTTAAAAATGTAGTATACTTAATGGAAGAAAATAAAAGAAGAGACATCAAATAACTCGTGGAATTAAATGCTGAGTAATAATGACTGAGTAAACATTTTACTGAGTTATTGATCCACAAGAAAAACCAGAATTGACATATCTTATAAAGTAATTTCTAGGGTATTATAATTCCGATGCGAACAATTTTAGATAACAGATGTTACGATTATAGAAGTCGTTCAAAAAATTACTGAAAAACAGTGATGACGATAATAAAGATGATGGGTCGACCGGGACAGTACAAGAGGTCGTTAGTCACGTTGAAGGAACGACCGCCTTGAAAACTGCACTCAGCTATGTTGAACAACAGAGACCACACTAACGGACGTCTGCTCGACCCCGTAGCACGAAAACGCTCTAAGAAGCAAACGCAGAAGGCCCACACTAACATTATCTAAAACATGTAGCAACCGTGATAAACAGTATATTCCAAAGTTACAGTAATTTAAGTAATTAGAATATAAGGGTGCTTTAGAACTCCTGTTTTGCTAATGCGCTGGTTTCTGTAAATTGAGGTTGTCTCGGCCTCATCTACCTCGAAGTATCGAGGTCCTACTGTACCTGTCTGTTATTGTAGGTAAGTGGTATGTAAGTACTGTAAATTGTATTTCTATACGATGTTATTTAGCATGAGGTGGTATCACAGAGATTCAGGTTACAGTTACTAAAGATTATAGATCAATTTGTTTTACAAATTGAACAAATAAAAGGAATCTGATGCTTTCATACCTTATATTGATCGTGGTAAAGGACCTTATAGATAACATACGATAGAAACTCTAAATATTGAGTATGATATTTATAGGCAAATTATAGGAAAGAAAAGATTTTACAATACTAAATAGGAAAAGAATTTATATATATATATATATATATATATATATATATATATATATATATATATACTGATATGTATTCTTTCACAGATAGAAATATATAATGAATAGTTAATGAATCACTTCTATAAAAGGCATTGTTTGTTTTATAGCACAAAACCAGCTAAGGTCCGAATCCAACTGCACTTCGTCCGAGAAAGTTTAATGTCGGAACTGCAATTTTATACATTTTATACTCTGCAAAATGAACCGATGTAATCTGGATATTATTTGCTGTTCATCACCACACACACACACACACACACACACACACACACACACACACATATATATATATATATATATATATATATCACTTTCACTATATGTACTTAAACAAGAATCTTACTTGCTATTTATGCGAGTTAACTTTCAAAGATTTTTAGTATCCCCATCATTAAGCATCAGTAACCATGGGTTGTAGTAGACTCTCGTCAGTCTACTACAACCCCCGGTCAGTGATGCTTGATGATTAAGATACTACCAATCTTTGAAATTAACTCGCATAAATACCAAGTAAGATTCTCGTTTAAGTACATAAAGTGAAAGGGATAAGTAAATACAAGAAAACAGTGTTGCAAAGCTTATATATATATATATATATATATATATATATACATATATATATATATATATATATATATATATAGGCTATATATATATATATATATATATATACATGCATATATATATATATATGTATATATATATATATATATATATATATATATATATATTTATTTATTTATTTATATTTTATATATGTATTTTATATCAAACAGCTAGCGTAAGAAACGATGTATTTCCAAATCGGGTGATTAAGTTGTGTGTGAGACGTTCCAACTTTTGAAACTCTATAATTAGCAACGCACGACGGCTTTATAAAATTGTTATCAGTTTTTACAATGTTTGTCAACATTGCTTTTCTATTTGAAAAACTAGATTTTCTCTAAAAAAATTTAATGTGTTTACCAACTTAGTCGTATCCCTAGTATTTGGCTGCGCATCAGTAAAAGGGCTTTATGCACATGTAATACATTGGGAAATAACTTTCATTATTTTTGGTGTCATACTTGATTATAAATCTGTACTGTAACCTAGGAGAGGTTTACGTTTACATTGACGCAGGTTGGCTACATCGAAGCGGAAGAAGTGGCATAATACGTGAAATAGACAAGCAAAATTAAATAAAGTTTACATGAAACACACATAAGCTCTTACTAGTCCAACACTCGTATCATACAAGCGTACCGCGTATGAAACCATCCCGTGTATCACTTGTAGTATGCGAGTGACTTATTTAGAATCCTTGACCGAAATGATGATACAGATAATCAACTACCTGATAAATTGTTGAGCACACAATAATGCTAGGCATGTTTATTGTATGAAGTTTAAACGGGAGCTCTACTATCGCGGGACTTGATATTGCGGCTCTAGCATTGAAGGGTATCTGTTATATGTTCCACTTTGGTTAGGAATTTATTCAAGCCTGGTAAAGAGGAATTTAACACGGATAGGAGGAATTTAACTCTTTACATAGGAGTGGTTTTGAGCTTATCATGCAACATCAATACCGTATACTATGTTCATTTATAATAATTGTGTACTCGTATGGTGGCACATTTTTGTTTAATTTCAGTCACATGCGTTTTGACCACCATTATGTAAATCAGGTGACTGAAATTGAACTTTTGTTTTAATTTATTTTATATATTCATTTTTTATTGAAATATTCATTCACGTAGTAAATGGTTAGAGTAAATACTCCCTAGAACCGAGAGTTGATGAAGGATTATAGTGCTATAAGTGTTACATACAATCGTTCTTATATTCCATCAAGAATGACTAAAATTTGCTTGTTGAAAACGGTTTTCTTATTGATCTTACAAAGTGTATTAAAAAAATATGTATGAACATGAAGTTTAGGTTATGGTTTAAAAATCTGAAGGTCACAATTTCAATTAACCGGAGTGTAATTCATAACCGACGTTCACTGGTGAATATTAAAATGACGCTCTGTCTAAGAAATGTTTTCATAAAAAAATAAATTTTAATTTCATGCATGATATGTTATTCGCATTAAATTTTCATTTTAAAACTTTAAATTTTCAGTTGTTTTACGCTGTTTAAAGAAAGACGGTAAAATAGGCATCTTTGTTGCACGATTGCTAGAGCAAATTGCTGAACAGAGTTGATTACTGCCAAAAAGAAAATTGACCCGCCGGTTTTATTGGCTATTTCAACTACTTCATAATGACAGAAATATAACTCGAAAGGAGTTTTTAATAAGACAGAACATATTTCAAAACAACATTTCTAAATATTTGTTATGTTTATACTGGCGAGAATAGAGAGTCAGAAAACATTTCGATTTATCTTTCAACATATGATGGAAAAGCTGTAACGTCGAATCCAACCAATCAGCCGCTCGTCAAATATTAGCTTTACAGTGTTGCCGCATGTAATTGAATCTTTGGGTCCGTTGCGCGTTACACGATTGGTGTCGGATTCCAACGTTCTCCGTTACCGTTTCCCGTGGGGGAACAATTAGGTTATACATTTTTTTCTCTCAAAATATACACATACAAAAAATGCTGTAATTTCATAAAATATGGATATACGTTTTAAAAATACATTTTTCAAGTATTTAAATTTGGTTTTGTACTTAAAACAAAGCTTGTGAGTTATCCCTTGGCAAACACGAGAAATATCCCACCGTACAGCCGACGTACTCTCAATCGAATCCATTACTGCTCAGTCATTTGGTATCACCTGGAAACTCTTCACTAAAATCAGAAATTTCAAGGACGGAACCAAATTACTGAATTTATTTTAATAAAACAAAATCCCATAAATATCCTGAATATGCAATTTACATTAGTGGTTATATTATTAAAATAAACGTCAGAAAAAAAAGCGAGAGCTAAAAGAGGTATTTTTTTACGAATCTGGCTCCATTTAGTCTATATCGTTCTTAAAGGATGTGAGTAATAAGCAGTATAAGATAAGGCTATTAATATTTGCCAGTGTTACAAATAAACAAAAGCATCAGGTTTGTTGGTCTGCACTACAAAGACATACCGACTCTTACTGTTATGGGGTCTCTATAGGGGTACCTGCAACAGAGATTTTTACGGCCACGTGTACGAAAAGATGTAGATAAAGAATAAATTTATGATTAAAGAAATGGTTTTAAAACTTTCAACTATAGCATATGCCTGTCAGGACGAGAAGTAGGAATATGACAGTGGTGACAGTTTTGATTATGAAAAAGTTATTGTCGAGATATTTTACGTACTCTTCTTATTAGAAACGATGAGGGATTATAAAAACTTGTCAGTAACAGTTTTGGGGTATTTTAATATAGTTTAATCACAAGAAAACTTTTCTTCCGAATTACTGGCGCCTTCAAGAGTTACTACGATATCACATTTATATTCTCCACACTTTAATAGCCTTTCTATCTATCTTTCTTTCACTAAACCTTGTTCTTGGATAGACATGCAATGCTGTTTTGAAAATGGAGTTCAAAGATGGTTTCTTTGGTATATACGTATTTTACATTCTCCTTCCGCAAGAGGTACTTTATTTTGCCTCCTATGTGTTCACATTTTCTAATGGGTTTTGTAGGACAACCTTTGTTTTTACATACCTCTACGCACTTAGGTAATTTGAGAGGCTTTATGTTTTCACTCTTATTAGCTTATTTACAATGATGCTCGTCTTTAGGGAAGAGAGTAGTGCGCTGTAAGAAAATGCGATTTAAACCTATAAAAAGCATTATGAGTGAATTTGAATGGGTTTAGCAATAACGCCTAAAATGTGTACCACTAGGAATATCATAGAAATGAAAAATCAGGCAAGTTATTAAAAAATTATAAATAGTAGCCTACGCAGGTCATTTTACGTTTAGAGAACTTTATTAGTAACACATTTTTTTTTATAACAGACTTAAAAATTAAAAAGTTATGTTTATTAAATTATTGAGAAAGCCTGTTCAGTGACGTGAGGCTACTTTAAGCCTCACAGAACCTTTATCTACTTCCAACTTAAAAACCCTACTTATTTTGCATCTATTTATAATATTAATATAACTTTAAAAAATCGCTGTCATGAATGTACGACGGAAAATTCCGATTCTAAAAAAAACGTAAAGAGATCCAATTAAACTTTGTCGAATGTCTATTATTTGTGATTTTCTGCCTTTATTTAATATCAATTTAAATTAGCTGGTTTATTTTTCATTTTTGACTTATTATTCTAGAGTTTGTGCCGAATAATCGTATCAAAAAGAAATTATCTATAATAGGTCTAATTTTGGGATGCGGCTACCGACGAAAGCCACAATCTTCCTAATCTCCCAGACCAAGGAGTTTTATACCCTTACCTGTGACTGAGCCAATAACAGTTGATACCATTCTAGTGCCCTCACCTGAAATCACATACACACACACACACACACACAAACTCACTTACACACGCGCGCGCGCGTATGCCCACACACACAGTGTGTCATGATTAATGAAGTGGGTTGTATTTTCTATGAAGGAATATTAAATTTAAGGGTTATTGCTAACATAAAAATAGTACTCTGGAAGGAAATGCTTTACATGCTTCTGCTTATTAAATATTTGTCATAACGTTATACGAATTCCACTTTGTAACACAACAATGCCTTCATTGTGGAATATGACAGGAAGTCATTTTAATGATTATATAAAACATTAGCTTTTAAAATGATAATTATAAAATTCATATATTATTTTAAAATCATTGTATTACTTGGAAAAAATATAATATAAAGTCTTAGAGTACAACACGTTTATGAAGACAATATTGCAGTGATGTCTGCACAGCCCCAAACGACTGGTGCCAATCACAGTGATTGACTGTCACATTCAGGAATATACGTTTCTACGGTTTCGAATATTTAGAACTTTTATATAGTCATTAGACACCAGACCTGTTAAAAATTCCTTAACGTCTACGGAAAATACAAGTAATTTTTTAGTAATTTTTTTTGAGAAAAACATTTTCACCACTCACAAAAGAGTCTTGCCTGGAAGTTTGACAATCTAATTGGCAATCTAATTTAAAAGGTTACCTCCTTATATGATACAGAAAGTCTAATCCTACATGATACTACTTTCATGATACCTTTCTTCTTAGATTAGAATGGAATTATCCACAATTGTGGTACCTCTCTATTGTAATCGGTGATTTCTAGCAAGATTATGAACTTGTTGCTCCTTGTGCTATCAAACTCTTACAAGCTTTACAACTTGAATGAAACTATAATCGACAACACTGGTATGCGTAACTCTCGTAGTGGTTAACTCTTGCTTGATCATGAATTTGGGATTTCTTATGGTATTACACTTTTACGAGCCTGCATATTAGAGGAGCGTCAATTGACAACAATTGTGGTACTTCACTCTGTAGTGGTTATTTTTTGCAAGACCATGAGTTTGGAATTTCTTATGGTATCCCACTCATACAAGCATACAACTTAGAGGAGAGTATAATTGACAGCCATTGTGGTACTTCACTTTTGTAGGGTTGTTTCTTGAAAGATCATGAGGTTAGAATTCTTTACGGTATCCCACTTACAAGCACACACCTTAGAGGAGAGTTGAATCGATAAAAATTAAAGTACCTCACTCTTGCAGTGATTAATTCTTGCAAGATCATGAGGTGAGCATTCCTTATGATATCCCACTTTTAAAAACATACATCTTAGAGAAGAGTGGAATTGAGAACAGCTATGGTAGCTCACTTTTGTAATGTTTAATTCTTGCAAGATCATGAGATTGAAATTCTTTGTGGTATCCCACTTTTACAAGCAAACATCTTAGAGGAGTGTGGAATTGACAATTAGTTGTTGCAAACAAAGAACCATTAAAACGTCATATACTCCGGTTCCAAACATGTACGTATAAGATTTAAAACCTAAAGCGTGAAGAAAACACACATATCCCTAGTAACTGTATAAGTCTTTTACATTAAATATGCTTGCTGTAATTATCTTGAGTTGAAGTTTTTAAACATCTAAGTAAATACGTACTACTCGGTTTAGTTTCGTAAATGAAACGACATTTTCGAAGTTTGCCAGCAAGTAGTTTATTAGTTTCCACTTAGTCAAATATTTAGTAATGACTATTACATTATTTGTAATTAAAGCGTAGACGGTCACTCTAAATTTCTTTTAAATATACGACCTTCCAATTTAACATTTATAGAATATTCAATAAAATCCATTGAATGAAAGTTAGCTGTGAACATTATATGTTTGGATCTCTCTCTCTCTCTCTCTCTCTCTCTCTCTCTATATATATATATATATATATATATATATATATATATATATGTGTGTGTGTGTGTGTGTGTGTGTGTGTGTGTGTATGTGTGTGTGCGCGTGTGTGCGTGTGCGTGCGTGCGAGTGTGTGTGTGTGTGTGTGTGTGTGTGTGTGTGTGTTTGTGTGTGTGTGAGAATATAGAGAAAAGACTGGGGAGAAGCACATGTTTCGAAGTGTAATAACTTTGTATTTTTGTTGTGTTTTTTTAGTTATATCTCAACTTTTCTGCAAACTTGAACTATTATTTTATTAAATATATTATGACAATTGTATAAACAATTTCTGAAAGCAAAAGCTTAATTTAAGACCATACAGCTGGATGCATTGTTAATACTTTAACTGATAAAAGTGCACTGATTGGCACTAAAAATCTATGATTCTAATATGATTTTTTTAAACATCAACTAAAATTGAATTAAGTTGTTTCTGGTTGTTGACATTGCGTTAAGCATGAGAAACATCTGAGATGTTAAAGATTCCAAAGAGCCAAGGATGATTAAAAAATACACATTTAAAACATGGCCAAATAAAGGAATATTCAACAATTGAAGAAATGTTCCGTAGGTAATACACTGGTGTGTACGATGTAATGATCGTCGTCACCGAAATACTTGCTGAATCATGAGCATAATATACGACCAAATATGTCTGTAACTGGATTACAAAGGTACCAACACCATCCTGCACAATTAACAGATAATTAGAACCAATGAGTTAATCGTCCTAATGCATATAATCGTGCTTTATGAGCGTATAAACATGTGCCAAATACGTAAATTCAAATTAGCGTAAAGTGTAATTTGACTGTCTTTAATGTGTATAAATCTGGCATAAGTCACGGTGCGGTATACGGTTTTACACGCAAATACCTAATAGTCAACATACAGTCATTGTTAAATATTTTGTTACATCCAAGTCTTAATTTGTTTTGAAAATAATTTTAGTCAATTAAAATTGAACATTGCATCAAGATTTAAAATTCAAAAGTATTTGTTAAGGCCTGCACAAATGCACATATAAAAATAAGCACTTTCTTTTTCTATTCTCAATCAGTTTTTTTTAAATTTCTAGATAAAAATATATTTTTTTATCAGAAATAGTTGATGTTTAACGCCGACTTATTTTTACCAAGTTTTTTGTTTCAAAATTTCACAAAAACGGTTGTTTCATTCCATTAAATTCGACCGTTGTTAATGTGTTCAGTTGTACAAATCTGTTTTCAGTAAAATTTATTTTCAAGTGAAAAAAACTAATATAGAGCCACATTAAAATTATTAAATTTATTTAATATACTAATAACAATTAATATATTATACAATATCAAAAGCACAGTGGTACAATGGGTCTAGGACAGTGAGCTAGTCACCTCTGGGTTTGACCAAGATAGCCTGTTAGTTTCTCGATCATCGGATTTAAAACTACCCAACGTCTTCCTCACTCTTGGAGAAAGACGGAGTGAGAAAAAGAGACGGGGTAGACTTTCCGCTCCAGTGGATACACATAGAGTTTAGAGGTTCTTCGAAAACCAACTCGCTCTTCTAACTCGTTCGACGGGTCGGCCTTTGATACTACTTCGTCCTTTTTTATTCCATGTCGAAAAGGTGTAGAGCTAATTTAATTATTTTCATTGAACTATGCTAGAAAGTAATCTTGACACACCCAAAGTCTATTATAATTGTAGAATAAAACACTCACCAACTGCACTGGTAAGATAAAAAACCAAATCCATTATTTTTAAATTCTACAAGGGTGAAATAAAGTAGAGAGACAAGTGTCAAAATGTTAAAATAACTACAAAGAAAACCCGTCGATTTTAAGAATTCGGGGAATTTTAATATTAAAACATCAAAATTTAAAGGACTTTTAATTTTGATACTACAAAATTCTCTTACGAAGTAGACGAAAAACTATACATTAATTAATGAAACAATTAATTCCTAAAGTTTCTAACTAGAAATGAGCTATATTGTATGATTTTAACAAAATATGTTTTTATGTAGATTTGACACTGTAATAAACAAATCACCATGCACACATTTTATTAAGATTCTAAAAAACCAATTTGTAATATGAATGAACTTGTTCATTACATTGTAATAAACCATACATTTGTATAAACACTGTAGTCTATGTACAAATACAATTATGTAGTATGAGATCTCCTTTCCTTATGAGTTACCAGGAACTAAAAATAAACCATTTATATGAATATAATGATGTTTTTAACTGACTTTTTTTTACTAGTTCTAATATAATTGAACACAAACAAGCAAAGAATAGAAACAAAATATTATATATACTATGTACAAAATCATACAAAAACAATTACAAAATTATATATAGAAACATTAATTGGTTTTGAAATTTAAAAAGAGGTAATAAAACTAGAATGACGTAAAACATACTTCTAAAATGGAATAAATTTTTACAATTACCGAAAGAGACAAAGATTTAACATTATTTACATCAGTAATAACTGTCAATGTAGAGAAAACTTTTAAAATATGGTAAAAATTCAAATAAAAGGATGAGACTACTATAAAACTTGAGTAACTTTCTCACAGCTTTCTCTTCTTCTCTTGCAACCCCCCCCCCCCCACATCCACTGCCAACACCACAATATGACTGTGCCTGGCTCATTGTCCGGGCTCTGTTTCCAGACAAACATCATAAATCGCCGATGGCTCGCAGTGTGTTTCCTGTGGTACAATATATTACAATTAAAATATAGTAAAAAACCCATTTCCACAAAAATTGTCTAAAATAACAAATTATACTAGTTACTTAAGATTAAACCCTTTTGTACATTTCGATGACCATGACATCAAAAGCTCATATTATAAAATTACAATCTAGAATACAACAGTTTACAAACTAGACTAACCTTGGTCTTTTTTGTGGTTTTGTGGTTTTTATTCCAATATTTTTATTGTAATTAATATTTGATTTATATTATTATATTATACGAAATAAAGAATTAGCGAATTTATTATTATATATAAAGTATATATACAGTATATACATAACAGAATAGTTTCCCTTTTCTTTTAATTTAAAATTATTATGAAATGTTATAATATTTTGCCAAGGGTAACTGATGTTGTTACGTACTTTTCTTTAAATTCAATATTATCTAAAAAACAGTGTAAATGCTTCAGAGAGGGACTCCTTATCATGGCAAAATATTTAACAGATGTGGTGAATTGGGTGGGGCGCTAAGGGTCTTGAAATTAAAACGTGTATTTACAAATTAGAAAACTACAACTTCTCACCCATGCCAAAAGGAGTTATAAATATCGAATCCTTTTTCTAACAACTCGAGTCAAGTTTCTAGGCAAGAGTAGGGCCTGGTAGGGACGTCGTTGAAAGAATAAGAAACTGGCGAGCAAGAACAATTAATAATAATTTTGTGTTTAGAGAGTTGAATTTCCGTTATAATCATAAACCTCCTGAATGGGACGTTCTAAACCGGAGAAGAATGGTTCTTGAAACTAAAAAGTTAAATTAATTGTGTAATAAAATTGATTTTTATTTCTCCTTTTTATTGGATGTTGATGAAAAATATAATTTTTAGGAAAAAGTGTCTATTTCATTAGGTAGACATGTGTGTTTTCTGAGATCGTATAGAAATCTAATTCAACGATAAATTTACATCATACATTCTCACGTATAACAATTATAGTGTCGTATTTAATATTTACTTGATTATTCAAATGGTTAATATAAACCATAATTGTTTCGTTAAAGTTATGATAAAACGTAGCAAACAGAATTCCATGAGAAATTAGGGCTTATATAGTAGACAAGGAATTTCAAACTATAAAAAAACGTATATTAAAATATTGCTACAAACGGAAAATTTTCAGAGTTATGCTTACCTGTGTTATTATTCATAACAGTGTGAAACTTATTGGCATTCAAATGGCCGTGTAATATTCAAAGTGGTACTACAATAACTTAAAGTATACGACCGTTGATGGAAAGATATTTGAAATAAACTCACACATAAAGGTGATCATATATGCTTTGTAAATAATATTTACAATAATATTTGATATTATAATTTTTTGTAGGTTTCATTGTCATTAAAACAGTGTATTTCTCAATGTATTTTTAAATAATAAACATATTTGGTCAATGAACTTGGCTTTCCTCTCAACATAGTTTTATACGGATGTAAGTAATTTTTTCCCGCTAATTTATATAAATGTATACAGAATATTGTTTCAATTGCAATTCTGTACACATTTTTATGTTTATTGGTTATCAGTGAATGGTACTTTTTTAAGGTGACTTAAGTTTTGGAATAGAGAAATGAATCCTCTTGATGGAAAATAGTTCTGCTTCTTTTCTTAAAATAGACTTTAAGGCAACATGTGTATAAAAGTTTAAAGTTATGAAGGTTATTAAAGGTACGAAGGGTAATATAAAAGCTTTCTGTTTAACAAAACTAATATTTTTAAATATTAATTCTTTAGCGCAAGTTATGACAAAACCTTTAAAGTTTTAAAAGAAAACTAATTCTACTATCATGAAATATATATTTTTAACACACTACATATTTTAACTAACACATACTAAAACCGTTTAAACATCTAAATTTGGTAATTATTTGAGCGTCGTCAAAATAAACGTTTCCCTTCACCACAATTTCGATATATTCGCAACAAGAAAGTTTCTAAATCATATTTCGGTAAACTTTCGCACAGATATTAAATTTATTTCTCAAGTGAAACAAAACTATTTAGGGTAAGACATACGGCGGCAAGACCAAGATACATATATCATGTTGACATGTACGATGGGGAGGGTTAATATATCATCCCTTGTGTGTTTGTGACGTTCATCTGTGAGCTGAAAGTTTATTTTAGGATAATAGTATTACATAATTGTGTCATCTTGTTTATAATTTCTTCTGTTAGATTAGAACAGGTACTTCATTATTAAAATATTCACAAGGACTTAAAACTATTTCATAATAAACCTAATTTATAACACACCTAGATCCTGTAGAAGGAACATCTATATTTTACAGAAAGTTTCCGTTAATAGCAAAATACTAAATACTGGTGGGAGAAAACTCCACATTCGATTTCCTGATGTATTCTTCAGTTTTCAAGGCTGGGAAGCGATATTAATATGTTAAAAGCGCAATTTGAAACTGATCACGTGAATATATAAATCATACACATGTAAAAAAAAGATTAACAGTTACGATTTGTATAACATAAATAAATGTAACCTCTTTACCACAAATGACTTTTTATTTTATTTAAAAACTTATGTACACTTCGATGGCATAGCAATCATCCTCAGAGGCAATTTACAATAAAAATGGTATTTTTATTGTAAATTACTTCTGAGGATGATTGCTATGCAATCGAAATGTACATAAGGTTTTAAATATAAGAAAAAAGTCATTTGTGGATAGAGGTTACATTTATTTATGTTAAACATTACACCGCAGTTTTTTTACAGCTATACACACAGTTTCACAGTTATACTTACGATTTGTAGTTGAAGTTGCAACTCTGTTTCTTTCCAGGGGTCAATCCAATTTTATGTCTACCTAGGATCGTTATTAAGAGACACCAATATTTGACTTTGGTCATATTTAATGGAAAAAATATAGCACATTATTTCACACAACGAGCTTTCTTTTAGATTAATTTGCAAGTACTATCAATTTCCACTAAGCAATTACTAATTATTTTTTTCCATCCTAACACTAGTTATATAAATAGGGAGTGTTATTGACTGTTTTAGGTTTATCACCTAGCCAAAGGACAAGGCTTTATGCCACGTCATCCAAAAAAATTGGAAGTGTCATTTAATTCGTCTTTGTAGGTAGTATGTTCAAGGCTCCCTTCACATACTTTAAATAAAATATCATGCAATTACAAAGTCCAAAAAAATACCAATATTAGAATATAAAATATAATATATATTGAAAGTAAAAAAATTGGAAGATAATTCACACACCTAATAATAGCCATTAGACATACAAAGATAATTCATTATTCATTTGCAAAAAAATAATGAAAGTTAGATAATTATAGGAAATTCCTAAAACCATTCACTATGACAGTAAAACTCCATGAGACATTAAAAAAATTAGAAAATATATAATTATTAAACAGTACAAAAATGTGTTAAATATTTTCAGCTAAGGAAGTTTTAAACATTTTAAAATGTAAACGAACATATCAAATTAACATACAAATGATAAATTGTTAAGCCTAAAAGACAAAACCAACTCGATTTTAGGGCCTGAAAGTGAAAAAAAACAGATAATATAGAAATGGTAAATTAGTTAACAAATTCAAATAAGAAATACAAAAATATAAGAATGTTCAACCAAAATTATTTCTATGTCTTCATAACCATCAATCATTTTATAATGATATTTGCCCATAAAACGTACTTTAAAACTTAAAAATGGATGCTCAAAACAAAGAGATCATTAATAACTGCAGTTGATGCAGTCGGAAATTCAAGCATTTTTAATCTACATTTAAACACGTGCCCATATTTTTCACGCTCCCTCCTGGAATACCTCATAGGTTGAAAAGCTTGATAACTCATATCGGCAGATGAATGGGAGAAATATAGGGGAAATAAGATGAATCTATGTTGCATATGCTTCCATATTTTTGAAATAATACATTCACAGATTTATATGATATCGCATGCGTTGCATTTTGGACTGTATCTCTTTCTGACAAATGTCTTCGCTGCGTCTTTAAAGTTAATCAAACTGACGGTTAAACACAGATTAAATCCTTTGAGAAACTTTCCAAGCTTAAGACCGGACCGAGGGCTTAGCTCGGCGCTCTAAAGTTAGGCTTAAGTCCGCTAAAACGTGTCGGGGGCAGGGCTAAACTTGCACGAAACTTCAAACTACAATACCTTCTTTGCGCCGAAAGAAATCGTTTTTCTAACGTTTGAGTAGACTATATAAAACTGACAACACCTGATAACAGATAGAGATAACGATTAAAAATATGAGTAAATATTAGGATTTAGTTTTCACGATGGAGGAATGCTTTTCTATAATGGAGGAAGTTGGAAAATTGTAGTCAATGATAGGATTATATTTCTAGTTTTATATATATATATATATAGACTATATATATATATATATATATATATATATATATATATATATATATTGTATTTTCAGCATTTTATATATAGTGTCTCTTTTCTCTCGCTCTCTCTACATTCCTCTCCCCCCTTTCTCTCTCTCTTTCTCTCTCTCTCTATCTCTCTCTCTCTCTCTCTCTCTATATATATATATATATATATATATATATATATATATATTAAATATGGTGATATGTTTTCTTGTAATATAGTTAATAAATTTAAAACATTTCAAAAACATATAAATGCATTAAAATTATTCTTGTGTTTGAAATGTTTTAAATTTATTATATATATATATATACAAAATCGAATACCCAGACTGTAATAAAATATACATAGGCCAAACAAAAAGAAATTAAAAGACAGATATCAAGAACACTTCAATGCATACATCAAACCTGAAACTTACATCTCAAACTTAGCTACACACGCAATAAAAAAAAAACACACATTCCCCACATTAGAAAACGTACACCTAATTAAAAAAAGTACAAAAATGGCCTCAAAGTGACAATCTGGGAACAACTACAAATTTATAAACATAAAAATAATATCATAAATGAACAAATAAAAATAAAATAAAAAAACGATAAATTATTCAACCTAATATCAATATTAATCCGAAGACAAACTTAAAAGACTCCCACAGTGCAGTGGATCCGAAAGTAGAACAATAACGGTACACTACATCTTTTGACAACGAAAATTACACACAACTTGAAGTCTGTTACAACCTCCGGACCGTGATGCTCCATAATTGAGATACTACCAATCTTTGAAAGTTAACTCGCATAAATACCAAGTAAGATTCTTGTTTAAGTACATATGGTGAAAGTGATATATATATATATATATATATATATATATATATATATATATATATATATATATATATATATATATATATATATAGTTAATGAAACAATTACATAGAGTAGAATATTTTATTTTAGCTCACTTAATTGTAAAAGCATTCGCTGATGAACAGTATCAGAATTTTCAAAATGTACTATGTAGTTCATTGCAGTCCTATGACTATATTAGGACAGTTCATATATCACATATAGTTGTACTATGGTATATCAACAGTCCAAATGTAGTCATAAAACTACGAAGAACTATTTAGTCAGTTTTGAATCTTACTAAGTAAATTTTATTAACACGTAAAAATATAAGACAAGGTTTGATTAAAAACATTTGTTGATGGTATAAAACAATTTGCGGTTACAGTAGAAATGAAACTTATAAATTTTAAATAGTCACATTAACAAGAAGATTTTTTATTTTATTAAATGTATTACGGTGCTAACTCAAAGTAAACTAAATGGAGGCGTGATGTCTAGAGAAATCCTTGTATGATGTCAGTGACCAAACCTTGAGCAGATGTATTTGAATAATTGGCGTCAATTTATTCCACATGGGGCATAGGGTGAAAACAAACAAATCAGTATAATAGAAGTTAATACGAGGGTAAGTCAATAATTATCCGCAATATAGTTATAAAATTTTATTGAAATCAAATAGGAAACTTACAAGTACATCATTTTTCGACATAGTCCCCTTGCTTTTCAACGCACTTGGTCCAACGTTGTTCAAGTTTCCTGATGCCCTCGTGGAAGAAGGTTTTGGATTGAGATGCGAGCCAGGAATGCACCGCTTCTTTCAATGCTTCGTCTGTCGTAAATCGACGGCCCCTAATTGCCTCTTTGAATGGACCAAACAAGTAAAAATCAGATGGAGCGAGATCAGGACTATATGGAGGATGATCCAATATTTCAAAATTGAGTTTCTGAAGCGTTTCTGCAGTGTGGGCAGCTGTATGCGGACGGGCATTGTCGTGCAACAACACAACGCCTTTTGACAGCAGTCCTCGGCGTTTGCTACGAATTGCAGGCTTCAGCTTAGCAGTAAGCATCTCACTGTAACGTACACTGTTTATTGTTGTGCCCCTTTCCTGGTAATGTTCCAGTAATGGACCTTGTGAGTCCCAAAAAACCGTAAGCATAAGTTTTCCTGCGGATGGTTGGGTTTTGAATTTTTTCTTGCACGGCGAATTTGGATGTTTCCATTCCATACTCTGCCGTTTACTCTCCGGCTCGTAATGATGGATCCATGTTTCGTCACCAGTAACGACCCTGTCTAAGAAGTTGTCCCGTTCGTTAACATAGCGATCCAAATGTTTTTTGCACACGTCCAAGCGCGTTTGTTTATGCAACTGTGTCAGTTGTTTTGGAACCCTTCTTGCACAAACTTTATGAAACCCAAGTCTGCTGTATATGATTTCGTAGGCAGAACCGTGGCTAATTTGCAGACGATTTGCCACGTCGTCAACAGTTATCCGTCTGTCTGAGAGAATAATTTCACGTGAACGCTCAATGTTTTCCTCGTTTATGGCGGTAACTGGTCGTCCAGCTCCTTCATTTTGCGTAACACTTGTGCGACCATTTTTGAATTTTTCAATCCATTCATAGACACTCCGTTGTGGCAAACAATTGTTCCCGTACTGTACCAAAAGTCTTCGATGAATTTCGGCCCCTGATACACCTTCCGACCACAAAAAACGGATCACTGAACGTTGCTCTTCTTTGGTGCAAATAGAAAGTGGAGCGGCCATTATTAACAGCACGGCAGCGATAACGAAACTAACCTAGCAGCTTGTAACGTGCATAGACATAACAACGAATAAACAAAGCTTGCGTCATCAACGCAAAAGGACAGTACTGCCAACGTAAACAAAAATATACCTATATTGCGGATAATATTTGACTTACCCTCGTATAAATAGGGTAGTACTTACAAAGGCTAAATACTCCGATAGAGAATAGTGTATAATTCAGCGATACTATTACAACCTCGGGTGTCTCAAAACTTGAGTAATGGTAGTACAATAATCATGATTGAAGAACAATATTAATCATCGAACTCAATCTCTACAATATAACAATTCATCAGCCTTTAAGAAAACTAGTCATGTTCCTTGTAGATGAAATGGTTTTATTTTTATAAATCACAATAATAGATACGAAATGCCCTATCTGAAATTACGTTTTATGCAAATTTAATGTCATAACGTTACCTTGTTTTTATTTAATCTCAATTCTTACTTATTATCTTTTGTTTTCTATAATGTTTGTCTGAGTGTGTTGGTATATTACGTAAAGCATATATTGCTCTCAAGTTGTTTGCCAAAATGCTAAGTCTAGCCTGACTGGAACAGATAAGACTGAATCAATATCTCTTATACTTGCGTTTAGCCAGGAGGTGGAGTTTTCTCTTAAGCGCCATAGTCATACAAATTACACACTCTTCTTATACTTGAACGCCAATCTTCTACGATTTAAAAAAATAGTTTTGTTGAAACAATTATTATTCTAATCCCTATGAAATTCGTAACATATATGTTGTAAATTTTTTTGAACAATCAAAAAGGTTTTAATTTTAAAATAAACTATTTTTAATTCTGATCCCTCTCTCTCTTCTCGCTATCTCTTTCTCTTTTTATTTCTCTCTCTCTTTCTCTCTCTCAATTCTCTCTCTCTCTCTCTCTCTCTCTCTCTCCCCCCCTCTCTCTCTCCCTCTTTCTCTCTCTCTCTTTCTGTGTGTTTATGTGTGTATAAACAGAGTATGCTACAATAACATTATTCTCTTAATTTTTATTTAAATCATTGGCAATTATACCAATAGTAATAATAACTTTTTATATACCCCTGACAGTCTAGTGCTGCCCTAAATTGATCCGCATGATATTCAAGGCTTTATCTTATTAATGTAGGTTACATTCTGCTTCATCTGGCCATTATTACCCTAGGTTGGCCCTTCGTAGCCAGTGTCACAAGCTGAGTAAACCCTCTGGTTTAGCCCTCTGGCTAAAAAAACACACTGAATTTCTTCGGTACTAGCAGAAATCAAATCTTTCATTCTGCTTATTAGCCATGAAAGCTTTCCATTTGACCAATAAGCCACGTGTTTACATCAATCTAACACTTGAATCATGTTACAGAAGAACTGGCGATGGAGGAGGTTTTCAGAAATATGCAATTATAAACAGAGAATTTTAGCATCATAAAGAAATTGTTAAAAAAAACTTTTCTAATATAACCTTACGCCACATTCACACTCAAAAGAAATACACTAAAATAGAAACGAAAATGTATAGACTCAATGTTACAAGGTACTACGTGAGATCAGACAAAATACTTACATGTAAACAAATGATCAAAATTATTTTAACTTCTATTTTTGGTATTTAATGGGTCTTCATATCTATGTGTTCTAAAGAACACATATCTATATACTTGTGACCACAAGATGCTATAAAAGTTTCTTTTCGAAAATTTTCCATTTAGTAGGTCCTACATTGTTGTCGCATTCTAGTCTCGTATTGTTAATTTCATTCACATAAACCTGCGGAATAAATAACAACAACCAATATCTCACCTCACTCCCAATGCAGTGCAATATATTTATAGGCTTGGAAAGAAAAAGGAAGAGTTTTGCGCGTTGCCTAAGGGATATTTATTGCCGGAGTAAATCAAGTCTTGTTGACAGCAAATAAGATTGCAGGGAGTCGGTTGTCATGGAGATTTGCAAACAATGATTACTTTGTCATGGTGTTGGTGATACTCCTATTCTAAGATTATAAAATAATTATCACAATTATTTATATTAAAAACTAAATATTGGAAATATTCTATAATTTAAATAGAGCTCTGAAGAAAACCAAAATAGTGTTTTTTTTACCAAACTGAAATTTCTCATATACTTGGGCATATCATTATCATTAATTTCACTTTTTTATGCTTTATAATATTAACTCTAAATATAATTTAAATAAATAAATATTCAATCTATACTAAGTATAATTTTTGTATCTATGGTTTTAGTTCATGGCCACAAAAATAAATAAATGCTATGCAACAGTATCTCTTGAATCAACAAAAATGTAATTGCTAATTAGAAGAATATAGATTTAAACAGGTATAAAGAGTCATGTTCACTGAATATCTGCGTTAAATAGAAATTAGCCCAACTCTAGAATATTGCCTTGTAGTCCATTCATACAAGGTTCAGCCAAACCTTTGTGCCCATCTTTAACTGTCCACATTTTTTCCAAACAAAATTCTTATTACTACAAAAATATTCAGCTGACGTTCAGATATTTTATTTATTTTACTATCGTTTATAACAAATTTACTTTATTTAAATTATTTTAAAAAAACCTCTATGCCAGTAAAGTTTTATTAAATTTGAATGATTTGTTGTTATTTTTCGTATCCATTTCTCCCAATAACCCTCTTAGGGTCTACTTGCGAACATTTTGGCCATATTTTAACTTTTTCTCGCTTCTTTCGTGTTTCCACACATTTCTCAGCTGTTTACTTAGGCTTTTCATCCAATAGTTTTCCTATTGGCTTCATCTCAGTTGTTTTCTCCTGCCCACCTTAGTCCCTGCTTTCTTTTTATGTTTTCCCCAGCTTACATATGTTGTCTACTTATTTTTTTCTCTTATACTTGCGCTTGTTTACGTCTTGTGAGGACTATTCCACTAATATTGTTCCAGTATCAATCTTTGTACCGGTTTTCATGAGCATTTCTTGTCATGTTTAAACGTGTCTATTTCTTAGACTTGTTTCCGTTCATTTTACGATTGTTACTTTCTTAGGTTTTTTCTATCCGCATTGAATTTTTTTCTTATCTTTTTCTTTCGTTTTCTTTCGATTTTTTTAATTTGCATTTGCTAGGTTTTCCTTCGAATGCATGTAAGCATTACGTGTTTTTTATTCTTAGGTTTTGGTTCAGTTCGAATTAATTCTGTATTTTAAATGTTTTTTCCTTAGTTATGCTTCATCAATAATACTTCGTTATTGAACATTCAGTAGATGCAGGCTATTATCTAAATATATAACCAGAAGAATTTCTTTGTTACAATTCTTAATACTAAATGGAAAGCTTTACTCAATACTCCTTCTTCTCTATGGAAACTTATTATCCTTTTCGCAATCCTTACCTTTACTTTTACCATCAATTCTTATAGTTCTTGATTTCGAAGTTTTCTATTCTCTTTAGTCTTCTAGAATAAACCCTTCTAAAAACAGCACGTTTCCACACACTCGAGTTTTAGTTCTTTCTATATTTAGCTAAGTCATTATAGAACACTATTTTAGGACCCTACGAAGTTTTCAGACTTAATGTATAGTCCTTTCAGGAAGTTTCATATGGCGAAAAAGTATGACGACGATAAAAGTATGAAGCCCTACTCTGAAGAGATTTGAGGTATTGTAGTAATGTCTGAAATGAATCTATCTTTCTACAGCTTTAGAGTCTAAGTTTTATTTAGTTGTAGAGAGTGGCTATTTTATGGAAATCTTTTCTATTTACTGCAAGGCGTCAATACAGTGAGATTCCTCCGGAAAACAAATAAATAACGATAATAGGAACAGAATGCTGCTGTAGATATTTATAGAGAAGTAAGTCTTGTCAGTTCTATGTCTGTTACGAATTCAATAATTATTACATTCTGGCTGTTTTTTTTATTTTATTTTTTAATTAAGGTATATGTTTCTGAACAAATTTATGTATAAATGGTAAGGTTTTAACAGTTGAAAAAATGGTGTTGAAAAAAATTATTGTTCACTTTTGAATGGTTCGATATAACCTTGAAAATATTTAAAAAAACAAAAGAATAATTGTTTTATCCTTTCTAAATGATGTTTAGGTAAAAAAAACTTGAAGACAAATCCAGAAAACTTCTAGTATATTTTGAAAGTTCATTTGGTAAAAGTAAAAAGAGACAGACTTTATAAAAAGAAGAAACAAATTTAAAATGTTACTCTATTATCTTCTTGTTTATAGTGTGAGCCCAACGTTTACGTATGAGCTTAAAGATAAAGAGGCCGAATTTATAATTAAGGGTAAAATATTAAAAAAACAGTAGTGTGCTATCGAAATTATTTATTTCTATTACGTTTTTCATCTATTTAATTAAATTATTTCCCGGAAAGACGATATTTTTAATACACACGATGTGTGTGTTTGTGTGTGTGTGTGTTTGTGTAAACTATCGAAACTAATGTAGGAAAACGAATATCTCATTTTGTCTTACCTGTTATTGCCAATATTTGTATTGACTGTCCGCTACTATTTCATGAATTTTTTCAGTATATTTACCGTAGTCTCAGTGTTATATATTTATAAGTTTTGTAAGGGGGAAGGAAGAGTTTTGCGCGTTGCCTAAAGAATATTTATCGTGGGCGTAAATCAAGCTTTGTTGACAGCAAATAAGATTGCACAGAGCCGGTTGTCATACAGATTTGCAAATGATGACAAATATATTGATACGGAGTTTGGTCAGAAATGAACGTGTGCAGTATTTTGTTTGAATGTTAACACACGAAAAAGTATGTTCTGTATTTTCTTTCTAAATGGTGAAAACTATAATATTTAATTTAATTACTTCTCGTTAAGGACATTAAAGGTGAAGATAAATATATATATATATATATATATATATATATATATATATATATATATATATATATATATATATATATCATCATCAGGAATCATTTTTACTAGTTTAGAGTATTAACATTGAAAAAAGAAGCTAGATTAAACTGAATGTATTTAAATCCATCTTATGTCTGATAGACTATAACATTATTTTTAAGTCGTATCCCTATAAAAAATCGAATTCAAACGTTGTGTTCAAAGACATAATTATTTAGACAACACAATTTACGGGGGTTGAAAATGGCACAAACTTGTTTACCATCTTATACTGGCACCTTATACTGGCATATCCTAGTTTCAAATGGTTGAAGAAAGGTCAAGATTACGACTGTAGTAAAATGTTAAATATTTTATTGTTGCTATAAACGATTTTGTATATATGTATATAACCCGTTACTGCAAATTCCTAATATTTATCAAATAAGTAGACTATGTTATTTCATGCGCTATTCTTGTCAGTATATTCCCACTGCAGCTAACAAAAAAAACATCAATATAAATGTCACAGTATAATTGAAAAACCATTTCGTATAATACCATGAGAATGGCCTGGATTCTTCCCTTTCTCGGTTACAATGAACTAAAGGGTGTAAGCTAGTGAATTTAATATAACATGAACAGAAAAAATGAATAAATTATGTCAATGATCTGTAACTTCGGTAGATTTTACGATATCTGACGAAATACGTAATATCAAAATACGTTGGTATCAAAACTAGGGCACGTTTAGGTTTGAAGTTCATGAACTTTATGAGATTAATGACAACTAAGAACATTTTTTAGCCAAACTATTAGACATTGTACTGTTGAAGAGAAATTTATTAAACAACGCATCAAAGTCGCGGCTTCGCCCACGCAAGTTCAAAGTTGTCACACTATATAAACATCATAATGATGGTTGACAGTATATAATGCACATATTTACTTATAAAGTAGTATTTATTATTAATTGAATAAACTAGAATGCAATTAGAAAAATGTAGTTAATTTACAAAATTCATATATCAAATCTGTTGACAAAAATCTTTAAATAAGATTCTTATTGAAGTTTTTTTTAATATTTGAAGTACGTATTTAACGATCTGAAAAAAACTCAGATATGAGTAATAAGTTTAAGTTAATGTAATAATATAACAATAATTTTTTAAGTACTTATCGTTTTTATTATAAAAAGACAAAAATGTCTACCAACATTTTTTGATATTTTATTTCCAATTTTCGCTGATACTTTTATTATATAAAAACCTCTTTATATACAACATTGGTGGTTCTTCCATCAGGAGCAAGAATCACTAAGTTAATGGTAAAGCATAATTAGAATATAAAACATAGAATTTTTCATGTGAGAAACAGTCATTTCTCATATCAATTCAAACTACTTTTAAAGACTGTCCTTGAGATTTGTTAACTATCATCACAAAGGAAACAACAACTGGAAATTGTATTCTTTAGAACTCGAAAGATAATGTGATGGAGTTATCGGTGCACGTGGTATTAATACTGTCCTTCACAGTCGATCACAGTGATTACAGTCTACACTCTATTAAGTCTTTATGAAGCTTTTTTATTTGGGGTTCAGTGCCATTACACAGCCTAGGAGGGCACAGATGCCTCCTTAAGGATGTCCACACACACACACACACACACACACACACACACACACACACACACACACACACACACACACACACACACACACACACACACACACACACACACACACACACACACACACACACACACACACACACACACACACACACACACACACACACACACACACACACACACACACACACACACACACACACACACACAAACATATATATATATATATATATATATATATTTATATATATATATATTTATAAATATATATATATATATATATATATATTTATATATATATATAAACATATATATCTCTTAACTGTAATGTACTTAAACTAGAATCTTACAACTGAGACAGACTCAGTTGATGCTCGACATTGGGGTGACAAAATTAAAGTCCTTGAGAGTTGACTAGCATATAGTCAAAGTAAGATCCTTGTGTAAGTACATTAAATTATAAGTGATAAGTTAATACAAGAAAACAGTGTTGCAAAGTTTAATATATGTGTATATATATGTATGGTGCATTGTACATTATTTAACCAGGTACATTTTTAACTCATTTTCATGGTAGATTTCTAACAATTGTTTGTGGTCTACCCCTAAAATTAAAATTTTGCTAACTTCTTTCATTAAACCTTCGTACGTAGGTTTATATATATATATATATACAATATATATACCCTGCAAATCTTTAAATAAATTAATATTTAATCAAATCTAAAAATACAAAACAAAGTGAAAATCTAGTAAACATTTCTGTTTCTGAAAATGTGATTTAATCAAACCACCATGAATAACAGTAGCCCTTATAATATTTTAACACCATTTCTTACCGTAACACAGTGGCCCTTATTTCGTGCTATACAGACATCTAATTATTTTAAATACTAATATTAAGAATAAAAAAACCTATAAATGTTGGACGCATACTATGTTTTTGTACAGGTAATAATAATTAATTACTCAAAAACGAATAACATTGTCATAGGTACCAACAAAGAAATATAATTTTGTTACATGAATATTGAATATCAAAACAACATACACCCCACCAGAAAGTACATTTGTGATATTTTTTAGTCAATAAAATACGAGTATTTGGTATTTGTAAACAAATATAATGATAGATAATAGCTTACAATGAAGCGTAAGTCGTAAATAAAATCAAGGTTGAACGGAATGTATCACAAGGTTTTTTAACTTAAATCTAGAGATTTATAAATTTATTTCAAGAAATATATATTTTCCTATGTTAAATATATAAATATTATCAACGACCTTTATATACTGCATCGGTATGTTTTGCACAACTGAATATGTTTTCTGAGGCGTGTATTATATAAACAAGTATTATATAAACAAGTAGTTTCTCTAACTAGCGGTAAAATAAAATATTTACGCAAACGATACAAGTTTAACAAACCATAAAAACGCAAGGAGAGCTTTTATATTCTTATTAAGAGACGGAAATGACAAAAGTAAACTGTATAGAACGCGGAAGTGGGTCAGCTGGAGAAACTGTTTCTGAAAGCGACCGACTGGGTATGTATTTACGTTGACTACTTTCACGGCGTTATACACCGTCAATTAGTTTTTCATGCAATAAATAATAAAGAAAGGTTATTATTATTGAATTATATTAACTAATAACATAAAAAGCATTTCAATTTGGTGACATTAGTTAGAATCTATTTTACGTTTATTAACCGACAATTTTTTTCTAAGTCATTTTTTTCAAGTACGAGTGTGTTATGTAATGCATAACATAATAGCCATTAGTACATTACTTATAAAATTGTTTGATATCCATTCTATAATAGTTTAAATTATTTATCCTAATTTAATTATGTTTATCGTGGAATCTCATTAGATGTCTGGAAATGTTTATAGAAGTTTAAAGCTGAAGCTTTGTGAAATAAGGCAAATTCCCCCGATGTTCAAACATAGCATCTCATCAGTGAATATTACGTCCTAATAATTTACCTTAATACGACAAGAGAAAGAGGGGAAACGTTAGGAAAGGCGTACGTCTGATCCTACTCTAGAGTCGGAGGCCAAGAGGAATAGACAAAGGTCTAAAATTCGTCGATCTCCGACAACCTACCGAGGGTACTAGTGATCTTTGTGGATGGTGTAGGCGTGAAAATGGAGGTGGCGGCGTTCGACCACCTTAGGAGTACCGTCATGGACCGAATTTTGGACATTCCTAGTGGAGGTTTTGATCCGCGGTTCAGGGACACATACGTAAGGGATGGAGCCGCAGCATTAATTTTGCTGAGGAAGAAGCGGCACAATGTCTGAGAGAAGTGGTACCGTCAGTTAAGCTCGAGGACGGGACTCAGGCAAGGCTAGTCCTGCCTGTGGGATTGATTAAAAGGTGAAAGGAATTATAAATTAGATCATGAGTTCATTGGAAAACCGTATATATACTGCATCCTGAATGGGATGTACGATAAATGGGCCTCGGAGGGTTGCCCACAGGGTGGAGTGTTGGAGCTTTATCCCCTCTACTATGGAGCCTTGTCGTGGACGATCTACTAAGGACGCTCAGTGAAATGGGTGTCAATGTGTTAGGATATGAGGACGACATAGCAATCCTTGTTAGGGGGCCTTTTGAAGAGGTCCTCAAAGACCTGCTTCAAGAGGCACTCACGGTAATAGAAGCATGTTGCAGGGATAAAGAACTATACATTCAAGGAGAAAAATCTGTGGCACTCATCTTCACTATGCGATATAAAACTAAATTGCTGGAGATGATGGAATTCGGTAATACCAAAATAAGATACATTGAGAGCGCTAAATATAAGTTATTCTGGGTAGGAAGCTACTCTGGCGTGAGCACTTAGAGGATAAGTGAAAAAAAGGCATAGCAATGTTCTGGCAATGCAGAGGAGCGATAGGCATGAGATGAGGTTAGGGCCCTCGCAAGATGAACTTGATTTAATCTGACATTGTGGTGCCGAGATTGGTCTTTGCCTCAATCGTCTTGTGGGAAAGGGCACAGACAGAAACAAGTAAGAGAATGCTGGACATCGTGCAGGGGTTCTTCCTAACAGACATAACAACTACAAGGAGAAGCACACCATACGCGGGTATTTTGGTTTTTCCATCCTTGAGTCTTCAAATTTGGATGGAGGCAATGAAAACGGCATACCGGCTAAGCTGTACCGGGCTGTGAAAGACAAGTAGCAAACGTCATTAACAGCTATTTGGGGATTCACTGAAGGAACTCTGGATAGAATCTCAGAATAAGATACTGACTCTTAAAAGGGAAAAAGTAAATTACAAAATCCATATTCCTGCGAGAGAGGCTTGGGTGGAGTGTAGTCTCAAACATGGTGAAATCTGGTTCACGGATGGGTCCACGATGAAGGAAGGAATGTGGGAACAGGATTTAGTGGACCGAGACACCAAGACAGATTTTGCCATCGCCTGGAAGACTACAACTCTGCTTTCCAGGAGGAGGTGCTTGCGATCAAACTATGTGCTGAGGAAATAATAGGGTCTGGCAAGAGGGGCAAGACCATCTGGATTTGCTCGGACAGTCAGGCAGCTCTGAAGGCTTTAGGTAAGGTTAGTACCAGCTCTAGGCTGGTGGATGGGACTATAGCTTCTCTAGCAGAGCTGACTAAGTATAATTCGCTCAACGTAACCGGGATTCCAGGACATTCTGGCTGGATAGCGAATGAAAAAACTGACGCCTTAGCAAAACTAGGGTGTATAACTCAAGGACCGCTGCTGAGGGCAGTGGGCATACCGCCTCAGAAGGGGTGCAAGGGAATCACGGCACATATAGACAGGTTGTGCAGGGAAAAATCGAATGAAACCTTGGAGTGTAACAATTCCAAGTTACTGTGGAGTTACTCGAAAGGCTTATGGGGCAAAGAACTACTCTCCTTAAGTAGACTTCAAGAGTTACTGTAGATCTGGCCACAGGCCATGAGAATCTGAAGGGGTTACAATTCATAATTGAAAAATTTAGGACCCCTGTGTGCGACGAGAACAAAGAGATACAACGAGGACAAAAAGGAGAGCCCAATCCACGTACTACTTTAGTGCCCTGCTTTGGGAGCTGCAAGGAGAAAGTGGTTTGACTGGCAGGTATGTACACCAGACGATATCAGAAGATTTAGCATCAGGTGGGTACTTGATTTCTGCAGAGAGGTTGGTATCCACTAAGCTATCCTGTGGTAGGGATGGGAGGAGAGTACAAAGGCCGTATCTAAGTGCTCTACACCGATAAGGTCCCTTCGAGTTTTAGTAATAATAATAGTAATAGTATTTAACTGAAAAGGGTGTTGGCTTCAAAATGTGTGTCATCATTTAATATGTTTTCTTTATCTGTTGCGTAGTGTTTGTATTTCTTGTATTTTTCTATATTTCTTAGTTTTTTACTTTGTTTTAATATGTAGAGCGTGTTTAAAGTAGTATTTATATCCGTGTGTGTGTGTGTGTGTTGCGTAGCTGAATTTTGGGTTTGTTTGGTTTCCTTGAGCAGCATATTTATTATTTATGTAGTAATTAGCACGAGAAGGGTAAGTAATTACTGCATGTTTTTCAAGTGTAACAATACAAGTCCTTTCAGTAATACTCATATTTTTATTTTATAATGAAGTTGAAAATTTATTAGTGCATGGATGAAAGTAAAAATAATTAAATGTAGTTTAAAATTTAATACCTCTACAGTCACGGCAAATAGAACCAAATAAATTGCAAACATTAGTAAATAGGATTTTGGAAGAAGAATATTGCAGATTCGTAGGTAAGTTTCCTTTTGGTTTAAACGTCAGTATGTTAAACTATTATCCTAAGACAAAATGTGGAAACAGGTCAGTATAAGGTAGAGATAACATCTTGGTGATATTTAACAAGAGAGTGCATAGAAAAATGAAAAACATATCGAGGTAACAGAAGGTTTATGTAATTTACTTACGAAAAATGTAATTATTTTTAAAAAATTATTTAAATGTTGATAAAATACATATATTTTTAATTATACAAATTTTATTAGAGTTTTTATTGTAAAAGTAGTAGTATAATAGTATAGTAAGTATGTTCTTGCTTGAACATAAAGTCAGTAATTTAAATTAAATAAAACTAATAATACGATTACAACTTTTTCAATTGAAGTGAAGGCTGTGATGAGAATTATGATTGGGAATTGGTTCCAAATACTACAAGTTTTAGGAACACTTTGGTAGAAAATGCGAGTGAAAAGTATCACCTAACCTTTGCAGTTTGGTCTCAGTCTAAGTTACGTATTGTGTCTACCTATACACTTGGTTTTGGTTACAATAAAAATATTGAAAAGAACCCCAATACCACAAAAATAATCAAAAATAACAAATAAGACAAGTTACTTAAGATTAAACCCTTATGTACATTTCGATGACCATGTCATCATCATCAGAGGGTCTTGTTACAAAACACAATCTAGCACACAAGAAGTTACAAACTAGAATGATCATTCTAGTTTGTAACTTCTTGTGTGCTAGATTGTGTTTTGTAACAAGACCCTCTGATGATGATGACATGGTCATCGAAATGTACATAAGGGTTTAATCTTAAGTAACTTGTCTTATTTGTTATTTTTGATTATTTTTGTGGTATTGGGGTTCTTTTCAATATTTTTATTGTAATATATTGTACCACTGTGCTCTTGATATTGTGTACTTGGTTTTGGTGTTTATTGAAAACAATTGAAATCCGAAAAAATTTCAAAGTCTATTTTATCTATTGTATTCTTTTAATACATTTTTAAATATGTGGTATATATTGTCTATATTTATTTACATATTGTAAACAATAAAAGTGTAACAAAATATACAAAAGCTAAAATATACAGGTTGAAGGATACCCTTACAGTTTTATAACGGAAGATCTGCGATCAGCTGATTTGAAAAATTCACCAAACATAATACTTCATATTTTCCATTCCAAGAGAAATGAATATACAGTTTATTTAATGAAATTTAAAATATTTCACAATATGTTGTTTTTACAAATATTATTTAAGATTGTAATTTTTTGGCATGTTTAATTTGTACAATGTAATTTTAAAATAAAAACGTGAATAAACTTTAAAACATTAGTCGTGTGTAAGTATGCGGTGACCAAGATAAATGTTTGAAATATTGAAAATATTAAATTAAGTTAGGACATAAATATCTCCATGCGTTTAACAGTTAGTACCATAAATCTATTTGATATTTTATCCATGTTCTAAAATTAAAAACATATTTTTAACACAAAAAATAATGCCTAATTGGAAAAAATACAATGTAATAAATTTCATCGGATTTTACTACCGTCGAGGAACGATATAAATACATTGCGTAGCCTAAGAACAATAAAAACAGCCGTTGCCATAGATTTAGGTGTTGATTTTATCAAATATAAGTTATTCAAAAAAATTGAGAATTTTCATATGGTCGTTGTTTAAACGTAACCTCCCAAAGAACCTCTCAGTGACGCGGAATACATATAAACCGACTCGATTCTAACCATTGAGTACGAGTCTCGACTTGAATTATTTGAGTTGTTCGAAAATTTGTAGGACAACTTTTTTGTCTTTGAAAATCTAACGGAAAAACTCTTACTTGTAACGTTGGAGAAACGTAGTTATCTTGCCTGTAGAAAATTGAAATTGAAAAAATGTCCCGATAATATATTTCTTTGATTTAATTTTTATCGAGCTTGTTTATAATCAAATTTAAATAGGTATAATGATTATAAATACATAAAACCTCTTAGAACACAAAATCGTTTTATTTATGTCCTGTTCTGCATTTTGATTTTAAAACAGTCATTTTCAGAGAAAATTATAACTACTAAGAATAATTAGAAACTAATCATTGAAATATACCTCAGGACATAATTGAAGATTGTTTCTAGTTTAAGAGGTTTTATTTATTTATAATGAAAAATTACACTACGGTTGCTGCAATGTATTATATTTATGATAATGTTATTATAGTTCTCATTTAGAATAATAAAACTATTAGTTTCAAATAAAAATTTGTTTCTTTTCAATTACATTTTATTTCCTTTATTTGTGATATAAATTTCACAATTTTTACATTTAGTGACAATATAAAGTTTTTTGAATTAACACTATCAGGTAAATTAAGTAAATTCTTCTAATCATTGTAAGAATGTGTTACACAAATAATTTGTTTACTCCAACTTTAGGGCGTTGAAATTTAGTGACAATTTAAAGTTTTTTGAATTAGCACTATCAGGTAAATTAAGTAAATTCTTCTAATCATTATAAGAATGTGTTACACAAATAATTTGTTTACTCCAACTTTAGGGCGTAGAAATTTAGTGACAATTTAAAGTTTTTTGAATAAGCACTATCAGGTAAATTAAGTAAATTCTTCAAATCATTGTAAGAATGTGTTACACAAATAATTTGTTTACTCCAACTTTAAGGCTTTGAAATTTCAATCGCGTTTTTAACTCGCTAAATAATTACATAATGTTATACCACGACACCTTTATTATCGAAAACAAATGGAATAGTTTGAAATGGCCCCGATGGATAAATAAATTCTATTTAAAAATCTATGATCGTAAAAAAAAATTAAGGTCGAAAATATTTTTTTCCGAAAGCAGGTTTTATTTTAGTTGCTACGAGAGCGTTCAAATATCCTATTGTTATGGACGTCCGATAGCTACAAAAGCATAAACTATTGGCCTTAGCAATTATAAATTCAGTCTGCAGAGCCAGGTAGGACTAAAGTTTATGATTTAATGACAACTAAGTCCACGGCACAAGTTTGATAATTAAATGTGATTAAACAGCGGGCTAGTGTGTTATTGGTGGATTTATCAGGAAGGTGTACAAACCACAGTGATGTATGGACAGCAACGTACCATCATTTACAAACAGTGGTAATATATACTAGGTAAACGCTAATACTCAGAGTTTCATGGACTGTGGGACTTAAAACGCTAAACGTTCCGTAATGTAAAAATTTTGTATGCTTTTAGAGGGAAAATATACTTTTTTGTGGTAAAAGAACGTCTTTAATTAGCAAAGAACCATAATTAATTCGTTAAAAAGAATATATTTAACAAATTTTTTATTGTAAAATTTTAGTAGTTAAATATTTTTTTAAAGCTATTGTAACTTTTATATTAACTTTTTTTGTCTAATCTATAGACAATAATTTGAAGCTGCTATAGTTTAAATCAACTCTAATAGCCTTTTTGTGAACATTTGAAAAATGAGAAATGGTGTCAGTAATAAATGCTCTCTTTTGTAAAGACAAATGCATTAATAAAAAATAGAATTTCTACTCGAAACATTTTAGTTTTAAGAGTTATAAAAGTTAATGTTCATCCAAAAACTTAACTTTTTTTATTCTTCTAATGAAAAAAATCAAAATTATAATAACTTGTCAATCTTAAACCTTGTAGGACCAAGGGGGGCCTGTCAGGCCCATGGTTTTTAATATTTTGGTTTTTGTATAGAAAACCTTTTCGGAAAATTTACATAAAATTATTTATTGTCAATATGTAACTGAAGAATCGGTTTCTAGACTTGTTACACTTTTTTACAAAAATTCCTCTCCATAAGAATAAAAAAAAGTCCGTTTGGGCCTCTGAGGCCTAACATTTTTCATATGTCAACTTTTTTTCAATATTATGAAAACAAACAATAATTAACATCAATAGTGTATTAATATAATAAGTTAAACGACTTAGGAAATGTTTACTTATATTTGTGTAAGATTGGTAGCACTGGTTGACCTTGGTATTTCCCGCTTTTTGCCGCTTGTCATTTCAGTCTGCCAGTGTGTTAGTTTTGCCAGCATTGTTGAGGTTGTATCTGTGTTATTATTTACACCGAAATATGAGTAACTTATATGATCATAACAGTGAAATAGACAGAATATTTGATGAGGAGATGGAGTTTAGTTCATGGTCGTGGAAGATGCTTCATTTGTGTCGGTGCAGTGAGTTCAAAGAAAGTAAAATATGATAAGTTAGGGAAGTCAAAGTCTGTTTGTAATCATTGCAATAAACATATATGTGGAAATCATAGCAAGAACACTGTCACCTGTAAGAAATGCCAAGCGGGTGGATCCGATTCTGATTAAATATTTGGTTTAAGGAACATTTTTATTGACTAAATAACGATTTTATGTTTTCATTATTTTATCAATATTTTTTATTATATTTCATCAAATATTCATGTAATAGTTTAGTCAATAATATAAATATGAAGTAAATAATGTAAAGTGATGGTTTTTATAAGTTCAATATGTATATATTTAATAAGATGAACGTTTTTGTTTTGTGGGCCTACCAGGGCCCCCTTGGTCCTTGAAGTAACGGCCTGACCCTTGGTCCTACAAGGGTTAAAACATTATAATAAACATACGTTTACTCCGAATAAACTTAGGTTGCTAATTCGAAAACATGGCATAGTGTCAATTTGAAAACATCAATACAATTATATTGGAAAATAGAACTTAGGTAGTAAGAGCGATGCAAAAACTTCCCCTTACTTTTAAGACAAGTGGATAATGAATCTTTTACTTCAGTCCTATATTAACCATCTGCACCTCCTTATGACCTAATAGAGTGTAGGAAAACATTAGGTACGCAACCCTGCTCACACGATGCCCTTGATACACCTCGTATTCTCTAAAAGAGGGTTTCACGTCCCTTCCATATTTGTATCTAGATTCAAAATCTTTTTCTACCCTTCGTTGTTGCAAATAATAATTCTATCTAATTTCCTTAGAAAAAAAACATACTCCAAAATGTAAACCAATAGTTTAAACGCTGTATACTGAAGAAAATTATAGAAAACTAACAAAAAATATTACTGTAGTTGAAACAATTTTCCAAGTTAAAGTCAGTGTAAGTGAATGTTTATCTTGCCCTGAGACGCGATGTTATAATTTCCCAATACCAGATGACATTATCCCTTGCCTTAGTCGTGCCTATTCAACCTATCCTTTTCCTACTACTATGTACAAGGGGCAGAGAGATATTTTTGTCTTGATAATGTAGGATTACTCCAGGTATACCCTATGTTCTGCATCAAAGGGTTTGATGTCCTTACCTAAATCCTTTCTTTACCAATAATATTATTCCTTGTCCTTCGTAAGGGATAATAGTCGTAGCACCTTAAAGTTAAAAATAATAATATTCAAAACAATAATTCCAGCTATAAGATTATAAAACAATAGTAAAAAACTTGAAAATGATTTGATTTTAAATAATGTGCTGAGTTACTCTGAGTACACGGAATCTGTGAATAAATCAAGTCTATACTCGTATAAAAGGAGAAAACGTTTAACATAAGATATGTAAAAACCTGTTAATTTAATTTTGATTATGGTATAATAATAGGATTTAATAATAGTAACAATTTACAAAACGCAGAAACGTAACCAAATAGTGAATGCTAAGAAAAGTAAATTTAACTTCATGTAACAAAATTAATAAGATAATTGAAAGATAAGAAAAGCCCAAGAATGTAAATTTATCTTCATCTAACGAAAACGAAATAAATAATTTTAAAAATAAGTTAAGTTCTTATAAACACCAAATAACCAGTTATAATCTCACAATATCAACTGTTACCTACTCACCTCTGTTTTAAAAAAAAATTAACATCATTTGAAAGTATTTCTAACATAAATATATATTATTCTAGGCAATCTAAGAGATAATATTCACACGGATAAATCTCCTTGTAACACTTTATAATTAATAGTAAAATTTGTTAGAACAATGTATTCATGCATTTACAATTAGTCGGATGGATTTAATTTTAAAACCTTTTTCGCGCTATTAAAGGTAATATATACATGTTTGCGTTGGGAAAATATAATTGTAGTGTTATGTTACAAAACCAACAGGCAATGTTAAGAGGTAAGCGGACAGACTTTATCCTGTGTTTTCATTTCCTTTAAATAAAGAAAAACACACCTGCGGCAGGTTTTTAGAAAACAGGAAAGAAAACTCCCCTAGGAAGGAAATTTATGTCCCACGGGATTCGCTAAGCTTCTGCCTAATAGAGAGGAACACGAGATACTCTTACGCTAGTGGTGGATTTTTTAAAGAAAATGTCGAAAAATTTTTTTTTAATAAGGTTTGCGTATTTAAAGTGGATTGTCTCGTAACTAATTTTACGATTAAATGAATTACCCCTGTAAACTCGAGTCGTACATTTTGTCAGGCGAACATGAAATAAATGTTTGTCTACTAACATATGTCTAAGACTTATACCTCATGTATTTTTATACCAATTAAGAATTCTATTGTATAACAGAGGTAATACACTATTCCTGTATTATAACTGTATTATATGATACATTTATGTAAAATTAGAAAGATTTCATAAGAAATAAAATACCACATTTTACATATCTTTTTAATGTAGAGTATGTTTATAATTTAAATTTGGAGAAATTTACAAAATGTCAATAAACGTTTTGGGTATTTTTCAAGTTTGACATATTTCCCTTGTAATGAAATAATTCATATAACTTTATGTTACTAAACTTTTTTGTGTTTTTTTGTTTTTAAAATATTATTTTGATTTTTAAAAAATAAATATATTATCAATTTGTGTTAAAATTGTATAATAATAACAGTTACGAAATGAATGGGAAAATACATTTGAAACAGTTTCACTGTAAACGCTACAGAAGTGTTTCTTAGACATGGGTTACATCACAAAACCCTAGGAATGTGTACCCTAAATGCAACAAAACGCTCGGAGCTTACATGGTTTCAATAATTCTTTAATGTTTTTTATATGGCTTGCCGATGCAATTTTAGGCAATTGTTAATGAATGAGAAATCGCAAAAGTTGAAGGGTAAAATTAATTGAATTTTAAATATCCCCGAAAATTTCTCCCCACCTAGCGACTAGCAATTTGACGTAAAAAGCTCTACACTATATGTTCCCCGTCTGATTACAAGAATGACTGTAAAAAGGATGTGTACATTAACTTTAACTTACATGTTTGATGACTATTTAGGTCTATACAAAAACGTTTAGCGATCACGGGGCCATGTAACATTGTAGATAACAGTGGATGGATTTTTGCATATGTGATTGAACTTCTGCATCGACATCATCGGTTTCCTCATCAGAGTTTAATATTTTTAATACCTCTCTCTCTCTCTCTCTCTCTCTCTCTCTCTCTCTATATATATATATATATATATATATATATATATATATATATATATATACTGTGACGATTCGATTTACTGAAAATCTACATAGAACTAATAGAGCTATAAAATTGAAATAGACACGGAAAAATATATCCGTTGTGTAACACGTGAAAGCGCACTACTAAGGAAGGATTTTAGGTATAAAACAATTTATAGAAATGTTTTAATGTTAACTAAATATTGTCAGATTATTTATTATCACCTTAATTTTCAACATAAAACAGCCACAATATTAAGATCATGTAAACTATCAGCTGTTACATATTTTGTAATTTTTGTAAAATTCAACACAATTTAAAATTTTGAAAATAGTTTTAACGCTACTGTAATAAAAATCTCAGTTAATAAAACCTTAGATTGATGTTTTTTTACCAATCACAGAAGAAAATTACGCTTTTCTGTATTAATAACAGAGTTACTGTAATACTTACATACTAATTTAATAGTTTAAGTATTGAATTTGGGTAAATCAGAGTGATTAGTGTTATGTTTTTGAACTTATTGTACATTACCGATATCTTACTCTTTAGCGCCCTCAAGCTCGCCATGTGTCTCAAGTACGCTATAGTTGTAGGCCCTAACACATCGAAAACACTTTAAATTTTAATTTGTATTTTAAAGTTTCTTTCAAAAACAATGACTGATAATTGAAATACTCACTAAGTTATGGATTAGGAAAGGGGGAAGAACCTAACCCGCGTGTGCGGTGCTGCATCCTGGAGATTGATTTTCTGGGCCGAGGTCATTTAGAAGCGTCTACCCAACCAAAGTGACCAAGAAAGGAGGCAATAAGTGTTTCTTTCATTCATAGTAGAGACACAAAATAGTGCAGATACCAGGTCGTTGCAAATAAGGGAAAAGAAATTTATAACAACATTAAAAAGATGAAGAAAGGGTTATATAATAGATAATATGAGTAAACTAGAAAAAGATTGAATGAAAAACAAATACCAGACATGAGAATTTAATAAAAAATATCTGTTTATTTCTAAAGACATGTTAAGCTTTTAAGGATATTAGATGATAAATTTCATTAAAGAAATTGAATGTTATGAGAACTAAGTTAATCACATGAGTGGAGCCTTTGCGATGGACTACATTATGGGTCACGTCCGTAGACAGACTCTCTGAAATAAGGTTTTTATGTTGGTAGTTTTATGAAGCAACAAAACGTAAAACTCAATTTTTTCCTCAATAACACAATAATGAATGAGAAACTGATAATATTTGAACATTAAAATAGAACTATAACATTATAAAAAGCATTCGTTAGTAAAATAATGAACTGAAAGATCAGATTAGCGGGGGTAAAAATACAGTTATATTAATAGAATGAATCTGATGTCTTGTGTGTTGAAGTAAATAAAGCACAGTTAGCACCTTCTCTGACAATTAGCACAAAGCAATATCTTACTTATTATTTAATTTAATTCTATATTTCCGAAGTCGTTGCCGGCATTTAAAGTTTCCTTTTGGCCATTCTTCAGACTATAATATACTACAGAAAAATGAAAATAAACAACGAAATTTAGAAAAATTATATCATACCTTTAGAATGACCATCAAGAAACTGTAAATACTAAAAACGGCAATGGAAGTATTGAATTAGAATGTTATACTGTCAGAGATCTGATTATTTATTGAAATACATAATCACATGGTGCAAAATACAATCACAGGGTGCAAGAAACAATCACATGACACAAGATACTACTAAATGATTCAAGATACAATCACAGGGTCCAAGATACAACAACCAGGTGGAAGATACAACCACAAGGTGCAAGGTACATCACATGTTGCAAGATACTAACTTACTACTGGCTGCAAGATACAATCACAGGGTGTAAGAAACAATCAAATGACACAAGATACTATTAAATGATTTTAGATACAATCACAGGGTCCAAGATACAACCACAAGGTGGGAGATACAACCACACGGTGCAAGGTACATCACATGCTGCAAGATACTAACTTACTACTGGCTGCAAGATACAATCACAGGGTGTAAGATACAATCACAGAAGTTACGTAAAATGTCACACGATCCGATGAGAAAAACGTTAGAGATAACGTGCAAAGCCATATTTTAAAAGGGAAAAGTTAAAGACAGTGATGCCACGGTATCGAAAGACATAAAAAGAAAACAATCAAGCAAAATAAAGGATATATAAATATGGAAGAAGTGGATAAGGTTATGAGGAAGGAAATGCAATATTTATTGTATTAAACACAAAGTAGTTTTAAAAAATAATAAGACTAAACAATCTCAATAGGCGTTGAAATACAATTAGGATGTGGTTTTAAACTAGTTGTGTTCTCTGAATAATACTATAATGACGATTTCCTTACCTTATAAATCCATCTCTCAGGCAACATTCAATCGAAATGAGATTACCTTCTTAGGAACCATTTCTGCGACAAGAATTTTCACCATTTGACTTATGAGAAATTCTACAGATTGACCGTGATACGTTATGACAAATCAGTGCATGCCCATTAATGAATGTAAGTGCTTTTGGTTATGTAAGCCTAAGTGCAAATTCCCAAGACACCGGCGTGTTCCCCAAACATTCCGTGTTGTGTGTATCACCGGCTGATTCCCACTTTGAAGACGATAGCAGGACGGTGCAACGGCTTATCACTGGTCACGATTCAATACGCATTTTCCCCACAACAGTGCAAATTCGTTGTTAATCAAAATATATGTTGTACAGTTTATTTTTATTTCTTATTTTTTCGAATTCTGTCCATACCAAAAAAAAGAATTAAACTTGTCTACAAAAGTTGAAATGCCTCACTTCATCCTCTCCTGATGTTTTAAACAGTACACAATATCAATAGCACAGTGATACAATATATTACAAATAAAATATTGGAAAGTACCCCAATACTACAAAAATAATATAAAATAACAAATAAAACAAGTTATTTTAGAAATAACCTTAAACGTATGTACATTTTGATGAGCATGTCATCATCATCAGAGGGTCTTATTACAAAATTACAATCTAGCAAACAAGAAGTTACAAACTAGAGTGAGACTAATCATTCTTTTTAGTAGCTATATGTAGGCGTGAGGTAAGCTCCGCCCCCTCTCCGCCCTCGACCAACAAATAACGATATACCATCTTGAGTATATAATATAAACTTCAGCGAATAACAATAAATAAAATTAAAAAAAAACTAATTAAGTTAATGCGTCCTGTGTGAAAAAATGCCTTTTAAGTAAAGAATATAAAGGCGAGTTAGGGATAAACTCTCTATTTACAATCATTAATTTACAATTTAATTAGATTATTAGGTAGCTTTTTAGAGTTTATACATTTAGCTAAAATAACATTTGGACCTAATTCATGCTAATTATATAGGATGTGTTGCGCTACATTTAAGTTTCCAGATTTATCATATTTATATGCTCAAGGTGTTCTTTATATCTAGTTACAATTTTTATTTTGGTTTGACCTATATACATCTCGTTACAAGTACTACAAATTATCTTATAATACCTGATTTTTCCAACATTGGAATTTTATCTTTAGGGTTACATATTAAATGATTAAGTTTATTTCAAGTATTGTAGGCTATCTTAACATTTCCCTTTTTAAAAATCGAATCTAACACTTCTGTTTAAATAATATCAAACGTTTAACTAATATAATTACATTTTTAGTGGTAGATTTGCTTAGAACATTTTTTAATCTTTCATTCCTAACAATATTATCTATAATTTTGGTATTAAAATCGTTAGTTCTAGCCACTTATTTGATATAATTGATTTCCTTATAAAAACGTCTGCTGCTATTTTATGTGTATTACAAGGGTTGGAACTATTTAAAATATATTTATTATTGTTTGTAAGTGTCTTTTTTATATCAAATTCTATATTTCATGATTTTTAATAGACACTATCTAAAAATGATAAACCATTATTAGTTTGTAATTTATGAGTAAACTTGATGGAACTATGTAGGTTATGCTATTAAGTTAATTACAAAAACATCAACATTACATTTACTACTATCAAAATTCGTAAAATAATATCGGTAACATAACTTAACCAAATTCTAAGAAAATATGTAATTCTTATCTTTAGGTTTTCTTCAAATCTGCTCATAAAAAACTCAGCAATGAAAGGAAACAAACCTTAATCCATAGCAGTTTCATCACATTGTCTATAAAATTCATTATTAAATTTAAAATATTTTGGTACATACATATGTCAGTTAATTTGACAAATTCTCTCATTTTAACAGGTGCGATATTATTTTCTTTAAAAAAATCTTCAACACACAATATATGTTGTATATAATATGTTTCTTTACCTATATGGCTTTTCCGTTGATAGTATTCGACTTTCAAACGAGCAAATACATTGCTAAGGCGATCAAGAGTTCAATATTACCTTCGTGCTTTTCCGTTAATCGTCGCCTACAGGCCTCTTGGAACCGTAGTCAAACTTGATGTGAGACCATGCCTTATGTTTCACCATGCAACCGGCCACGTTGTAGTAGCCGGCGTCTGTAAACCGAAAGTGGTTCGAAAGCTTTTGTCTGGAAATAAGAAAGCATTCGTAGAATGCAATAGATTGTAAAGCGAGTGTGGTTTTTGTTCAAGTTATTTATTAAAAACATTCACGAAAATAATACTTTGCTTTCACTAGTTCAATTGATAAATTCTTTAACATATTAAGCCTCTTTAACCCAAATGAGAAACAATTCCATACAAGCAACAACCTTACAGAAAATCTGGCCTATATTGAATTATAGATTGAAAAAAGAAACGTAATATTCCTTTCAATTTCTTTAAGGTGACTTTATTCTATTTGTTTTTTTTAAGTACAGTATATGAAAATCTCTCTGAAGATTGAAGTTTGAAATGTTACAATGTTTGAAAATACACCATTAAATGGTGTTTCGACGCTTTAATACATACATCCCTCTTACTACATTGTAATCGTGTATTCTAGACATGGTTCCAATATTCGTAGGAAAATCCTTTAATAAGCGTTAGAATGTGGTCCTGACAATTAGATTAGTATCATGGTTTAGCATGGCACAAATGTTACTTTGAAGAGACTTATACTTGATATAACTACTATCTGCCTATACTATAGGAGTGTATAAAGAATACAAAGTTTGATTTATAAAAACATGTTTCGACACATAAGAACATAATTATTGAGATCTAAATGGTTAGCACAGTGTATTATAAATAAATTAGATGATGTTAAAAACAATAAAAAAATATACTACTAATCAAAATTATATCATTTAAAATAAAAAATTTGCTCGGAAACATAATTTCAGTTATTGTATTCTGTTTACTTTTAAATTTATGAGAATTACATGTACAGTCGTATATGTAAATATATATATATATATATATAAATAAATAAATACATATATATTTATTTATTTATTTATGTGTGTGTGTGTGTGTGTGTGTGTGTGTGTGGGTGTGTGTGTGTGTGGGTGTGTGTGTGTGTGTGTGTGTGTGTGTGTGTGTGTGTGTGTGTGTGTGTGTGTGTGTGTGTGTGTTGTTGTTGTTGTTGCGACGGGCCGCTCTAAACCGAGCTTCACCCGCAAGCGAGGCACAGTCCTCAGAGCCACCACCACAAGGTAAAATTTTTGAAGCAAACTCATCAGGTCTGAAGCCGAATCCTGTGCTAACGCATGCCAAAATCTGCCACAAAACCAGTCACTGGACGTAATTTTAAAAGAAAATATAACTAGTGAAGATTTCACTCTTTGGGCTTTCGTTTCCGGGGAATGAATTCTTTTACAGGTGACCTCGCCTTAGTGACCAAATGATTAGGATTGCTTAATAAAAAGAAAACATTACTGACTTTACAATTTAGTAAAAAACATCGTTTAGTAATCAAATTTCCACAACAGCACAGTTCGTAAAATATAAAGTTTGAGATTCTAAATTTTTCTTATAATTATCTTATTCTAATAGTTCTATTTAACCCAAATATTTCACAAAATTTATTTAATATTTTTCTAAGTGGCGAACTAGCTCAACGTTTATAAATTTCAACCCCACTTTAGGAACAAAATGAAACTCTTACAACCTCATCCTAATTGTAGAATTATCTTAACTGTAAATTTATTTATAATATTTAATTGAAATATAAACTAAACCCTATTTCTCACCTTGAAAACACAAAATTTTCAAACACCGTTAAACAACAGACATATCTAAAATTCCAAATTTGGTTAAAAGGTTACTTAGATTTGACCCCAATATATTTTAAAGAAAATAGAAACAGTTAAATTCAAATTCAACTCAACATCAACCTATCCTAATTGACCATTTACTGATGAAATAAATAAAATTTAAAAATCAGCATTTTAAACCAAAATAAACATATTTTAAAAATAAAGTTATTACCAAACAGGAATATTTAGAATTTATATTTTATCCTTCAATCCTACTCAATCCAAATTTAAAAACAAAAATGAAACACACTTAAATTTTATCACTTTAACTCATAAGAAAGAACACATTTTTAAACATTTAAATTAATTAAAACCCTTGTAATTAATCTTAAAATAAATCATTAATGCTACATATTTAAGAACCTTAATAAAATCTAACTTACATACCTATGAGAAATCAACATAAATTTATAAAATCAATTACATAAAAGAAAAAATCAAATAATCCCAAAGCAAATTATTAAACCCTTAAATGAATTATTTGAATCTCCCATATTTTGGAAACAAACTTAAATCATTGACATTTCCGATGCCTACATAAATTTCGAAATCATAAACCCTAGCAAAATATAGGTTATATCACTGATTGCCTCTAATGAACTGGAATTTAACTTTTACATTTTAATTATTTAGTCATAAAACACTCTCTTTATTAATTACTCAAAACATACTTTTTTAATTCATACATCAATTTTAATATTAATCACCATGGTCTTGATTACCATTTTGACGTACGCCATTTTGACTAGTTTCCTACTTCAAAATGATGTCTCTATAATCTGTTTTATTTTGACAAAGCCACATCGTCATTCATTTACTAATTTTAAAATTTACGAAAAAATTTAAATTTTAAGTATTTTAATTTTCTTTAAAATAGTTAGACATAATTATAATTTTATTTGAAAGAGAGTGAAGCTAAGTTCTGACCTTGAATTTTGTACGCACACTTTACCTTATTGTAGAACTTTTAGATGGACTGACAAGTAGCCAACTTCCCTCTTTGTCTCTTTCCTCTGCTCTTCTAATGCCGGTTAGCTGATTTGGCACTGTTGCTTCTTCTTCTTGCTTTCTGTAGCGTACTTACCCGTGAGAAATTTTAGCGAATTTTTCAAATGTCTATAGTTTTTAATTTTCCGAACTCACTCTTTTAACAAAACCAAAACTAGTTTTTTTTATATAATAACTGGTTTTACTTCATTTAAATTTTAATTGTTTTGGTTTTTAATTTAGTCACTATATATTTTTCACAAATTTATTTTTCACGCTTTTACACTTCTGTCAATTTTGGAACCTTGGAACTTTTTAGTCGGAAAAAGATAACACAAAACGATACTCTCCAAAAGGTTTTTTTTTGAAACACACCGGACTACATTTTAAGGCATCCACCACTGTTTTTTCTGCGCTGCATTATTCTATTCATACACTTTTTAAAACGAATTTTGAAAAGGCGGAATGGAGTCGCCGTCTTTCCTCTTCGAACACTCGAGCCACGCTCACCTGTTGGGCCTTTTTCGCAGTTCAGCAGCCTCCCTTTCTTTGTCGATTTCGCAATGCTTCTTGACTAGTGGGATGTCTCAGTCGGTTTTACGTCATTTCCTCAGGACTGTCCCGTTGTCTTAAGACCCGATACAGGAATTTGACTCAAAATCTTTATTTCACTATGACGTTTTAACGACGCAATTTTCGAGGTTCTTCTTCTCTAGATTTTCCTAGATGGTCTCTCGATGGTCCATCGATGGTCTCTCTAACTGGGTTTTGATTTCTCCAAATTTTATAAACACCGCCTTTCGTGTAAAATTACTTTGTATATTTTTCATTTATATTTTTAATATCATTTATTTTATGCGTATGGCTTTACATTTTAGCTTTACTCTTTCTTTTTAAGAATTAGAAATTTTAAAAAAAAATTTTATATTTAAAATTTTATTGTAACTCCTAAATGCAAAATGTAAACCCGTAACATTGTGTGTGTGCTGTTGTTGTTGTTGTTGTTGTGTGTGTGTGTGTGTGTGTGTGTGTGTGTGTGTGTGTGTGTGTGTGTGTGTGTGTGTGTGTGTGTATGTGTGTGTGTGTCCAAGATGTATTACAGCTCCCGAGAATGTTACTCCTTTAAATAGATTTCCAATATGCTATACCTCATAGAAGGGGTTCTATTTGCAAATTTGCAACCTACCCTTTATTAGAACGTAATTTCTAATAGATGCTATTTTGCTTTGGATAGAAACACATTTACAACATTCAAACCACCCGCGTAGTATTAACTACATGTGCATAAAATGATACGATGCTCACGACATGTGTTGTTATGTCAGCTACATACGCTGTTTATTACTGGTAGGGTTGTATTGTTCTCGTAGTTACGCATAACTTGCCTAATGTAACAATAATTCAATCCTAAACACATTCTTAGATTTTTTAAATATCCAACGGCTTTTAATGTTGTAGTTTTAAAACCTTATATTTAAAATTGAATTATAACAATTAATGTAGTCTTAGAAAGTCAGTCAATCTTGAGTGAAGCAAACGAACAGGTTTATTATTCATCACCAGTTAGCATTGATTCAATAACATTGCTTCTGTTAGCAAGCAATGCGTGAAGGGTGTTTACAGGGTTTTATGACATACTTAGAGTTGTTTACTCAACTGTCTTGAATGAAAGTTCCCTTGTGTTTAGTAATTTTTATTTACAAAATAGTAATTACGGGGAATATTTTTTGGTATAGGCTTCAAAAATAATCTTTAAGTTATGACTTTGTTCATTGAAATATAATTTAGTATTATTTTATTCTGGAATTGTTTTCTTCCTAAGAAGCAAAATTTAATACGCTTATCCATAAATAATGTTTTCCAAGTTCTTCTGAATATTAATTTCTGTTAATTTTAGTTTTTTGTAAAATATTTATTTTCACATTGCAATTGATGTTTATTATTCTTTATATATGTTTTCAATCATTTTTAAAATCTTTTTTTATGTTATATAATTTGATAGAATTTAAAATCTTTAAATGTTTCTCAGTATTTTCATGGATTTAAGAACTTGGTTTGTGGTCAATCAGAATTATTTCCGAATTATTTTTCCCGGAGCTGTATACAATTTGGTAATTATTTTGTGAAAGATAACATGTTATCTCTCCCAGTTCCTCATCTGTTCTTGCTCCATTTGTTTAAATCTTGTAATGGCTTACGATGTGAGAAAATTGTCAATTATTTTCCAATGAGCCGATATTGACAAATGTTTTTAGCCTCTCTTACTGCTAAACATTAATTATAAAATGCTTCTGTTAGCCTTTTTTAAAATCCTATGATTAGATCACACTCTTCGGATATACATATTGTAAAAATTTGCAATCGCTAATAAAATACGTTTTTATTCGTCTAATCAATTTCAAATATATTTCTCTTAATCAATAGTGGATGCCAATTGATATTATTTCAGTTTTACAAATACTTATTCAATATTTAAATTATAAAAATTTTGGAGGTCTAGGTCTGAACTGAATGTTCGACGTCTAGCGCTTTGGCAGTAAGCCAACTTTCCCATGGCTAGAAATGTACTTCTCAAACATCTATATCAGTTTTTTTCTTTTGCCCCTTTAGGTTATTATCGAAACCTCCATTACCGAGAATAAAACTGTGGTCATGGTTACCACAAATAATACTATAGGAAAAAAATAAAAGAAAATAATAACAGAAAGCAAACTGGCTAGCGGCATCGAACCTTGCTTCCTAAATGAGCAATGCGACAGGAATTGGAAAAGAACTTACAACACAATGGAAGCGACGAAAACATAAGCCATTTAAATAGTAGCAAACAAAAATATTAGTCCATCACGATACATTAAAAAAAATGTATAATTGCAAGGAGAATGGTTTTCTATTTTGCCACTTACTATTGTTGCTCTGACGTATGTATATACATATGTAAATTAATTGCACCTATAAAATTAAAAAAAACTAAAAAATGTATGATAATTTTAGGACAAATAGGTTTAGCTGTAAGTTAAAGGTTTTATTTCACCGTTTGCTTGTTTTTTTTTAGTATTGCTTCTATTCCTATTTCACTTGCGAATTGTATGAGAGTTGGCACACACACACACACACACACACACACACACACACACACACACACACACACACACACACACACACACACATACACAAACACACACACACACACACACACACACACACACACACACACACACACACACATACACACCCACAGACACACACGCACAAACCCACACACACACACACATAACACACACACACACACACACACACACACACACACACACACACACACACATACACACACACACACACACATACAAACACACACCCACAGACACACACGCACAAACCCACACACACTCACACACATAACACACACACACACACACACACACACAAACGCACATACACACACACACAAACACATACACACACAGACACACACACCGCCAACCCTCTACCTGTCGAAAGTTGCCTACCACCTAGTTACATGAGCATTTAAAATCCCATCTTATAAGTATACCCTGGGAACGTTGTCTATAAAGTGTATTTAAAGTCATGGTAAGGTCAGTGATCTGCCATATGGTCTAATTTATGTCAGCTGAAAACACATAAAATTTATCACATCATAAAATTGCCTTACCATGCTTTGAAGACATCTCCCCACATGCTCCTGCTTTAGTGAGGTCCGTGCAAGATAGAGTCTTACCATATCCTCCTAATAGAGGTCCTGTGTTTCATATGGTAAAACCTGCCAGTGAGTATATACTCCTGGGCTTTAAAGCAAAACCAACTAGTCCTTAAGCTAGCTCGTAATTTATAATTTAATTTAATTAATTTCTCTGGATGGGTTGCTCGATTATCTTTAGGTTGCACATTGATTTCTAGCTATTTATTATTACATAAATATGACTGACTCTAATAGGCTTGATTTTACTAATTGTAATGATTTTATTAATTTACTATTAGAATTTACTAGTTGGGAAATAATTAAATTTATTAGTTTTGTACACAGGATTAATTCAATAAAAATTACTCCTTTGACTATTGTTGGAAACTGAATTTAATAATAAAGAAATTTGTAACTGAAATAAATTGAATATATACTTTCAAATGGTACTATCTTAAAGTCCTTAGCTAACAAAATATAAATTAAATTTTCCTTAAATAAACTAAAATTACTTTGATATCTATTGCAGGGAGGTTGGCTAAGTTATTTCAATTATTACAAATTTCAAATTTAATTTATGATCTTATTTTGTGCCAGCAGTTAAATCGCATTCAATAAATTTACATATTGTATTATTTAAACGAAATTTGTTACTAATTCTACTACCATAGAAATCATTGATTTACAAGCTTATGAATTTATATATATAAATTGAAATATTTTAATTAAAACTGAATTTCAAATTTTATGACTCATTCAGAAAATAATAAATAATTTTTGATTGATTTTGTTTAGTAATTTCTGGTTGGGAAATTATTTATATTTTTCTACAAGTTAAATATTTATAAATATTTTTCCCAGTTTATTTAACTACTGGTTGTAACAAACTTTACTGCATTTCCTTAGATATTATGAATGAATTTATGTTATAAACATGCCTAATATTCTTTCTATCTTTTTTTATATACTTTACTATTTTTCTATATTTGCAAACATTTGAACATTTTTACATAACCATTTTTATAACTAAATAATTTTGTAATTTCCAATTTTTTAATTTAATTTTCAAGGAAATTAAGCCATTATTTATAGTTTTACACCTTTAAAGCATTTATTTGAATCTTTGAGTCTTTGGAACGTATTTCAAGAACAAATTTATTTAATTACTAAATTTGTATAGAAATCATGACTTTCCCAAATCTCGCACTTTCCATGATACGTCCCAAGGTCCAAGGAGATGACTTTATGCTTCCAGACTGGTAGTTCTTCTCGTATGGAATTTGGTTCATCCAGGAAGCAGGAACGGACAAATTCTTGACAAAGTTTCTTGACAAATGAACCGTGATTTTTCATATTTCGATGTCTATATTTTCACTAGATATAAATTAAGACACACTACATTATTACCGCACTCCGCTGCCTCGAGTTTATGCTCTAGAAATCCATTTTGGTATTTTTGCTAATGTAACAGAAACTATGACCTTTCTGGTCAGTGGCCTAATTACGAGAGAGCACCTAGAGAACGCTCAGCGACAGTTATCGTCTCTATTCCCTCACCGTCGATTTGCTTGTCTGATTTTAGTTTTGCCGTTTTTTCTTGTCTTAACTGTTTATTTAAAATATTGTAGAAACCTGATTTTTACGTAGCATACAAAACACTCCCGAAGTCATGATTTTTGTACAATTAGAATTTATTTTAGAATTATAGACTTAATGGTCAATATTCATGGCTTGAAAAATTTATTTAAATTATTTTTTAAAAATTAAGATTATTTAAATTTTTTATTAAATTGTAACGGGACATTTCAACCCGTTACAACACACAAACGAACAAACACACACACACACACGTATACACACACAAACACACACACACACAAACAGATATTTATATATATACTATAATATATATTAGTGTGTATTAATAAAGAAATAAAAGAATTTACAAATACAAGAATAATTTATTGAATTTACAATTCAAAGCTTTTCGTTGGCAAACAGTACCATCAACCTCAGGAATACTAGAGACTACAAGAAAATAGTAATTATATCTTGTGAGCACATTGACTGTTATATTTTATCAAAAGCTATTTGATCGTCTTTAGCAAGATTTCTTTTAAATGATCCTAGTAAGTGTGAAGTGGATTCAGCGTAATTGATAAATTAGGAACATAATTACTTTAATATTTTACCTTTCATAAGAATTTTTCCATTTGTTTTTGTATTGAGGATATGAGGATACTGGATGCCATTTTATGGAAATTACATTATTCCAGATGGGTTTCTTTCCGTTATGCACTATTACGTGTTGTAAGTAGTTCGCTAGTTTACGGCAATTTTTTATTTTCAAAATTTTAGTCTGAAACCTGCTAACGGTATTGAATCTAGAAGCTGCAATAAGTGGTTTACTTGTTTTAAAAGTCTCCGAAAAAATTACAATTTCAAAAAACTTTATTGTGAAATTTGCTGGCCTATGTTTTCCTAATATGCTATTCAAAATTCTATGAAATCCGTGAGTGCTAAATTCACCCAAAATGGTAAACAGGTCTTAGAGGCCTTTTGTGATCTTCTTAGTGACAAATCTTTCACAAATCTGTAATACAAAACTACTACATAAAATCTCACAGCTTTTATATAAAAAAAAAAACTGTAAAAATGTCACAGTTCGTTCTCGGTTTTTAAAAGAAAGAATCAATATTAAGATTATGTATGCGATGGATTGTGTTATTTATTATAGATGATCAATGGGTTATAAATTTCTTAAGTAGATTTAAGTATTCAACAGACTTTATTGTGTCAGACGTATGTTTATTGCATACACTGACTTATTGCAGTGTTTTGAAACACGCGATTGAATATCAAAACGAGCCAATTGGAAATGGATTTATTATTAAATATGCAATACAGTTTCTCTAAAGTATTTATCATTTAGCAGTTATTGTTTCTCTTCGAGACTAAAAATCGAATTGATGAAAGTATTCTATGTTAGAAAATCAGACTGCTAAACCACTTAGGATTTCCATTTAACTCCAAGCAGAAAGTTTTAAATATAAAAATTTGGTTCTTTTCGGTAAGTTATGTATGTACGTACGATGCCTCGTTGCATGTATGTATATATATATATATATATATATATATATATATATCACTGTTTTTTATATTGTGTAATATGTTAATACGTCGTACAATGTTATTGTTAGAGCTAACTCTTCGAGGTTGTCTTTATACTTCCTGTCACTCTAATCGTAACATCCAATATCATAAATATGTTCACCACATTTTTTTGCAAACATTGATAGAATTTTTTCTAAACTGTTTCTATTTTCATCAAATCTTACAAATAATCCCCATCTATTTTTTCAATAAGGTTTCTTTGGCAGCCTTATCTATTATTTATTTATTATTATTATTTATTTATCTATTACCTTATCATAATGTTTTCTTTATTTGAGAGGTTGTAGTGACGTGGTTTATTATTTCTTTCAATATTAAACATAGATAGAACATTGCTTACCTTACCTATCTATCACCTCAGTACGTTCATTGTGACGAAGCTAATATCGATCCATTGTCTTATTCCCTCCTCTATAACTCAGTTTATACTATGGCATTACCAATAAGATACACTATAGAGTTTTATACATCTCCAATTTAAAACGCATTGTTTATCCTTTACGGCAACTATAGGAAAACAAGTGTCAGACGAGGCAAACACATTTACTAACCAATTAGCTTAATTGAATTATTTGTAAGTAAATTGGTGCATAGCTATATTGTATTATAGGATAGCATATTATTCGGTTTAAAAGAAATCCTGTTTGTAAAGTGAGGTTTGTTAGCTTTTTAATTATTTTAAATATCCGGTGCCCTGATATTTCTCTTTTCGCACGACCATACATATAATTTTATAAGAGGGAGATCTCTGAGTTGGCAGATATTGGGACATACAAAAGAGATTATGAACATGACTTTCAAAATAAGATGAGTAAATCGATTAGGCTCTGAATGAATAACCCCCTTTACTTAATTGTATTACTTACTGTTATTGACAAGATCTATTCCTGTGGCGTTGCACTGCATTGCGGTTGGAAACGTCCATAGTGTGCGCACCTAATTCCATACGGATTTTGCACGTGTTAACAACAGCGAGTAGGTTAGGTAATTTATTAAGATAAAGTCGTCAAATTATTTACAATTCGGTTAAATTGATTGATAAATTAACGTTATATTAGGATAATTACCCCTTTGTGGTTATACTACACTGTTATTCCAATTACGGTCACCTTAACACTTTGGGCGGTTAAACGAAAATGCACTGATCTGAGAAGACGGAGGGTCTATGTCTAAGTGAAAAGATAGATTTAAGCCCAGAGCCTACAAAGCGTTCTGAGTAACGTAGTAGGAACCATAGATTTCTATATTGAGTTAATAATGAAACCTTGTTGAAAATCATAGAGTATAAGAAAATCGATGGGATCATGTCGGCTATTAACATTATGCGTTGCGTTTGAGAGATACTTTTGTGGTTGTGTTATGCTCTGAATTATTAGGTTCTATACTCAACAATCAGGTGGAGTTTTATATCTAAATATCAGTGATTTGAGGACGTTTGGAAAATATATACAATTATTTAAATTTATTTTTAATTTACAATGCAAAGAACCACTGACTACAGCCTAAACTTTCCTGGCGTAGATTTGCTAATTCACAATATAACTAACCAAAGACCGGGTGGAAGTCTGCTATTTAATGTTCAGTGCTTTCAAGCCGCTCTTACTACAATCATCAAGACACGTTCAGCCCAACCCATGCAACCTCATTGCTTTCAGGTTGTTAATCTTTTAATTGATTCCCTCCTTTATACAACCGCCTTTACTAAGCGAATCTGATCATAAAGCAAGCACACTTCTCAGAAGGTAAGCAATTGGCGACTTAGATAAAAAGTTTATTTATTAGAAATGCATTTATTTTATTTAAAATTTGTAAAAGTACAAACTATACAATGCATGATTTTTAATTAAACTTTAAAATGGCCTACTGCGCTTTTTAGACGGGGTATTTCTTACAACTTTTTATTTTTTGTTTTTAAAATATATTCCACCCAGTTCGTTTTTTTGTAATACAATACATTTATACTGAAAAATGAATCAATTATTACACTTACGTATGTACACAAGACCCCAGATAACATTTCTCCAAACCTCCAGAAAATAGTACACAACAAATATTTAAAACAAATCCAAGTGCAACATACAACACAATGATGGGGAAAAAATTCTCAACACCACGTATTCACAAAGAACTGTGTGACCATAGCAAATTCTAAATTGGCCAAGTACGGCTCAAAATTTAAAAAAAAAACTGTTGAAGTTATAGAGAAAACATATTCTCATTTACTAGCCACGTAGATTCCCCTTTCGTTATCCACATATTATACACCGACCACAATCAATCAAATATTAATTACAACTCAGAAACCTACCACATGACCATAAAAAAACGACTTGACACACCTGTGCAATACAAAGTAACACGTCCCAGAGAAAAATTTCAAGTGAATAAACTCAAACAAATAAATTATAAATTTTGTAACTCTTAATATAGACTATTTCGTGTGTTTTGAATCTTTTTTTAAAATTTGTTTTAAAGGTAAAGATATCAAATCTCTAAGAATATCAAGTAACTCTGAAATTTATTGAAAATTGATACTTTCACGGAGCTGCTATATCAAACATGTACTTATTATTGCAATAATAACAATATTTAATTTTTCTGTGAAAAGCAGTTGAGAAAATAAATTTCTGGATGTGATTGTATATTCATCATTTTTAAATATTTAACCTGAAGCTGGTTAGAAGTTTTATATTTATAATGCTAGCCCATTATTATTATTATTATTTTCAGACCAAGGGTGAGCAAATTAAACATTAGTTCTAATTACAAAAGCTAAAACGGTTGTATTACAAATATTAAAAGAGATTGTGGTGAAGTATTTTAAAATAAAAATTGTAGGCGTGATTAAATCAATTTATAAACCCCTGAGGTGTAATGTTTTAATTATTAGACCTAAGATTGTTTAATAAATATATTTATATTCTGTTAGGGGAATCTATGCAAATGTAAGAGTAAAAGTTAAGGGGTGAAGAGAAAATTATAAAATAACCATGATGTATTTAGGTACATTGAAATATAATTAAGAGAAACTAAAATTAGGTAAAAGAAGATCATATTCAATATTGGATTGTTGAAAGATTTTAGGTTAATTTAATCAGTATAGTTGCATAATATAATAAGTAGTAGTCTGTATTGTAAAATTGAATAATTTTGCATTTGGTGCAGAAAGAGGAAAAGTGGCACCGCTCGACTTGTTTCTGCACTAAAAAGCGGAAATATTTTGTCGGGCATGAGCTGTCGTGATCTTCGGCTTTTTCTTTCTCTAATAATGTAGCAATTTATTCCCTTCCATACACTGCCTAATAATAAATCTTACAATAAAGACAATAAATGATATTGTTTATTTATTTTTCGGTTATACCCGGAACTTGCCTTTCCCAAACATTGCAGTACAGGGAGCTCTTTACATTAGGCACCTGAGGGTCAGCGTCTTTATTATTTCTAAATTGAAGAGTAATTCATCTAAAATATATTCTTACTACATTATCCGTGAAGCGTTGGTGTGATCTCAGAATATAGGAACGTCACGAAAACTCGTTGTGAAAACATTAATTTTAAATTGTGTAATTTTTATGAAAACAGATTATTTTAATTGGGGAAATTTTTCAAAATAACGTTTTCGTTCTATTTATATATTTGAGTGTTTTGATATTGCTCGGCATCATAGATATAAGTATTTCTAGAATTTAAGCGTTAAAACAATAAACTAATCCGTATTTTTCTAAGAACAAAACAATTTAGTCAAAACCTTAAAATTTATTTTATGAATTATTATAAATATAAACTTATTTATAAAGACATTTTCAATTCAATAGCATTTTAAACTAATAATCTAAGTAAAAAAATAATAATAATAATAATAATGTTAGTTTTTAAACAGCTTCTATGCAAACTTACTTATTAAGCCCCGGCACGGCCATTACGTAAATATAAATTGTAGTGTAATTAGTGCATATGATATGATCTTTTGAATAATTTGTTTCAAAAGGAACTTCAGAGTAAACAACATTTTTTTATTACAAACAATATGTTAATAGAATAAATGGATTTTCTGGGGGTCTTGTTCTAGATCAGGAGTGCATAACCGGCGGTCCCCGATATGTATTTTTGCGGTCCGCAAGTCACTCTAAAAAATTGCTTTGAACGTGTTGATACGTAATGCTATTCCATAGGGGGAGCACATTCTGATCATATGTAGGCCTACATTGTACAGCCAATACTGACGTGGGTATGGAAAAATGTAATCTTTATGTACTCTATGTGTATGAGTAGCCGAGGAGATTATCACTTGCAAGATAATAAGTAAGACATTCTGTGACAGTCATTCATTGATACAGGTTGTTTCAATGCCACACTCGGCATTGTTTACCGAGTAATTACTTCCAAGGCAGAAAATGGACCCGTATCTGTTTACGTTTAAAGTCTTCCATTGCTACACAATTATATCGATTAATCATTTTCTGAATGAATTATTTATTCAGTATCAAAATAAGGCAACTCTTTTTATTTGCCAAGAAACTGTAGGTGTCATGAAAGATTTCAATTTAAAAAGACAATACGAATCTAAACAATCAAAAACATATAGTAATTTTACAGGGCAACTGAGAAACGACAAAGTAAACGATTTGAGAAAGAAGTTACCAAGTCAGCAAAATGTGTTAAAAAATACCGGGAAAAGTTTGGAATCAGTTAAAGCAAATTTCAAAATTTCGAAAATATTAATGAAACATTTGAACTCTTTCGCAGATGGAGAAGTAATTAAGGAATGTTTAATAGTTGTAGCTGATAGAACCTATTTTACCTCCGGATAAAGCCCAATTAGTTACGTATAGTGGAAGATATGTCAACCTATATTGACAATTCTTTGAAATAGATAATATTAAAATTCAAGTGGTTTACAAATGTTTGTATTTAAATTCAAGTATTAATCCAAGTCGATTTCGTTGGACAAAACCGTTGACATTTCAGATACAGACCAAATTGATATTTTTGTACCAGGTCTTCATACAGATTTTATTATCACTGAAGAGCTGTTAAGTTTGGTTCATATGAAGGGCACAACAGGTTTCAATATTTCCCAGAAGATAAGAAAAGTTTTCGAACGTTTTGAATTGAAAGTGCGTATGGATAAACTGTGTGGAGTGGCAACCGCTAGCGCTTCATCAATGATTGGCAAAAACATATGTTTGGTGTCATACCTTGATAAAGACTGTAGTTTATATAGAAATGAGCACATAAGTTTTCACTGTCTCTTTCATAGATAAAATTTGTGTTCGAAATTATTACAGAGGGATCATGTTACCAAAAGTTGTTACTGGAGTTGTAAATACTATTCGTAGGAAAGGACTTGTCCATCACTAATTCAAAGGATTTCTCTATGATATCGATAGTGATTTCGAAGATGTAATTTATTATACTCATATTCCGCGACTGAGTGCAGGCAAAGTTTTAAGAAGAGTGCTTAGTCTTCGTGAAGTAATTGATATTTTCCTTTCTGATCGTGCTATTACGGTATTCGAATATAAAAATAGAGACCGGTTGTGTAACGTAGCAATTTATGTCGATATTATGCATCATATGAACGAATCGAATGCAAAACTTCAAGGCAAAGACAATTTAAATTTAACTCACTTGTCAGCGAGTCTTATAAGGGCGTTCGAAAAGACGTTGTCAATGTGGGGCGCCCAAATGGGAAATGGCGTTCTGGTTAACTTCATTTCGCTTATGGAGATGAATTCAATAGGTGCTGATAAAACTTGGACTTATCGAAATATAGCAATATAATGCAATGTTTGAAGATTGATTTTGAAAGCAGATTTTATGATGTTAATAAATTTGAAAAGCTATTTGAAATCTTTGCGTCGCCGTCCAGTGTTGATTGTATGGATGCACCACACAATATTCAAGTGGAACTCATTGATCTGTAGCACATGATTTAGGTAAAGTCAATTTCTGTAAAGTTCCATTACTAGATTTCTTCAAAATCGACTTGCTGCTAGAAATAGATATTCTGCGAGAAATATTTTTAAACATTTCGTGTTTGTTCAGTAGCACTTTAATTTGTCAGCATGCATTTTGTTAGTATAATGTATCAATTTTGCTCGTACGTATTTAACTGGTATTCACTGGGAGTCAACATTGAAAATAGTAACTACTAACATTAAAATAGACAATGAACAATTATCAAAAGAAAAACAATGTAAAAGTTCCCATTAAAATAAACACTTTTCAGAATTCAATTAATGTTTTTAATTTCCCAGCAAAAATTTCATTTATGTTAGAATTCTGGTGTAGTATGATTAAAAGGGGTAATAAACTATAAATACTTGCTGCAAGTATCAACATTGTAACATAAACAAGATAGAGAATTTGATATCTGGATACGTTGTTACAGGTATGTATGGAATAATAAATTATGAACTGGTTGTTGTGTACGTATGTAATGTACGCTTACATTATAATTTAAGGCTATATTATTTGAAAGTTAACCGCAACTAGATTCCATTGGTGGAACTCGATAAATTTTAACCCTGTGTACCGGCTCGAGAAAAATGAACACTTAATTGACCCACCGTTCCAAAAGGTTAAGCACCCCTGTTCTAGATAGCCCCACATGTAATTGCCTTTGTGAGAAACAGTCAGAGTGCAAAGCAAGAGCAATATATTGAAATATTTTGCCTTGAACCTAATAATTGTAATAGCATTGATGGGGTATTGAAGTATCTTAAACTGGAAAGGTAAATCAGTAGGAATCATAAAGGAAATTTGTCCCACTGCTGATCCAGTAAGAATAGTGGCATCGATAACATTTATTTTCAGTCTTGTACCGTTACACAATTTTGATGACTTCAAATAACGTAATAATTATACAGGAGCTTCAACTTCAGACTGTAAGTTATGTGGTGAAAAGCCAGCAGGATTAGGTGAATTCAAAAATTCTTGTGAGTAGTGAACAGCGTCTTATGTACCCCAACAGCATCAATTAATCGATACTCTTTAGTTTCTCCTCTTATGTTGTCTAAAATAATATTGTTAATTTCATGTGCAGATAAGTTTTCTATCGGCCACTGCGAGAAGCTTTGCGTATTGCTTAGCGCAAGCTGCAGTACGACAATCCGTCGCGAGGTAGTCCCTACTACGCTATGGCAATGTAGTCCCATGTTTTTTCGCAGTGTAGTAAACAAATTGTATTTTTTACAGCCTATGACATCCATTGTGATGAATAATATTCTTTTTTATTTTCAAAATAAAGCAGTATTTTAGGTTTATGCGGATAAACGAACAAACGCATAAACTTGTTTCGCGTCATACTCCGTGCTGACACTCCGTGCGTACACCGTGCTGTCAACTTTATATATTTTTCGGTTGTCATTATGTGTGAGATAAGTCCAAAGAAAAGAAGGGCTTTTTTATATTTAAACAGATTCTTAATGAATCTTTACAATGATGGGTATTTTGAGACCATAATCCACAGCTTGCCAGTTCGTGGGCAATCAATTTCTCCTTGTGTAGGGGTTTTTGGAGCTTTAAAACTGACTTTAAAAACGTAGACCTATATATACTACAGAGGAATACATGGAGCTAATACTGATTATGTTTTTGTGGGTTGTGGTGTTTTGGTTTTCTTTACTGAGTTTTTCATACAGTGGATGGTAAACGTGTGTTCGATTACAGTGTTTGTGAGTCTGTTTTATCGTTTAGAATGTGTGGTGGTTAGTCGTTTGGTGTTTACAGTCTATATTTCAATGTTTTATATTATTTTAGTTTATTGTTTTACTCGATTAAACGTAGGCTGTGTAGATTTGTGTCAGTGTTGCGTGTGTGCTTAGAAAGTTCTGTTTATGTAGCGAGCGAAATTTGATTTGGGTTTCTTTTGTCTTTTATATGTTCCGTTTATCGTGTGTTGAACTTTTTCTGTTTGACCGACGTAGAAACTAGGGCAGTCGTTACAATGTAATCTTGTATACTCCTGTACTCTCATGTTTGTTCTGGAGTGTTTTTGTACATAATACATTTTTATAGGAAAAATAAGGCAGATCAGGCTTATACAAAATCACATGTAACAAATTCTACATAAACAACAAATCACAAACCAATTTTATATTTCCTCAAGTAAATCAATTAACTAAACACAACAGAAACTTACGAAATATACAAACGATGAAACAGATTCACAATAAAGAATATTTCCAAAACATAATTACCACTATTCAACCAACAACACAATCGACAAAAACCAAAACACCAGAAACCCACAGTAATATAAAGAACCGTTTTGACCGTAAGGCGCAGAATTGTACAATGTACAAAATTAGTGTGTGACGCGTCTGTCGAAAAACATCAAGTAGTTGTGTTTTTGCTAAGTACGGTTATTAACTACTTATTAGTAAAAAAAAGTCCCAAGAATACGACCAAAACTGCAAGAGACCGTTTAATGCTTATAAAATAACTACATTATGTGTATAAAATATCAGCAAAAGAAAAAATGGTGGTCACAGTAATACAAGCAAACAGACCCACTCTGATGAAATCTCTGAAAGGAACATTCCAAAAGACCAAAAAAAGTTTTAAAATTTAACTTACAAACAATTCTCTTATTAAAAAAAAAGTTCTGCGGGAAAAGTGTTTTTAAACCTATTCACCGATGCGCCATTCATTCAATCAACAGCTATTGCGCCGAAGTAAATCTTCCCCAATCTACCAATCCATTTTTCAAATTATTATTTGTATTCTGGTCTACTAAAATGAGTTTTTTTTTAGCGTTTTTTATAAATATATTGAAAATAAAGCACCATTCAGATCCCACGCCTTGCCTAGATGGCTACGAAGATTTTTATAGTTCTAATAACATACTCGTACTATAAAGACGGCCAATACTGATGCTAATTATGTTGTAGACAAAGTTTGTAATGGTATTTAGATTAACTAGTAATATTTTAGGATTAAATATTTAAGATTAAATTAACTTTTTTTTTATCAGTTTTTATAAAGTCTATTAACATTGCTGTTTATAATTTTAGACATAATAATCTTTGTTGTTTGCGATAAAGGGCTTCCTTCTTATTCGACAATTAAAGACTCTGTTAACAAATTGACAGTGTATTGGTTCCTTACAAAGGCATTATAACATAATTCAGAGATAAAACGAGTCTATTACGGTATTAATTTGTTTTAGTTTCAACATATATGTATACATTATTTCAATTTGTTTATTCTCAACAGTTGTAAACAACGCAAAATAACTTAGCTTTTGTTTGGTATAAGTTGAAGAAAAAAATTAACACGACCAAAATTGTGTGCACGTAGTGTGTTTAAGGGCACGTAGTTTTTTAGGTTTTTTTTAAAAATAAAATTTGGTCACTTGATCCCTTTATGCTCTAAGCAATTCAATTTTAAAAATGTCTAATTGTCGGTTTTAAGTACACTTTTTGGGACGTTAAATCATTTAAACCATTCACTTTAAGGCTATAGTTTGTAATTCTAATGAATCGTTGAAAATCCGATAAAGATGATCAGTGTATATTTAATATTATGGAGATATTTGATACCCTTAGCCACAGGTAGCCAACCAATGTGAGCATTAAATATTACAAATGTCATTCTTCATAGTTTCTGTTTATATTTTCAACTGAAGGGTTGTATTTCCTCCCAATTTTTGTCAACCAGTTCAGCTTTGTTATTATTTTAAAAATAAATGCAAAGCAACAGCGACTAAAACAATAGCTACGATTGTATGTAACTATAATTTACAGAATTTTAAATTTTAAAAAAATTACAAAACCTAAAATAGACCCATATTGGGCAAATAGAGCCAGAGTTGGCAATCTCCGTAATGTTCTAATGTTAAATAATAAATACCTTGGATTTATACGATTTTTAATATTCGTTGCACAAAAATAGACACACCATATTGGAAAACCGATTTTTTCCAAAAGTTTTAGCAATAATCATAATATCAAAAATTGTTGAAACTAATCGTTTGTTTTTAATAAATGAGCCTTTTTTACAAGAACATAAAACTCCCTTTTTATGCCCATAAAATTACATCACTTCCATTCTTCGAAGGGTCGTTTGAAGTTGTAGATAAGTGATAATGTATAGCATCACATCTCTATCTCTCTTGACCTCATTTAATGGAACATTAGATTTAAAAGGGCGTTTTCATTGTCCAGTAAAACCCAACGATAACCGCCCTGCTCACGTGTCACTGTATGCTCGATACCTACAGTATATTTAGCTCCATATCCAACTACATTGGAAAACATAAATTTTTATTGGCACGGGCAACGCAAAAATGTACAATTTTCATAAAGCATAATAAGCAATATTAAACACTACCAATGCACAAAACATTTTAGCTCTTATGTTGAGAAAACTTTATAACTAAACTTGTTAAAACACTGAACAAAGAAACTGCTTTGAAACAACTGTTGACAGTGAAACCACACTTGCAGCCTCCTGAGACTGGTCTTCGGGTCTTACGAAACACAACAAAAATATGTCAAACTTATGCTATTCATAAGGCAATAATTACGAAAAATATAAACCGCATACGAAGACATGAAAGCGTTATATATATATTACGCGAGAAACATTTAGCTTTTGCTAAGGTTTTTGTATTGTCTTTTAAATCGTAAATTAAATAGCCACTATGATAAGCAAAAAGTACTAGTGAATATTCTACATTACTAGTTTTTTTAAGAGGTTTGGATTTTTGTGGCATTAAGGCGATGAGAAAACTTAAAGTAAAGAAAAAAGTGAATAGCAAATATGATTGCAGTACCATGATAAAACTCCCTGGTTTGGATATAAATGAATGATCATGATGTGAGTGGAGGGTCTTAGTTTTTAAATATATTGCTCTATAATAGAGTTACTTGGTGGTCTAAGAGTTACAGCCTTTTGTAGGGCAAAGGACTGGAGAGGCAAGGTGTAATATCAGTAGAAAAGAAAATAGGATTGGTTTAGGATTGCTGATCTGGTACTTTAGAACAGGGGATATTCTCGTTTGTTTGAGGGTAGAAGGGTACTTCTACTTGAAGTAGAACTCACGGAGATGTCTCTACACGCTACCAGGATTTAACTTATAAGTGTTGTTATACATAAGAAGACGATGTTAATGAGTACTTCATACAAAGGTGATACGCTATTTTTTTAAATATTTAGTGAAATAAAATCATAGTACATTATTGAGTGCCAGTTGAGAAAAACATATAATATTTATATTACAGAGTGTCGAATACATGTAATAAACTACTTCCCAGAGACGTTTTCAAACTATCAAAAAATTGTCTTTATTCAACGGAGTTATTTGTTTGTTAGTTAATCAAATGTTACGCTGCATTCAACATCGGACAAAATCTCAATACAAAAACAAAGGGGTAGTAAAAAATTGGTACCAATGTTATTTATATTTTTAATATTGATAATAAATATGATAAGCAAAATCATTTTTGAAAATAATACATAGAAACAGACACACACACACACACACTCACACACACACACACACACACACACACACACACACACACACACACACACACACACACACACACACTTACACAAACACATACACACACAATATATATATATATATATATATACAGGGAGACACACGGGATACGGGTGGTTTTTAACTGCGTAGTACTGAGGGCGCGGTGGTGGGAGGTGGTCGTGCCGGGGATAGTTCTGATGCACACAAGACGCCATTTCCATTTCAACCACTACTCTCAACCACTACGGAGCTGTGGGACTTGCAACGTTGATTGTTTGTCTATGACAGTTTCGCGAAAAGTGGTAAGTCTATTATTGCTTCGAAGCGATTGTTTCGTGCGCGGTTTAATGTCGGTCGACATGGAGCTGTTCCGAGCCGTAATACAATCCTCAGATGGATGAAAAACTTCAGATAAACTGGAAGCATCCAGGCCCGAGACACAGTGTAACGACACCAGAAAATGTTGAAAGAGTAAGGAAAGTGGTAGTCAGAAGCCCAGGACTGTCAGCTAGACTCCATGCTAGTGAGTTACGAACCAATCGTGAATCAGTTAGACGAATTTTGCATAAAGAATTAAAATTCCATCCCTACAAAATGCTTATTGTCCAACAACTGAAGGACAACTTCTTTGTTGTACGAGAAGACTTTGATTACAGAATGCAAGTGATTTCGGGATCGAATGAAAATGAAATTTTATTGATGAGCGATGAAGCTTATTTTCATTTAAACGGGACCGTGAATAAGCGAAACCTATGTTACTGGGCTCTAGATCATCCACACCTTATCCACCAGCGTCATCTACACTCAGAAACAGTAACAGTCTGGTGTGAACTTGGCTCTTTGGCATTATTGGACCTTATTTTTTTGAAGAGAACGGGGCGTAACACAGTTACTGTTAATTCGGTTCGTTACATTCTTGAAACCAGAACGAAGAAGACGACGAATCCATTTAAAACGCGTTTGATTCCAGCCGGATAGGACAACATCTCATACCGCAAACACTTCAATTACAGATCTTATACGCATGTTTCCTGGCCGGATTATCTCGTTTTGGAAATGTTCCTTGGCCTCCCGACTTGTCAGTATGTTACTTTTTTCTGTGGGGGTACCTTAAGAACTGTGTTTATAACCACAAACCAAGAAATTTGGACGAGTTGAAAAATGCAATCATTCAAGAAATTGCTGCCGTCCCTGCAGATATTTTTAGTCCGTGTGTTGGAAGATTTTGAGAAGGGACGTGAGTCCTGCATTCTAAATGATGGACCTTACTTTGATGACATTATTTGTCACAAATAACTTTGTTAACTAAAATGGCAAATTATAAGCTTTGATTTTGTGTAAATAAACATGCATTAATTTTAAAGTTGGCTGAGTATTATTACATTAAATACCGTCTGCCTCTCGAGCGTCACCCTGTATAAGTATATATATATATATATATATATATATATATATATATATATATATATATATATATATATATATATATATGTATGCTTATGTATGTGTGTGTGTGTGTGTTTGTGTTTGTGTGTGTTTGTTTTTATTTCTGTGTGTCCGTATAAAAGCGCGATCGTAGAGAATTAATTTATTTTCAAACAATATTTATATTTAAAAATTGTGTTAACTTACAAATTAGCTTATTTACAAAATAGAATAAATAAATATATATTAAGTAAATTAAATTTTATATATTAAGCAGTAAACACTATATGTTCTCATTAAAGATCAGGTTTGCTTGAGGTATACACGCCTGCGGTATTGACTATTTGTACCATAAGAGTTACGTGCTACCAGAGAATATCTACTACTTTGTAGTTAACCTATTGTCTGAAGGGTATTGTTTGTAGGGATTTCTTTTCACTAACTGAACCTCTGAAAATGTAAAACAGAAGGAGAGATGGAAGAGTTAAAAATTAAGCACGTAACAATCATCTCGGTGCTAAAAGACGAAAATTATTACTTGATTGGGTATAATCGCAACACTGACCTTCATTTACCCTCTACGAACCCATAGGGAAAGTTGACCGCAGTTAATAAATAGATCATTATAAAATTATAATAAGGAGAATAAAATGGGTTACAATAAACGGTTTTAATATATTACTCTGTTTATTTTCTAATTGTTATTATTATTATTAATATTTGATTTTATCTTCCAATTTGTTACAAGTTTACAGTTATATTAAGATGAGCTTTTCGGGAGATGTACGATCATAATTGAAAATTGTGCACGTTTTCAGAAACACTCCTTATTGAAAACAGAGAACACAAGCATTATATTATTATATATCCAAACGTTTCAGTGATAATAGCTTAAAATTTTACCATTACAATAATCTTAATTTATATTTGTATTGAAACTTATTTATTACTTGAATAATTTTTTGAGTATTATTTTGAGTAACCTCTATTTTGAAGATGACGCTTATAAGAGATTTGTATCATGTATAGCCAAAAACTTTAAACAACCTGAACTCAATTTGGCGTAGTGAAATAATAAATTGTTAGATTTAATTTCTGAAGAAGAAATGCTGAAAATAATAAACATCTATCACGTTAGCAAAACTAATCATCGCAAAATACAAGAAATTTATGCACAAATTAAAAGTAGATATTATTGGCCCAACATAAAAGGACACAATCAAAATTTTATTAACCAATGTGAAATATGCCAAAAAAACTAAATACGATATAATCCCTTTAAAACTAGAAACGAATCTTACACCAACGCCAACAAAGTCATTGCAAGTAGTGCACGTGGACAGCATATTACTAGAAACAAATCGCTTTATAAGCATAGTAGACGCCTTCTCGCGTTATGCACAGATGTACCATGTGGGCAGTGCGCAATCATTTAAAATTTGTTGACTCTATTGTTAACATTAGTGTTAAATTAAACTCTAATTTAACAATAGAGTTGCACAAAACTAAAATACATTTTATAAGTACACAAAACCTCCAATTAAATGGATTATGTGAAAGGTTTCATTCAACGATAGTAGAACATATAAAACTTTTATGTAATCGAATCGAGTTAAAAAAGGACAGTATAGTCAAGAAAGTAAAATATGCAATAATAGCATATAATAATAGTATACATTCGGTTACTAAATTAACGCCGTGTGAAGTTTTATTTGGTTACATAAATTTGATCACCATACTGGATGTAGATGTATAAAACCAGTTTGCAAATGACTACGTTTTAAGCCATAGAGAAAAAACAATCACATTGTAAGTTAACATTAGAAACGCTTATCAAAAAATTAAAGAAAATATTTAGGAGAAAAGGAATATAAACAAGGAATCACTTCAAGAAATACCAACTGAAGTTTATGTAAAGACAATTCAAAAACAGGACAAGACAAAAAAATGATATAGCAAAGAATAAATATGTTCTGTTAATAGGGAAAGGAAAACATTTAAATTGTATAAATTGCATTCTTTACCTACAAAATATGAAACAGTTTATGTAACAATAATACCAAACGTAAGGTACGTGTTAGTATCTAATTCTGTAATTTTTGGTTTAGACAGTAATTGTAATGGTAAAATACATTCCAAATACTTTTGCTTATTTGACATTTAACGCACCACAAAATAGACTGTGAAATGTCCATTATTAGAAATAATACATCCAACAACTGCGAGTATACTGCATTGGAGTTACGGACAATCTAATCACCTGGATCGCAGAAATCAACCATCACCTGGCGACCTTATCAAATAAAGAGACTCTAGAGATTACCATCTAAAAGACAACTACCACTGTAACTCTTCAAGGCATTATCCTAATAAAAACTAATAATTATTCAGTCTTCTTCAACGACATGAAACTAAGTCACACGTCAACGACATCTGGAGGTCACCCTATTCTCTTAGACACTACTGTCCCGTTTAAGTTGTTCTAGCTAAACAGTTAACAGAGATTAGATTCTTTTAGAAAGTTTGAAAGCTTAAGATCGGACCGAGGGCTTAACTCGACGCTCTTGAAGTTAGAATTAAGCCTGCTGAAACGTGTCGAGAACCGGGCTAAACAGCCAAGAAATCCTAAAACTCATCACAGTGAATTCGTCAGGCCTTGACTGTCTTTAAAGAAGGCTTAATGTACTGAGGATTAAATATGAATTGAACGCAGCTTGTTTTTATATACATTTATTAGCTAACTGTTTCGTTTGCGTTACGACGATTAGGATTAAAAGAAGAACTTGAAAATTGTGTGCACAAATAGTTATATTATATCTGTACATAAGCACTTTCGCAATTAGTTTATTTTTTTTTCACTTCATTTGAGACTACTGGTATCGGGAGGAAAATCACTTCCAACAAATTAGTCTGACCATTTTTAATACAAAATATTATTTTAATATAATTTATTGCTATTATTGTTGGATGTTAATATTCCTGCCTAATATTTTTTTTTAATTTTATAAATACGACAAACCAAAATATTTGTTCTTTCTGCCTTAAGATTACGACTCTAATTTCAAGTGAATCAGGTTATAATTAAGACTGGTGTTCTAGGCAACATGCAAAACTTTCTACCTCAAGAAATGATACATTTTGAAATGGAGAAGTTCTGTAAACTAATCTTTTGCAAACATGTCATATATGATTGTAAAATGTTTATGGAAAAACAAAAGTAAAAGACCAACAATTGCTATAAATATATCTTTAACGATTGATCCTTAAGTAATCGGGGGATAATGGGAGGGGGGGTTAAATATTAAACCGTATATTTGAAGAATATGTGAAAAGCTTGTGAATTTCATGTTGAGATTTTGGTGACCTCTAAATGTATAATATACTTTTTTTGTAGCATCAGTTTTAGTTTTATTTTATGCAATTCGTTATCATTTATTTAATTCAAATGACTAAACGGTATTGAAATATTCTAATAATGCGAAACCGCACATATTTTTCTATATTTTATCAACAGTTAAACTCTGTTATTTATGGGAAGATAAAAAATGGAAGATATTTTTAAAGTTTCCCGATCATCCCTTAGCAATATACTTCCACGTGTCAATACATCATTTTAATACTCCCATCACCTTTATTACATTCTACGATACAGATATGCAGAAAGTACTATAGATCGCTAACGTACATATATTACACTGTATTATAATAGTATATACCATAATGTACAGTATAATATATAATTAATTTAAGGATCTCTACAAATACAGAAATATATTTATCATAAAAACAATACTTTCAATACATTTCGGCAACTACGAGGCCGGGATCTTAAAAACAAATGTATTTTCAAATAGAAGAGACAGCTAGTCTATATTTAATATATAGTATTACAAATCTATTACAGTACATCCATATCTCCTAACACAATGAATATATTATATCAATGTAACTGTAATTTCACTTATTTACCTATTATTTAGTTTTTAAAATTATATATAAATTATAATAAACGTAATAAATAATAATTTTACTCATTTCGTTTATAAACATTTAATAATTTATTTTATTTATATATTTTCGAATTTTTAATATTCAAAAATTTATTGTAATTATTTATGCAATCATTTGCCATATTATATATATATAATGTAAGTTTCAAGACGTATTTTATAGTTTTATAGAAAATATATTTATTATGTAAATATATCTAACAGAAATTAAAATTTAATTATTTTAAATTACAATAATTTTCTATTAGTATTAGTACTGCTAATACAACAAAAGATATAAATTGGTATGAAAAAAAGTAAAACTATGTTATCGAATACAAATTTAAATAAAGTTACTTCTAGGAATCATCTCATTGAATTAATTCACTAATTAAACTTTAATAAATAATACTTAACTAAATGAACACATAAGGGCTTACTTTCTCACGCGTTTCGAAGCAATCGTAGCTTTTACGAAGCAATGGCTCTACGGAGGGAGAGGCTTGCTTTGTAAAACGAGCGATTGTTTCGAAACGCGTCGGCAACTAAGCCTTTATGTATTCACTTAGTTAAGTATTATTTAATTATAGTCAAATTGTAATGCATATTTTTCCAACCAATGTGTTATCAAGTTATTCAAAAATGTGCAGAAATTACTATAAGAAATACAAATATTGTATTACGAAAACAGAAAGTAATTTTTTAATGAACAAAATTGATATAATAAATTGCAACATATAAAATACATTTGAAAAAAGCTTCCCTTTGGAATAATATAAAATGGAAAGAAAAATCCCATATAATAATTTAATTTAAATCATTTACTTGTAAATAGACATAGATAAAGATCAATTTAAATGAGAAATCTAAATATTTTGAAATTTCAAAACTGATTAATTAAGTCACTAGGTTTAAATAGATGATATAAAATGTATTAAGACTGAAATAAATTTAATAGAACATATTAATGAAGTTTACATAAAAAGAGTAATAAATCAGAAAATAACACAATCATATACAGAGTTGAATATCAGTAAATTAAATTAAAATGCAGTTGAAATTTTGAGAAGTTGAAGAATTGCACGATGAAAATAACAACATGTAAACAATATTTAGAAATGGAATATATTATACATAAAATTCCAAAATGATTACCTTGATATGATAAATTCCTATTAAACGTAATGGAATGACGTTTAACCGTGTAATCTATGACTTCATCATATATTAAAATGAAAATATAACACAGATATTTCATTTATATATATATATATTTATGCTGATACGTATTCCTTCACGGATGGAAAAATATGATGAAATGTTACTATCTGGAGTACATCCGTTCATTCTGCAGTCCATAAATTCGCAGTTCCGACATTTCGCTAGAATCTCATCCAGCATTGACGAGGTGAACCCAAGAACAGTAGAAGAGCGAGTCACTGTTGTTGGGTTCACCTCGTCAATGCTGGATGAGATTCTAGCGAAACGTCGGAACTGCGAATTTATGGACTGCAGAATGAACGGATGTACTCCAGATAGTAACATTTCATATATATTTATGTATATATCACAGTGCAGTTAAACTCTTGCCATGTAACTTAGTTGGGTTTGTGTTATTAAAAACTCCTTACTGACCCATTTTGCAATTATAACAGTTTATCCTGAGCTCCTTACTGTGCGGTTCAATTTAGGTTTCATTAACGGTATATTTTGGTATGTTGGTGTGGAGTGTTTTATATTCCCAAGCAAACTTGTTAAAAAAAGCTTCGAATACGCCATAAGTTAACATACGTGTGTATGAAAACCTTTTGTGTAAAGGATTAAAATATCATCTAATATGTGGTACTACATGTGGTGTTTGATATACGTATTTATGTATAATAATGAATCAGGATTTAGAGGATATATCTGTTTACTAATTGTGATATGAAATGCATGAGTAGTAGGGGATTAAAATACGGTAAATGATAAAATTCTAGGGCAAATTACGTCATTTTCCTAAAGGGGGCGTTAAATTCATTGGTAAAAACGAGTTATAGCATAGGGACATTTATTTCTTTGATTAAAGTGAACGGAATTAATAACTTCGGAAGGTAAGAGATAATGCAATGATAGAAGGGTTGCTTTTAGTAGTTCAATCAAAGTGATCGTGAATCCATTTAAATCAAAGTGTTTCTGTAATGTCCTTAGGAAGGAATTAATTCAGCTTCTCGTAGACTTGGAAATACGGAAAGGCAAACACTACAGCATCCCTGGGCTGAAACTGTTTCCTTGTTAGGGAATATCTGCTTAGAAGTATCTCCAGCCTCGATATAGGCTCACTTAATATGGGCTTTGGCGAGGGCAACTGAAACATCTATTGTCTAGAGTTCATTACTTTAAGCTCAATATCTCGATCCAAGTATCCAAGTAGGCAACTGAAGTAAACCTAACCTCAAAATTTGCTATCCGAACTGATAAATGACCATTCTTATATTGCTATAAAATTGCATGACATTCTTATGTTCTTTATTAACAAAATATTCTGATGAGGTAATGATAACTTACTTACAAAAATATTATTAATTTTGGACGCTAAATAATGTTTAATTAAGCTTTAAAAAGTAATGATACATTTTACAATAATGGGGCATCAAAAAAACGAAGAAACATTTGCTTTATGATTGTACATTAAAAAAAAACCTGTTTATGGATTCACTAGTAGCAAGGGTGAAGGGAATGAGTGGGCTGTGTAAAGTACATCTGATGATTCTTAACATCCAAAACAAATGGCTTTTTTGTCAATACAGAATAGTTATCTAAGCATAGTAAACATTTTTGGAAGTTGGATAAACCGAGAAGAGAAGACAGCTGTAAATATATAGCAGAACGTCTGCTATATAAGAATATAGCAGAACGTCTATATAAGAATAATACGTTTCAACGTAATAAAACAAAGAATGTTCATATTTGTTATTATTCATGCCAGTACCATTACTCATTTACCGTTTACTAAATGTGTATTAAAATGAAACAGACCTTTTCCTTTGCAGATGTCCTAGTTTTGAAGAGTTTGTTACACCAGTTACTCATAAGGAACTTAGCATTTGATTTATCAATTCAAAATGGGCTTTTCTTGTGAGTAGGTGTAAACATTACATTAATATTCAAAAAAATATGATTTTAAGAAGTTAACTATGTCATTATGTAGAATTTTTTCTGATATTTCAACTATTAAATGCATTTTTGAAATTCCAAATAATTTTATTATTTTCACTTTTTTATGTTGATAATTTAATAGAGATAAAAATATTTGATTTTTGTGCAAAGTTTACAGGCTTGTAGGAAATTGTTACTTATATTGGAGTATTTCCTTCAATTTTGGAGTGAACTGTCTGGTCACTTTCTTCATTGATCTCTTCCTGATTGGTGGTGGCATTAACTTTTATATCAACGTTGACTATCATAGACTGATTATCATCCAATTGCGGGATGAAACGTCAGACTGCGTCAGGTAAAGGCATTTGCAATTCTTCATCTACAGTATGTAGAGAGTTCGTTGATATTTTGTCGGTGACATTTAAATGGTTCTCAATATTGCATCACATTTTGGTTTAATTTATCATTCTTACAATTTATTTTGTAATCAAATTCTTCTATTTTTAATCTCCATTGAAAATGGGCATTCCGTTCTGTAACAGAAAATAACCATTGTAAAGGCTTATGATCTGAGTAAATTTTGAATTTTCTACTAAATAAATAACACCTGAAATGTTTTGCGGCCCATACAATCGCTAATAGTTCTTTTTCAATTCCAGAATAGTTAATTTTGCTATCATTCAAAATTCTGCTGACATACGCTATGGGAAGGTCCTTTCCGTTTTTATCTTGAGTTAAAATTCCTCCTACCGTATGGTTGCTTGCGTGTGTTGTTAAAATGAATTCTTCTTGGAAGAAAGGGTATTGCAAAGTGGTTCTTTATTTAAAATATTTTTGCATCTTTCGAAACAGTCCAACAAGTCGAGGCTATTAATATTAATTTATGCATTTTCCTTCAAACTGATAGTAAAAGTTTTGTTATTTTTGCTAAGTTTTTAATACAATTTTGGTAATATCCTAATACTCTCTTAAAATTCATTTAATTTGTTTAGTAGTCGTTGGTATTGGATAGTTCTTGATTGCTCTTATTTTTTTAGGATTGGGTATTACTTCGTTAGGTTTAACTATGTGACCTAAATGAGCAATTTCCTTTCTCAAAAATCCGTTTTGTCCAACTGTAGCCCAAAGTTAGCTTCTCTTAGACCATCAAAAACTTATTTTAGTATTAACATCTGCTTTTGCAAACGGATGGAAATTATGATGATATCATCAAGATAGACTAAAGACGTTTCATTATGAGAACTCAGAATACATTCATTACTCAGAATACATTGTTTATTATCTTTTAGAATGTAGGTGGGCTGTTCTTCAGTCCAAACGCCATTCTCAGAAACTCCTAATGGCCTGTTTCTGTTGAAAAGGCTGTCTTGTAAATCAAGTGTCCTAGAATATTGGGATCTTCCTAATTTGTCCTATATGTCGGTTATGTTTGGAAGCGGAAACTTATCTTCGATAGTATTCGCATTTATCCTCTAAAGTCAATCATTAATCTAAACCTTTGTTTATTGGAAGCATTTGCATTTTTTGGAATAATCCATACAGGTGAATTCCAAGGTAAGAAAGAAGGTTGAATAATTTTTTTGATAAGCATTTCTTGAATCTGTTTACCCACTTCCTTTCGGTAAATTTCTGGGTATCTACAGTTTCTGTTATAAACAGGGGTTTCGTCAGTTGTCTTAACTATGTGTTTAACTTGATTGGTAAATGTCAAACAAATATTTTCTTGGTGAAATAAATCAGAATATTCAGAAATTAATTTTCATACTTCACGATTCTCTTTGTCATTCATATGATCTGTTATAATCATTGTAAAGTTCAATTTATTATATTTGTGATTCAACCTGTTGAAATTTATAGCAGTTACTTGATTACTATTGGATTATAAATTTTAAAATCACTTAGCAATTCTACGTTCATTGGTTTCATCTGTAAGCGTTTATCAGCCGTTGTGTTATTGACTACAGGGCAATAACTTGCTCCATTTTCGACTTTTACTATACATTGCGGTATTTCTATTCCGTCTTGTATTTTATAGGGTAATATTCCGAATCTTTACCTTCATGGTTTGATTATTACGGGCTTTAATTAAACAGCTTGTAGTTTTATTTTGAACAGCAGTTTTATTATTATTATTATTACTTGGTTCTTCTGTGTTAAAATAATGTAACTTAGTGACCTTTTTGTAACAAAATATTAATTTATCGTTTACAAAATACAAATTAATTTTCAATGTTTTTATATTATCGCCTCCTAGTAACAAGTCAAAATCTTTAAGAAAATCGAATAGTTGACATTTTGCGATTTTCTTTCCTAAAATTGGCAATTTGCAGCATAATGTTTTTTGACACCCTTTGATCTGTACTTACGAATGGTTCTCCCTGTAGTGTATTTTTGAAAATATTGAATGCAATCGATTTTTCAATAAATGAACTAATGTTTTATGTGTCAATCAAAAGTTTTAGGTTGGTTCTTGGGTAAAGTAAATCATTTTCTATTTTAGATTGTGGAAAATTTCTTTATAGAGTCTTAAGCATTAAAAAATGATGTGCGTGTTATTTTCCTTCGATAATCCGCATACGTATTCGCCATGGGTTACATCGCCATCTTCCTCGAAGTTACAATTATTTCCCGTCTTTTCCGTCATCGATATATTTGACATTTGTTCTTCTATCCGATACATAGAATCACTCTCGTTTTCTTTATCTACCGATTTTCCTGTAATTTGATGCAATTTATTTTGCGTGAACGTTTTCCCGGTTAGACGAGTTGATATGTTTATCGGTGCTGGTTGATAATTTTGATTATATTTAGGTGCTGTGAGATTTGTACATGGTTCTGTCTTATAAATCGATTAGCTTTGTTTTGAGGTGACTATTCAAACTGATTAGGGTTATTTTGTGGGATTTGTTTCTAATAATGCTGAAATGGTTGATTATTAGTCACAGGTTTACGAATCGATGAAAGTTGAATTATATATATATATATATATATATATATATATATATATATATATATATAAATTCACCTCCTCTCGCTCCTTTCCTAAAGTTTATTAAATCATATTATAATATTCATTTTTCATGTTTTATATATATATATATATATATATATATATATATATATATATAACGTGAAAAATAAATATTATAATATAATTTAATAAACTTTAGGAAAGGAGTGAGAGGAGGTGAATTTATTTAATATTTTTATTTTTCAAAGTTTAAAATCACTGTTTTCGCATCTCACCGTGTCAATACGGATTCCTATTTGCTCTATTTTGTCACACTAGGGTACTGAAATATTGCCATAGGTACATAATTCATGAAAATGAAAACGCCCTTCTGTAAAACGTCGAAGAATTTGCTTGACAAGATAATCATTGTTGGAAATCTCCATGACAACCGGCTGTGTGCGATCTTAATTGCTGTCAACAATGCTTGATTTACGCCGACGATAAATATTCTTTAGGCAACGCGCAAATATTTCCTTCCCTCCGAAGGTTATAAATTTGTTAGACTGAGGTATAAAGTCGATGGAATAAACCCAATAGTAACAGACTAAACTAGAGATTTTCATTTGAAGACCTTTAATTAATAATTAATGGGAAAATGAATTTCATACAATACCAATTAAGCAATTTATTTATAAAAATTAAAAATAAATATTGAAACCCAAAGTTTGACAATGTCTGTCATTTTTAATTATAGCCGAGTAATCTTTGAACACTGTTGTTTCTTTGGGATAGTGGTGGCTTAAGCAGTACCCTTTCGTACATATGCTGTAGGCTCTATCTATGTTGTTACAGCAAGTTAGAACTTCAAGTAGCTGGCTATTTATTTCGTCAACCCTTTAACTTACCAATTTTTATAAATTTATAGTTTTATTTACATGATTTCCAAAAATTAGTTTAAGAGGTTTCTGAAGAACGGTTTGCTATAACTAAATTTAAAACTAACCAAATATTTTACAAATTAAGATCAACGAAAGTATGACTAATGCTTAAGTTAGATTTTGGAGCAGGGGTGTTGATGACGGAGGACATTGTGTTAGGATCTAGCGTTATAGAATAACCAGGAGGGTTGTAGGAGAGCAATGGAGAGTAGGAAGTCTTATTATAGAGTCACTGGCCCTACAGATAAGCTGACCTTTGCTTCTGCTGAAAAAATTAGTATAGAGAGAGAAAGAGAGAGAGGAAAGAGCGAGAGAGAGAAGAAGAAGACGAGAGAGAGAGAGAGAAAGAAGATAAAATCATCAAAAGAGGTTAGATCCTTGAGAGAGGATCGTCACATAAGGACCTGTAATTCAGTCAAATATATTTCAACTGGAAGGATTCCAAACATTTTTGGTAAAAGGTGGCGATCAAAGGAATAATATATATATATATATATATACTCATTTGAGAGGTTTCACACAAACTGATGTGAAAATGTTTATTAATAATTAGTTTATTGTAACTGAACTCTGCTACATCTTTGACTACGAAACATGTTTAATTAGAAAAAGTACTTTTTTCTTGTCAGTACAAGTTTAATATAGAATCAAAATCTAAAACTATAAATTAATATATTGTAGATTGATATATGGGTTAGGTTTTTTCGCTTTAGCATTTTTTTTTGGCTTGTTGGAATATAGAGGATGTAATACTTCGTTATGTTTAGTTAAAACTAATAAAATTTATTATTCGTCTTAACGGTTTATATTTTCATTATTTTTTACGATTAAAAAAATTTCTTACAATTGTGATAATATTTATCTACTTACAATTAGAAATTATTACCTACAGAAGTTTGTTTACAATTAGTGACACAACCCTATTTCTGTCATGCAATGACTGTGATGGTCACTGGTAAACGCCTTACTAATTATTGTAATTAATAAAACCCAGCAACGACAAATCCGTTAATCCGTGAATAATGGCTCCGATATGGATGGAAGGATAAAAGTAGTGCGTTAAAAAAGGATGACAACATTGTGGTAATTTTACCACGCATACGCAGTTGTACGGAAAGGTAAGGGCGATTTTGTTTCTACTTTTAGTAAAATAAAGGTTTTCATAAAGGTAAAATGTAGATCTCAGTAAAAATTATTCATTGTGTGGATACAAAGATATAACAAAATTATCTGCTGAGAAATACACCAAATTTATGTATATCAAGCTATTAGGGCTTTACCAAAGGTAAATATTAAAATATTGTCGTACCTTTGATAATTTATTCTCAATGATAACTTTTTTCTTAATTCTTAATATCAATATTTTATTGGTTTAATTTAAATAAGGCACATTTTAAAATTAAAAAGAAGGAAAACCGACAAATAGTCACACAATCTACGTAATGTTAGACAATCTATTTCAGATATTATTGTTTTAAAATATTGAATCTGTTCATAACATCAACATAGCGTAACATAGGCAGGATAAAGTTGTGTTACCTAGAGCATACTATATTCTACAAATAAAATTTGGACCAGCACTGTGGTTAGATCTTCCCCTATTACTATAAATTGTCCTAATTAATTTTATTCACAGGTTGAATCTAACTGTTGGCTGTAAAACAAAAATTCTTTCGCCGACTTGGTTTGAAATTATTGGGGTTAAATTTGCTACATCTGCTGTACATAAACGACCATTTACAAATATATAAACTTGAATTAAATAAAAAAGAAATGTGGTATTCCTTCTTATTTTCGTCGTTCACGATTCACGCTGGCGATTCAAAGAACATGGTTTTAGAGAGTGATTAGGAACATATACTTAGATATGCGTTCATTCCACCTTCTGAAAACATTTATCTGCAGTAAGAGTTGTGTCCATTAGCAAACAATTTCTTACTCTGTATTTTTCATTCTATAGAAAATCTCTGCATTTCGATTATATATATGCATCTCCAATTGTATGATTCAAGCAATTCGATTATTTATAAACAGTATTTCCGAAGAAACCAACTTTTCCTGTTAAAGTCTTCCTCATTATGTTTTCTTTACAACTATGACGTCTTCAAAATGGTTTGATACAAATACTATTAAAAGGCTGTTTTCTTCTATCGATGAATTCAAAGTCAAATGACTTGGTAATATTCGAACATTATGACATTTACTAACTCTAAATCGAAGATATATATTATAAATAAAGAAAGAAATATTAGAACATATTAAATTTTGTAAAGAACGAATCATAATAAATTAAAGTACTAAAAGAAGTCTCGGAATGAAATAGAATGGTAGAAGACGATTGAGAAATGGCGGTGGCAGCAGTAAAACATGGAAAACAGTGTTTAGGTCTATAAAAAATGGAGGCTGCACGTAAATTGGATCAGTTTGGAATACGAGACAGTTGTATTAAATAATGCCATGTTTATTGTTTTTTTTTTTTTTTTTTAATACAATCATTTACGCTAATTATGTCTTTATGTGTCAGCTGACAGCGGATGTATCCAGAAATATATTAGTTGATAATAAACATGTATTATCAAGCAAGTTATTTTGTGTAGAATCATCTGACTACTAATAAAATAAAACAGGAGTAATTAACATTAAAAAAAATACAGTTGCCATAACTCGCGTGGCACATAGTATTAACTTTCCCGACATACTTTCCACGTACATTGTTCTTACTTTAAACTAACAAAAACACATCGAACGCAAAGCAGCAGTAATTACTACTGGTCAAAGTGTATATATATATATATATATATATATATATATATATATATATATATATATATATATATATATATGTGTGTGTGTTATGGCTATCATTGTTTTTCCTGAAGAGGATAATACTTATTTTATTGGTGAAAAGAATTGAATAATACGAGTATATTTTATTGAATATACTCTCGTATATAAATTCTTGTATTTGAAACAATTTGATTTATTCTACCTATATATACAAATTAGCACATGTTAATATACTTCCAAGGGAAACTATATTTTCTTACCAATAAGTTAAGGGTAATTTTTTTTCGTGATTTACTTTACAGTTACTAACCGAATCTATATTTCTAGATCACTTACTATGATGTATGTAATCAAACGTAAACATTTATGAATATGATGCTCTGTAAAATTTAACTTGAAATATTAAATAATTATAGAATGAAATGAGGTTTATGTTACTTTCTGCACTGTAGCATATTCATAAATTTTTATAGAGAATTAAAATATACAATACAAATGTAGGAAAAGTTGAAGTCACTCATAAGGTTAAGTTATGTTGTCATTATCGTTTCAATGTGTTAAATGTTATTTCATATTTCATGAAATATGAAGACAAGTTTCTGACAACTGTTCAACTCAACCAATTAATTCAATTCCTTTTCTTTAGTTCACACTCTCCTGATATGTATACCCAATCGTTAATAAAATACTTTTTCTATTCATCCAATCAAGTTCAGTTACATTCTTTTTGACATAATGTGGATGACAATTGATATTATTATAGTTTATTTCACATAATTACTCAATAATAAAAATATAAACATTTAAGGGGTCTAGGTCAGACTGAAACCGAATACCTTCATCTTAACAGTCTAGCGCTTTGGCATTGAGGCCAAACATTCACATAGTTATAAATATATTCCTCAATAACGTATAGGAAATTTCCCCCCCATCTGGTTGCCTTCAAAACCTCCATTGCTAAAACTCAAATTGTTACCATGGTTAGCACACAATATCTTACATAAAATAAACAAAAATAAACATAGTGACATAAAATAAGAAAGTCTATAAATAATTATAAACAAAAATAATAGTCCAACACCTAACATAGAAGAGAAAATTGAAAATTGCATGGACATAGTTTTCTATTTTGCCACTAATATTGTTATTTTGGACATATGTATAGATCTATACATATTTGTATTAACTGTATACAATAAACAAATTATAATAAAATAAAATTTCTTTGTTGTTTTTACTAGATATTCTGTTTAGGTTTTCTTTATATTACTTGTTTATGGAGAAATTCAATCGAATGTTTTATTGTAAATACTATCCTCCTCCTGTGAAATAATTAAAATTTTAATTTAATTGTAATCATCCTATCGGTTTGGCTAGTTTCGATAAATATTTGATGTAATACTTAATTTATATCTCAAGTGACATAAACCTATTTAGTTAAGTGATAACAGTCGGGACCAAGGTACATTCATCAAGCTGACACTAAGGGATAAGGGTTGAGTTAATATATCATCTAATGTGTGTCACTAGGGGAACTGTTAATGTGACATTAAGCCCTGAATTGCATTCTTATTTCAATTACCGTTATAATTAGTTACTGAAAATAAAAGGTTTAAAACTGTATACAGAAGTGTACGCAATCTGCGCGTAGAAAGATATACAATTCAGAAGTTTTTCACTGATTAAATATCACAAGTACTAAAATGTGTTTGAATAGTATGCAAAACATTGCGTTATACAGTTCGAGGACTTCCGCTTTGTAGCAGTCGTGGAAAGGTGGTCATAGTTAGAGTTGTAATGCTATTCTCGCGCATCAAGAATTTTATCACAATAGTTATATTTACTAATTGTAAAAAACGTATTCCAGTTTGTAGACGAAATTTATTGAATACAATATAAGTAGGTAATTTTGTACAAAGTTTAGAATGAAATGGA